>CM043117.1:45070106-45670106 GCA_023701765.1 Hylyphantes graminicola | reverse complement strand
TCTTAGAATATCAAGGGTTTTTTTTAAACTTCTTATTCTTAAGTTTCTCCGTTCTTGATTTAGGAAAATAAGAGAAAAATATAATCCATATTTTTTTTACCTAATACAAGTTTTCAAGATCTGAGTCTCTCTTTTTTTTCTTCAACATTTTGGTATCTACCATTTATACATTTTTTCGTCATCTTCATCAATAACCATTATTTTGTCATCGTAATTCCATTTATATCCATCATAGTAGGCTTTGGTTGATATCTAAAAATATATATAGCGAAAGTAAAAGTACATCAATGAACGCAGATGGAATATTTCTTCGTAAATCTCATGTTGTTTTATCGCTGTAACCATAAGTGGAAAACTGGGCGATGTCCCATGCTATAACATTGAAAAGCTGCCGTTTTTCTAGTAAGGGACCGGTCGTTAGTTATAGCGTTTGGGCTTCCTTCCAAACTTTTGTTTTAACGTACCGATTTATATTAATGACATTTTTAAGATGGCAATTTATTTATGTCATACTTTGTTGTTTGTGTGTCACGACCATGTGTCAGAAATTTATTGTATGTCGTAATAAATATCGTGTTTTTTAAGTACTAATTAAATTTTGATTGAAATAGAATAAAAAATACTTATTTGTTATAAATTTATCTAACCTTACGGACATATATAAGCTTTGATCATTTAAAGTTTTATAATATTTAGTATAATAACTGTGTTCCGTGAATTATTGTTAGCAGATAGCTACTACAAAAACGTTGAGAGTATACTAAAAAACTACCATTTGTTAAAATATGAGCATGTAGCAATGATATGTTTTGCTTTAAAACTATTTCCATGTTTAGGAATTTAATCATATTCCTATTCCAATGAACTAATATTTCATCGAAAATTATTTGAATAGTTGCGAAATTTTAATAAAAGATATGTATAATCTGTATAACATTAAACATATGGAATGTACAATGTAAATAATTTTATTAGTATCGATATATTTTAAAGTAAAAATAAAAATTCAGGTATAGAAAATGCAAATTCAATCCAAGGAAGTATTAAGCTTTAGTGTTTAATAATTAAAATAATAATTATTTGTAATATTCAAGAAAATATTATGATTTTCGAAATAAATAAAACCTAGAATTAAATTAAAATTGTTAAAAGCTCTTTAATTCTGGATTTCTTAAATAATGATTTTGAAAAACAAGAAGTTCTAAAGGAACTAAAATAGCCTACTTTCCTGTTACTTAAATTTTTACTAAAATTCTTTAAAAAAAACTAGGTTCGTAACAGTAAGTAACATCAACAACCATTTCTACATTAAATTTATATGCATTAGAATAAATTTCTCTAAACACAGCATCCAGCTATAGCTTCAACTTCTTAAAGCCAAATTAATTATTTTCATTAATTTTCTATCGTAAATAAAATAAATATTATTTATCGTTCGCATGATTTATTTGCAGTTATATATAACTATATAATTATTTGTCGAACAAAAACCATTAAATTACTCCAAAATGCACTTAAAATAGGAAATGTAAATTAACAAGTAGGTTTATAACAGAATCTGTCACTTAACCCGCTTCCACACAACATTTGTGTTTAAAAGGTAAAAAGGCACCAAACACTGAATTAATTCAATATCAAGCATTTAATCGCTAAATTCGGCTAGTTTCATTTATTTTATTTCTAAAATTAAATAATTATTACTTAAATCGTTTGCAAAAATTTATGTTTTAAATATGTAATATTTCTCGCTTTTAAATAGAAGGAAAACATTTCATACCAACATACAAAGAATC
Source organism: Hylyphantes graminicola (assembly GCA_023701765.1). NCBI lineage: Eukaryota > Metazoa > Arthropoda > Arachnida > Araneae > Linyphiidae > Hylyphantes > Hylyphantes graminicola. The sequence goes on along the minus strand of CM043117.1, from coordinate 45,668,313 downwards.
TCGTAGTGAAATATATTTGACGCCATTTCAAACTGATCGATGTCGCAAAAATAAATTTATTTTAATTTATTGCCTAAAAGAATTAAAGTTTCACGAGCGATTGTTGCAATGACAATGGGGTTGTTTCACGACGAATCTGGCAACACTTGTCATCCTCAATTAGAATTTAATGTTTCTGCTTTAGAATTACCGTGTTGACCCGGCAGCACAACGGTTAGGAAACTAGCGCGCGATAGATGGCAGCATCTGTCACGTATGTGTATGTGTGGGTGAGTGTGTTGTGTCTGTCTTACTTGACGAAGGTTTTAAGCGGATCCCTGAGCAAGCGCACAAACCTGAAAATGTATGTATACCAACCAACCAACTTTAGAATCGGACCCGTTCATTTCGGACCGACCCCATTAGAATTACTGTTTATGTTTTGTTTTTGTTATTCGGCAGTGAGTTTTCGTTGAGAATATTGAAGTTAATTTTTTTAAATGCCAAGTTTTTGCTGTGTTGTTGGCTGTACGAATAATTCATTAACGCAAAATTGTGCAGAAAAAAAAGTTTCATTACACGTATTTCCCCATGCTGATCCTGAATTGATGAATGAGTGGCTATCTCGAATTAAACGAGCATGGACGCGGCCATCTTTGAAATTCTAATTGAGGAAGAGAGGTGTTGCCAGATTCGCCGTGTAACAACCCCATGGTGATAATTCTTATAAAAATGGCTTCCTATGCTTTTTATATGAGCATTAAATCTTGAAGTTTTTTTTAAATAATTGAAGTACTTAGAATTTGATTTCTTTTCTGAAATATTCAATGTATTATCGTGTTAGTGACACTATTTATATCTCAAGAATGGCTGAACTGATTTGGCTGGAAATTGGTGGGGAGATATAGCTTAGCTAAACTAGGAATAGGCAATAGGATACTTTTTATTCGAACCCAAACCTGTGTAGGAGTGCAAACGTAAGCCAATTTCCCCATAAGAATAGCATCGCAAGATTAGAATTTATATACTTTTACTTCAATTTAACGATATTTCATCGCATTTAGCGTGAACGAAAATTAAGAAAGGAAAAAAAGAGCACGTGTGTTTAATTTTCTGGATTGTTATTTGAATATCAGTATTTTTTTATTTGTTAATTTTACATATCTTATACTATAATACGAGGAATTGGTGCCAAGTCGAAAATCGCCCCAGAATTAATAAACTCCGGTAAACTTGGGGGTCTGGGGTTTTTGGCCACGACGAATCGATTGGCATAGGTTTTGAAGCGCTACGGTCAAGCAGTTCGGAGTTACAGATAGGATATTTTCAAACTTCATTAGTTCGCCATAATGGCTACTTTCCGGATGCCATCTGCTAAAGCTATAAGCCTCTGCTTAAGCTATAAATGTTTAGTTAAGATTTTAATTTTTCAAATTTATATATATTCAACCTTGCTTTAAACGTTATTGAGTTTTACAGAAATGGTAACATGAATATTTTTTTAGTTCCAATCACCAGACGATTTTAGTTCTATTCTGTTCATTGGCGATTTTTGGCGATCTTGAAAATTTAACGTATGGTTGCTATACCTATCGAGTTGAATGAAGTATGAAATGGAATGTTTACCACATTTCGACATTTTCGTTGCTTTTCAACGAAACGCCAATTATCAATTACATTTCATTACCTATGACTTTTAAAACTTTACCTTTGTGCAGAATAGTTCCCTTTCCAAACTCTAACTTTGTTTACAATGGTGCACTTTAACTAATGTGACCAGACGTTCCGCTTTTGGCGGGACAGTCCCGCTTTTTGTGTTACTGTCCCGCGGGCCGAATGTCCCGCCAAAACGTCCCGCTTTTTTGTAAAAGTCCCGCAATGTCCCGAAAAACGAGGAAATTGTGAATAAAATAGACTTTTTTTATGAATAATCGTTGTAAAACGCTATGACGTCTTTAGAAATTGTTAAATGAAGTTAAAGTCATCAACAAATTGGCGGAGTATGGTTTCAGCTTGCCTGGAACCACTGCTGCTGTTGAACGCGCCTTCCTTATCTTTCTTATACCAAGTGTGTAATTGTCTGAAGGGACTATTATGTGCAGAAAAAATATTTAAAAAATACACCGGGGGGGGGGGGGGGATGGAGTGTCCCACTTTTTGATTTTGAAAATCTGGTCACTTTAACTTTAACCGGTTATCTTTTCACCAATGGCTTCACAAATTTTCTTATGGTATGTATTGTTTTGATAAATCACAATTGAAAATTTAAATCTTCGAGTTAGCTTCGATACCTGTTTTCTCCGAGCAGAGTTCGGTCACCCGCTGGTTTTTATTTATGATAGATCTGATTTCCTCAACTATATTTTAATTAAGTTTTCGAATTTAATTAAATTGATGTTTACAAATGATTATAAATGAAGTTATGGAGAAATATATTCGGCATAAATAAGGAATTTTTCAACCAAGACACGTGATCAACCAAGACATCTAAACTATGTAATATCTTACAATTCTTAGAATATCAAGGTTTTTTTTTAAACTTCTTATTCTTAAGTTTCTCCGTTCTTGATTTAGGAAAATAAGAGAAAAATATAATCCATATTTTTTTTTACCTAATACAAGTTTTCAAGATATGAGTCTCTCTTTTTTTTCTTCAACATTTTGGTATCTACCATTTATACATTTTTTCGTCATCTTCATCAATAACCATTATTTTGTCATCGTAATTCCATTTATATCCATCATAGTAGGCTTTGGTTGATATCTAAAAATATATATAGCGAAAGTAAAAGTACATCAATGAACGCAGATGGAATATTTCTTCGTAAATCTCATGTTGTTTTATCGCTGTAACCATAAGTGGAAAACTGGGCGATGTCCCATGCTATAACATTGAAAAGCTGCCGTTTTTCTAGTAAGGGACCGGTCGTTAGTTATAGCGTTTGGGCTTCCTTCCAAACTTTTGTTTTAACGTACCGATTTATATTAATGACATTTTTAAGATGGCAATTTATTTATGTCATACTTTGTTGTTTGTGTGTCACGACCATGTGTCAGAAATTTATTAGATGTCGTAATAAATATCGTGTTTTTTGAGTGCAAATTAAATTTTGATTGAAATAGAATAAAAATACTTATTAGTTATTAATTTATCTAACCTTATGGATTTATATAAGCTTTTATATTTTAAGTTCTATGATATTTAGCATAATAACTGTGTTACTCGCTAAATTCGGCTAGTTTCATTTATTTATTTCGAAAACTAAATAATTATTACTTAAATCGTTTGCAAAAATTTATATTTTAAACATATAATATTTCTCGCTTTTAAATAGAAGAAAAACATTTCATACCAACATACAAAGAATCTCGTAGTGAAATATATTTGACGTCATTTCAAACTGATCGATGTCGCAAAAATAAATTTATTTTAATTTATTGCCTAAAAGAATTAAAGTTTCTCGCGAGATTGTTGCAATGGCAATGGTGATAATCTATATACATAAAAGGCGACTTCTGTTTGTCTGTTTGCTTGTTTGTTTGTATAGGACGCGAAATCTAAAGAACCACGCCACAGATCGTCACGAAATTTGGCACAAAAATTCATCTCATCTCATAACAAACATAGGCTAAGAATTTTTTGAATCGGACCATTCCTTCCATAGTTTTCGAACGTTTTAAGGGAAAAAATACACCATTTTCCCTCAAATCCGATAATTTATTTTCCTTTGGTGATGCCATTGGGCAGAAAAATTTAAATAAAACTTTTTAGAAAACAATTAAAATTGAAAATGTTTAATTTGAATAATATTTGTCCATTGCCTTCAGAAACTAAATTAATAACTTGAAAAATAATTGATATGTTTCAAAAGTGATGTAATCCTACCAGTCTCCATTCTATTATTTTATTGTGCCTATTTGATTTTAATTATGATTTTTTTAAAAGCATAGTTAAGCTTATACTGAACTATGTTGTTTTTTGAAGGCCATCGCAATACAGATGCATATTAGGATTTTATGTCTTCCTTTTTTCGCCAAATACTTTGCCAAACTCGCCAAGTTATTACAAAAAACGTACCAAATGAGCAAATTTTTTTAATTAGCTGGTTGTGCGAAGTTTATCGCACGAGAGCTGAATGGGTGTGTTGTTAGCCATATCAAAACGCCTCGCCAAATTCGCAAAAAGCGCCAAATGAGGTAAAAAAAATTATTCGGGAAATTATGATGACTTTTTCGATGAATTTTATGGCGTTTTTAAAATTTTGATTTTTTAATGTAATATAAGTAGGGGGATTCTGTACTTTAATAATGAACGGTATCAGCAACATAAGCTTATTATTCTATAACGGATTAAATGATAGATGAATTGAACTGACCTATATAAAAAAAATGCAAATCATTTGCTGTTTGCTGGAGTAGCTTATTTTTAATTCTATTGGATTATTTTTTACTTAAATATGTATTCTTTTTAATTTGAGCTTCTTATCAAAGGTATTTTTGAATTAATATTAATCATTACTATATCCAAGATGGGTAATTAAATGGAAAATTACTGTGTAATTTTCATATCTTATGAAACTCAAATGAAAGAAAAAAAATAGTTAAATTGACTATTAAATTATTTTTTCACTTCTACCCGTGCAACGTCGGGTATAACAGCTAGTTCTAATAAAAAGGGCTTCCTATGCTTTTTAAATGAGCATTAAATTTTGAAGTTTTTTAAATAATTGAAGTACTTTGAATTCAAATTCTTTTCGGAAATATTCAATGTAATCTCGTGTTAGTTACACTATTTATAACTCAAGAACGGCTGAACTGATAAGGCTGAAAATTGGTTGGGAGATAGCCTAGAACTAGGAATAGGCAATAGGATACTTTTTATTCGTACCCAAACAGGTGTAGGAGTGCAAAACGTGAGCCAATTTCCCCATAAGAATAGCATCGCAAGATTAGAATTTATACTTCTTACTTCAATTTAAAGATATTTCATCGCGTTTAGCGTGAACGAAATTAAGAAAAGAAAAAAAGGGCATGGGTTTAATTTTCTGGATTGTTATTTGAATATCAGTATTTTTTTATTTGTTAATTTTACATATTTTTATTTATGGTAAATGTGATTTCCTCAACTAGATTTTATTTAAATTTTCGAATTTAATTAAATTGATGTTTACAAATGATAATAAATGAAGTTATGGAGAAATATATTCGGCATAAATAAGGAATTTTTACTTTATAAAACGTTTCCACTCCCACAAGAGGATGAATGTCTGTTTTGTTTTATGATGTTAAGATGGCGTAATGGCCGATTGAGTTTTGGAATGGATGTTTGGGTTTTATGGCGCAAGGGCATCTAAGGCCATACTGCGCCAAGATTGAGTTTTGGCATTAGCGGTTTTCGTCGAAGTTAAAAATTTAACGTAGGGTAGCTATTCCCATCCAGTTGTATGGGTTAGGGTTCGTTTGAATTATCGTCGCAATAAAGCTACACACGACGGGGTATTATTAATCGGACATTTTTTTGGCTGCACGAGCCGATTTAGGTTAGTTATTTTGTGGTTGGTAGTTATTTTATGGATACCCGTACCATGCAAGACGAAAGTCTTTACAGACAGGGTCTTCCAGCCCTATCGAGTTGTATGAAATATGAAGTGGAATGTTTACCACATTTGGGCAGTTTCGTTTTGAGGTAATCGTAAAACAGAAACATTCCATTATATCATATAGCTGTTCTGGCAATTTGAACAGGGACCTATGGAAAAGCCCACAAACTCCTAGAAGGACCTGGATAAAATCCACCCTTCCTATCAGAATGGAAGGAAATTATAATATCCTGCTGAAGTGGACCAAAAGTTTACATAAAAAACTACTAATTATTGTTATTATGGGTACACCCGTGCAACGCCAGTTTATAGAGCTAGTTGATAAATATATTGATTTAAGTCTAAAACAAATAATTTCTTATTTTGTTAATAGTTCACGATTGTACAAATAGTTACTAAAGACGAATGATAAAATAAGATATAGAGATATTGAAAATTTAGCGTTTTTTATTCAGTTAAAAAAATATTGAAAAAATATCAGTTCATCTCTTACAAACCTATTAATGTCAAATTAGTTTCAGTGGTCCTAATATCGAAAGCCGGGGAGACTGAATTTGAAACATATCAGTGTAACACAATCATAATACAACTCGCAATTCATTACAAATAAAATTTTAACTATACGTTGCAATCTCAATAATTTTAAGTATATTTAGCAGTTCAATTTTCAAAATAAGGAATAGGGAATTTTAAACAAAATCATAATAACGCAATCATAAGGTGTAGTAAATTCATTCAGTCCCACTACATTAAACGACGTGGAACTTGTACAGGTACAGTCCCCTTCCATTTCTTGGCATCAGTGTCGCTTGTCTGCAAGATGGACAATTTCTGGACCTTCTCTTCCATTTGTAGATGCACGGAATACAGAAGAAGTGACCGCAACTTGTTTTCGCCACTGGTTTCCTGTTCTGCTTGTACACTCTGGCGCTTCTCAGACATATGCCACACATTGTATCGTCGAGTTCTGCTTCTGGTATTTCCTCAGTTGGCAACTTGAATTGGCTTCGGTTTCGTTGCTGCCCGATGGCCCTTTCTTGACGTTGCAAGTCTGTCTGCTGTTGGATGTCTATTTCCAGTAGTCCTCCCAAGTTTAGTTGACCTCGGCTGATCCTTTCAGTTAACTCTTCAACATCAGGTTGCAGTTGATTGTTTCTTCCCGATGAATTCATTGCATTCTGAACAGTGGTGGTCACTCTCGACGGCAAATTTCGCAAATTGTCGGAGTATGGTGGGGTTTCAGAATTAGACGGATTCAAAGCCGAAGTTCCAGCAGTTTGACTTCGTGTATTCCCTGTACGATTTATTTCATTTGATCCGCGATCCATAACTCTATTTTTCTACAAAAAAAAATACATTGAAATATAAATTTTCTTGAAATTTCAATTTTAATATTGAGTCTTAATTCCAATGAGGCATTGCTTTTATATTTTATTAACTTTCTAAATAGTCTAGTCTGGTCGGAAAAAATGTCTGAATGATAAATTCTAAATTTCCGAAATACGTTTTTTACTCCAACACCTATACACTGCTCGAAAACGGCACGAAATATCAATTACTTGCTTAAATGTTACTTGATTTTAGATTGCAACCAACTACATGACATAAAAGATCTCGGTTATTATTTTTGTGTGCTAAGGCTTTGATATGTCTCCCACTTGCTTTCAACCGTAACAATCATAAGTTGGCAATTCTACAATACCATCTCTACGTAACCGAATTATCCCATTACTTTCCCTTTATTAAATACTAGTAGCATAAAATTAAAAAATGTCTTTTGTATTAAGTGTCTTGGGAAATTTTTCTAAGCCATGGAGACGATTGAAATAATTGGAGCATACATTGAATAGCTTGGAGTTTTACTAATACCTCGAAAAAGCAAGCATTAAAAATCTGCTTGAATACACAAATCAAAATCTTAGCACAAATTCCCCTTATAAGCGTTACTTTTACAAATTACGTTCAATAACTAAACTAAGTATAAATTACTAATGTAATGCGTTTTACCGTCATAAAATTTAAGGATAATCACTTATTTTCAATGGTCGCAGTCGGTGTAAAGCAAATTCCATGTCGTTATATTTAAACAAATTCACTTATTTAAACATTCATCAAAAGTGAAAATAAATTTTGGATCATTAAGAATGAGTTTAAACCTAAGCAATCGTTGCAATTTATAAAAATTAAAATATGTTTATTTTGAATTCGATATGCATTTCAATACAGTTGTAAAATTAGTTGAACAGCTTTATATATAAAAGATTTTCTAACATTACTTACATTTAGCCGTTTTTCTTGCAAGACAATGCTTCAGAAGTAGAAAACGACGGTTTTCAATAGAAATTCTTTTCAGTTTTGAATATATATCTTCGGACTTCAGTAGAAACTAGATGATATTAGCATCAACCATTCGACTTGATTTCATATTTAAATAGTCCTTAAAAAAATTCCAACGGCTAAATGTCAAGCTCGTTCGTTCAATTTCAAATTAGTAATGATGCCAAACCTTTATATATAAGTGTGTGCTCGTAAAATATATCTTAAAATTAGCTTAAGAGATTACCCGGTTTTTCCACTTGATTGAAAATATATATCAAATTCTTGTATTATGATATAAATTGTACTGTGCAAAGAGTAACTACTCTGATTTTGTTATAGTTCCTTATAGTAATTTCAAATTATCGAATCCAAGGCATAGGTTATGCATTAAAACTGTATTAAAGCATTAGTATTGTTATTAAGCATATGATTAAATTTGTAAAAAAGTATATTTTTAATTAAAGTGATGGTTTTTTAACTATAAAAATTTTAAATGTTGCCTCAATTGAAAAATCTCGATTATGATTAAAATTCTTAATTTGGCGCAAATTTGATAGCGAGAGTGCTGACATATTTTGCAAGAAACAAAATTCCGAACTTTTTTTCTTTCTCAAACCTCACACATGAATTTTTTTAACCACAAACTGGCTATTTCGGTAACCTTGGTGTCATATTTGGCACCAATAAGGCCTGAATGGAGAAGTTTATGAAACGATTTCTGAAAATATTATTACAGCATGGTCTAGAACAATGGTGGCTACTGACGCCAAACCAATATAAAACTTTATGTACTTAAATAAATTTAAATCTAAGGTGATGTAAATTAAAAAAAACACAGAATAAAATTAAAACCAGTGAATCACAGAACCACAGAACCAATTAAACCCCACCAGTGCCCATCTGAACCATGTGGATCCCACTCCCTGGTGGACTTCCTTGTGTGCTACCTGGGTTTACTTCCAATTAGATCTAATCTAGTACTTTTAGATACCTTAGATACACGAGTTCTCTAGTACTTTTCTGCATAATAAAGTTTTCAACCAAAAAAAATCGGGACTGCAAATAGAATAAAGGTACTTTCAAATCGGCTACTCCATGTGATTGAAGATACTTGACACTAATTATTATCAATTGAATATCGATTGTATACATAGCTTCTCCTATCTCTGATAATCCTACACTGTCATGATCCTTTCAATAACAGACAATAAAAAGTATATTTCAGAAATATTTGGAAAAATTATTCCTCAATAACAACAGCTGAATTATAAAAAAAAACTCGACTTTTTTCAAAATCTATGGATAGACTATTACAGAACAGCATACTGCTGATTGCTTATAACTTTAACACATATTGTTGACAGTTGTCATGGCACAAAATAATTAGATTTGTGGCGGAAATTACATCAAGATATTTTCGTCATGAATCACGAAGCAGGATGTGTCAGGAGAAAATGTCATACAGCATTAAAAGTATCTAGATGTAATTGAATAAGCGCTGCGCTGTCATTGTTCTGACCACCATGGCAAATTTTAATTGGTTTGATTCAGATGACGTCACTCCTTCTAGTTTTCATTCTCGCTTTTCTCATCGGTGGTTTTGGTTTGACTCTAAATGCGCTGTATTCTCTTCTGTTACGCTCCACTTTAGACTTTTCTACATGAAACTTGTTTTTGTGTTTTTGCTTAAAAACTTTCACAATACTAAAATTATAATTAGTAAGTAGTGTCTGTAATGTTCAAAAATAAATTAAATTGTTTATGAAACGATTGATTACTTTCATTCATTCTGTTACATTTCATCGATAGTATGTGTAATCGATTTATGACGAAAAATGGAGATGTTTTTATAATTTTAAAACTTTGTCTGATTGCATCGTGGGGGATGATTTAAAAGTTTGCAAATGCATAAAAGATTCAAATGTCGAAGTTAAAATAATTCTTAATTTTGTTGTTACGGACAATTTTTCCCCCTAGCAGAAACAGAATTAATTCCAGCAGGACCAAAATTTTTTTTGAAAAAATATGCGCTGGAACTTTTGCCCCTCAAGTCGTGAATCATGCATATTAGACTCACTAAAATTCCAAACAAACAGGAGATTAGCAACAACAACATAAAGATTCTAAGTGACAATTAATTTAAAAACCTACAGGTGTTCGATTTCATAACTTTTAGTTTCTTATGAATGCTTGAAATAACCAGCTTTTTAGTACTGCTATTGTTCAAGGTTTGCCATGATGGTGTATAAGTACCATTATAGTAAGTTGAAGTGTACTTGTTTAAAAGACCTTTGAGAACATAACGCGTGTTTTTATAAATACAGCTACTTAATCCAAGTATCAAAGTTTCAGTAAAATTCCCAAGGAAAATAAGTCGAACAAATATAAAATGTTGGCTAAATAGTAATTTATGACTGAATTCTATAGCTGCAAAATTAGTTAATTTGATTATTTTATTTGCTGTCAAAAACCTAATTAATATACAGAAATTCACGCATAAACAGATTACGAATCCTAACAATAGAAAGCGCGTCCTTATTTGGAAACGCGACTATCACCGCTAAGTAGATACATTTTCCAGAAACAGTTTTTTAATAAAACTCATCCATATTTAATCTCGTAATCCAAGAAAACTCATTAGGTTGCAGCTAAGGCCCCCTATCGCCATGAAAAAATAAGGCTTCCAGATGCTTATTCTCACCACGACAAATGATTAACAGGCTTGCGCACCAGTTTAAAGAGTGGAACTCCTGTAGAAGAATCACTTGCTGGGTGTTGTTTTGACAAACTTTTAAACTTAACTTAGCAAAGGGCTTGTTTTACGTCGAAAATGGCAACAGCTCCAGCTATCTTGTTTTCATTGTTTGTCTGGAATTACTTTCGTTTTGGTATTCGATAATGAGTTTTCTAAAAATATTTTAATAGTTAACTTTTAAAATGCCAACTTCTTGCTGTATTGTTGGTAGTTCAAATCATTTGTTAGAGAAAACTTGCATAGAAAGAAAACATTCTTTTTATTTATGACGGTCATTTTGAGAGTGTAACGGAAACAACTGATGAAATCGCAGGAAATGAAGAATGAAAGCAAGAGCGTTACATCAACTGAAACATTCCCATTGTTCGAAAATTTTCAAGTGGACATTAAGGTTTCTCACTGTCAAAGAATCTTTAACTGTCCACCTTTAACTGCATTGAAACCGTCGCTGACTGTTATAATTCATCGTTTTATCGCCTTTCTTGAAATGGTGAGAAGCTGGTCTTAAGCAATGAAGCTGTTGGTTATCATTTGGAATGGAATTTAATCTTCACATTATGTAGCTTTTAAAGTTTATTTGCATCAAACAGCACATTGTAAGAGTTTGAAGAAACGTTTTTAAGCCTAATTTTGGAGTAATTTTATTGAACTCCAAAATGTGAGGAATGTTTCACAAAACGCTGTGTAACTCGATGTAACCTTCCACTGAGTCCAAACGCATGCGATATCATAAATGCTGTGAAACAAAAAAATATTTTTTAAGAATTGCGGGTTCTCACAAGCCAACATTGAGTGAGGCGTTTTTGTAATCAAAGGAATAATAGGGTCTGTCTGGCCTATAGACTTACTTTGACTTGGGGGTATATAATTTAAAATAGTAATATCAAAATTTTACTTATATGTGAATAATATTTTTTAAAGTACTGTACAGTAAAATTCCACCTTAAAAATTGGAATTAGCTTTAGTGTCACATTGTTGGTGTCAATATTTGTTATACTTTTTTTATTGTGCGACCTTACACTCTTAAAACGAACTAGCGATTTAACTCAGTCTGAGTTAATTTTCACTCCTCCAGTCTAGAAAATGCACTTCTCCTTTTGGAGTGGATCCTTTGCGTGTTAAACCTCCGAAAGGATCACTCCAAACGAGTGATTTTAACTGAGTCTGAGTTAATATTCACTCCTTTCCAGTGCCGAAAATGCACTTCCTCCTACTGGAGTGGATTTCACTCTTTTGTTTTAAGCGTGTACTTTACGGTGTAGCCCTACTCCGTTCATGTGGCGGAAAGTCACTCAACAGTAGTGAAACTGTAAATTGCTTTATGCTGAAACGTTACTCGGTAATAACGGAGTCAGCACAACCACAGATTTTACAGAGTAGCATAATTTTGCACCAAAAGTCTTATAGCATACTTTAATAACATTTATTTAAACATAAAACTCGTAAAAAATACAACCATTTACATTTTTGACAAACCAATGCTGTTATTAGTCAAAAACATCTGATTTCCATCTTGCTTTATAATTGGAGGGAATGGAGCATGTTTAATTTAATACTGGCATCAAAATCTCTGCGTTTCGAATAGAAATTGACTCAAAAAATTCCGTGGTAAAGTTTTAATGGGAATTCAGTTCGACTGTTTCTTGATTAGTTAATTTACGAAAATGTCAAAAAAGAATTTTTTAATGGTATGGGAATTTTTTCATGTAATAATTGTGTTTATCAATTATCATAATTAGTTATTTAAACGTCTATTTAAATCACCATTCTGACGTTTTTGGCAATTCAATTATGTGTTAAAGAGATACGGCAAACCGAAAGAGTTATACCGTTACTTTTCACATCACAGTGTTTTCATTGAGTAGAGAGTCACATGAACAACCACACATGTAATTTTACATCATATAAATTAAGAACAAAATAGCATAATGAGATTTCAGACCTATTACCATCATACCATCATCTTTTCATGTAATAATTGTGTTTATCAATTATCATAATTAGATATTTAAACGTCTATTTAAATCACTACTCTGACGTTTTTGGCAATTTAATTATGTGCTTAAGAGATACGGCGAAACAGGAAGAATCATACCGTTACTTTTCGCATCACAGTGTTTTCATGGCGTACAGAGTCACATGAACAACCACACAATGAATTTTATATCATATATAAATTAAGAACAAATAGCATAAGGAGATGGCAGCCCTATTACCATTATACCCTGTTCGTAAATTATTTTTTTCGAGTGTGATTGGTCCAGAAAGAACAGTTTGTTTTCTTCTGTCACCAACAAAATATTTAGGACCAGTATTACCTTCACTAAAGTAACATCATGTAGCAAGGTTATGTTCTATAATAGGCATGTGAGATTCAGCACTTAAATAATAATTAGCATACGATTCTGAATTTTTAGTACTGTGTAAGCTTAAAATGGTTCTGAGTGCATAAGTCTCAATTTTTAAAACCATATGAATTCCTTTTTATGACTGCCCACTTTCTCAAAATTAAATTTTGAAGTGATATTGAAACAATTGACTGTGTATTCATTTTTAGAAGTTGATTTCTAAATCACGGTCTGTAGTTGAAAATAGCTGAAGTCAGTACTGTGGAAAGTTATTTTCATAACTAAACTGGTAGATCCATAAAACAGGTGGAAGCCTATCTCTCTCCTGCATTGGGGAAATCGTTACACATAATAGATGTAGTAACACAGGAAAATAAGCGTTTTCTTATTTTGCGGTATACGTTATTCCGTAAAACTGGAGGTAGCACTTTCTTCAACCAATTTTATTGAGTAGTCTACGTATTTGTGTTACGTTATTTAACCCTTTCAGTCCCAATGACAATTTGGCAACAGGATGTTAGAAAAAAATTCTGATTGTCTATAGCTACTTATGATACCAAAAAGAACATCATTCGATTCTTCAAACTTTTTTCTGTTAGAAAATATATTTTATTTATCCCAAAAGATTTCAGCCTTATTATTTGTTTTAATTATGATCAGAAACACTATGATGCCAAATGGCATCACTGGGACTGAAAGGGTTAATATTGTTTTTTGCAAAATGAAGGTATGACGTGTCATGACATTTGTAATAAGTTTTTTCCACATTAAGCTAAAGTAAATTAACACAAAAGTTCTGCAGTGAACCAAAGTTATTTGTTTTGGTAAACAAAAACAATGACTGCACACAAAATGTAGCTGCCTTGGTGGTGCAATCGTTAGGACTCTAGCCTTTGGAGCTGCTGGGGTCGGGTTCGAATCCAGGTCAGGCATGGATGTTTGTGACCGTCAATAAATGTTGTTATTTGTCGATGTGTTATTCATTTATTTGTGACCGTAAAAATTCTTTCTGTTGTCTGTCCCACTTGACGAAAGCTTATAAGCGGTTCTCTGAACAAGCACGCAAGCTGGAATATAGATGTACCATACCATACCATGCAAAATGTACAAAGTGCACACACATAACCCCAACAACATTATCAACAAGTGGTGTATCCCTCAGTGGTAATTTACTCTCTTAAAAGAAGCAAAAAACACTCCACGGCCGTTCACTGTGTAGTAAATATTTGCTCTTTTTCTCACGGCCTCTCTTTATTTACTATTATTTTCCACTTTCTGTATTCTTTTTTATTTACATAAAATTTACTGAGTTGTTCTTTTTCTTTTTTTACAGGCTATCGGAGGAGGAGGGTGGAAATCGGCGGCAGGCCCCGAGGATTGTTGCCATGGCAACTCGATTGCTAGTCGCAACGGTGAGCGTCTTAAGTTTTGTTTCTTGTTTTGTTGCCGAATTTTTCTGCGCGTTTATAACTGGAGCTGTAACTGATGGGTATCCTGGCGTGCATAGTGTTAAGAAGATGCTTGGCGAGAAACAAAGGGAAGCCTTTCGAAAGTCGCCAAGCATCCCTAGTAAACCAATTTTAGTTTAGTTTGAATTATCGTCGCCAACTCCTTGCCAACATAACTTGGGTAAAAACAAAGAGTAAAAAGGCATAGGGAAAAGCGCGATTTGTCCGTTAGCTGGAAACTCTTGTAAGGTAATATTTACATACAAAAAGATCCGAATACAATTTAACAATAATACACTTTTTATTCTGGTAAAATTGCCAATTTTTCTCAAATAATATTCAAATCTGTTAGACCTGAAACGGAATTTTTGTTTGAAACATGTTTTCTGGATGGATTTACAAATAAATTACGGCTAACTCTTTACATGTGCGGAAGGACCTTCTATATAGCATATTTCTGTTTACTCACCTTAGGTTGGCAGGGAGTGAAGAGCCACACGAAGGCTATTGGGGGGGGGGGGGTCGTCATATTTTAGAACCACGGTCAACTGACGATCCGACAGCCACCCAACGCAACTGCCGTGGGTGACATCATACGCAGCGCCTAAAACGCCCAACAAACCACTCACTTGGTGTTAGCTCGTTGAGCGAATAATTTATTTTTTTAAAAAAAATAGATCAATAAAAAAATGGCTATCAATTAATCGCACTTCACATTTTAAGGGCTGGGGAGCCCAGTCGGTTAGGCACTCGCCTATGAACATTTGCAAGTTGATAGTAATTTTCTTCACATATAAGGATAACGCCTTGTAATTTTGGTTTTTACTAGGGAGTCAAAAATCGTCAAGTCGATGTAGAAAGCATTTACAAGCACCACTGGGGCTGTGGAGCCAGTTAGGCATTCGCCTAGATGCGAACGGTCCCAGGTTCGGTTCCGGGCATCGCCAAAATAACTGCCGACCTACTAACGGACCGTGCAGCCAAAAATGTCCGAAGAATAATACCCCGTGTAGGGGAGTGCCCGTTAAATATCCTTCAAAGTCCTAACGCTGCGTACGATGTCGCCCTTAATGGTTGCGTTGGGTGCCTATTCAGGTGTCGGCTCTTCACTTGATAGTGGTTCTAAAATACTACGCCCGTCGCCAATAATCCTCGTGTGGCTCTAGTGCGACGATAATTCAAACATAACTAAACAAACACCACTGCAGAATAGCGCCAAATAGTTCGCCGAGAGCGTTTATTTGGGTTTACTATAAAGCGATCGATGGTTTCGCTTGGCAAACCTGTCTTAGCATTGTTTTTTGCTCGGCAGCATCTTTTCCTTCCTCTTAACTCTGTGTTTGCGTGACTGGAAATGAAAATGGCATTAAGTATCCCATCTCCCGCCTTTTTCATGTGATCCAAATTGCCATTTTTTCTCTTTCTTCTCTGCCATAGAGTAGGAAGGATTGGAAAAATTTATTTCTAAGGGAGCAGATGCTTTCCCTTATGTTGTGAATGATATGAAGCAGGTGGTTAGTAATTTAATAACGATTTGCACTGCTTCAAGAGTTTTTTTTCTCTTGCTCTGCTAAGTGAGAAATATTTGATAAAATTAAGTGACGGGATTCCTCTGGTATTCAAATTAGGGAACGTTATTTTAGCTCATGCGCAGAATTTTTTTTTATTTCTTGGTGCCCCATTTAGAAATAAATCAATTTTACACAAAATAAGATAGAAATTTATCAATATGTTTATTTATTTACTTCTATCATACAGAACAGGTAGAGGACAAAACATATACATATATTGACATATATGGACATATATTGTAGGTAAATGGGGTATGTTATTCTGAATATAAGAACTAAGGTGTTAAATCTGCATTCTTTGGTAAATAATTTTGCGCATCGGTTTGAATTAATAACTTACACAAAACATTTAAAAAATACAAACCAAGTATCCATATACAAAAAACAAGAATTATTTTTTTAAAGTAGTATTGTGTGTGTGAATTATAATATTAATATTTTCTATATTTTGTTTCACAAAAAAACTTTAAGTTTTTTTTCTTTACATTTTTTTCTTAAGCAATCATACATTACAGGGACAATAATTAACTATTATTAAGGGTACATCCATGCAACGATAGGTTTCTAAGGCTATAATTTTATAAAAGCAAACACATATTTATAAAATCTATGATTAGTTTAGTCACATATACCCAATTGTGACGAAATAAAATTATTCTGTAATGTTTGTTCTGTGTTAATATAGTATTTGTTTGAAAAGCAATAGACCACTATATTAAGTCCAACACTACAGCCATCATCAATTGTTTATTTATTACTTCTAATCACTTCATCACAATGCAAAAATCATTGCAAACATAATAAAGCCGCCACTCACTTTTATAAAAATAACTCTAATAAGGTGACATTGGTACATTTATTTCCTGTACTTAGTTTTGTCAGTATTCTTATCCTAATCATATTTGTACCTAAGAACAAGAAGAGTATATATCCATGATAACTTAATGGTACAAATTCCCCTATGACTGTGTGTTAAATAAGCCTAGAGGTGCAGATGGTTATTCTTTCATTCCTCCTTATCTATCACGAAGGGTTATTTCCTTGCATTATATTCGTAAGCTCTAATATCCTACCTGCTGCTGTACACGCAGGAAATTGTACTGACGTTCAATATCCTTTGCATTATAGTATTGTATAAAAGAGTGCTCAATGTGATACCAAATCATGACTGATGGTATATGGGAATGCACGATTTATGTTTTTTTGTAACAGACATCACAGCAACCCGTAAAAAGCATTTCGGAATTTCGTATAGGAAAGACTCGGATGGCTTGATCCTTTTTAATTAATAGTTTGAAAAAAAATTTGAAGAAATATTTTTAGTTGTTATTAAAACCCATCACCGAAGGATTACTTCCATACATTATATTCGTAAGCTCTAATATCTTACCTGCTGCTGTACAAGCAGGAAATTGTACTGACGTTCAATATCCTTTGCATTATAGTATTGTATAAAAAGGAGCTCAGTGGGATACCAAATCATGATTGATGGTACGGGAATGCACAATTTAATGCTTTTTGTAACAGACATAACAACAACCCGTAAAAAGTGTTTCGGAATTTCGTGTAGGACAGACTCGGATTCTTGATCCTTCTTTATATTTTAATTGGTACTTTGTGAAAAAATTATTTTAAGAAATATTTTTGTTATTAATAAAAACCACAATATCTTGCTGGTTGAGGTGTTTTGTTGTTTTTGAAAAATCGTTTTGAGGTTCAAATATACGGTTTTTAAAAACAGGAAAAAAATATCAATTCTCGACAATCGAAGGGTTAATTGAGCTTTGAGCACAAGATGTTTTTAAATTATTCAAACTAAGTAAAAAAAAAAACAGCTATTTTTTCAAATTTATTTATTATTGTAAGCTCTACTGTTTTTAACACAGTATTTTTTTACTAGTAAAAATTCATTTTTGGAAAAAAAAATCTTGTTATGTAAAAAAAAAATCTTCCTAATTCAAAGAAAATTTAATCCTTTACCGAGGGAGAACAAACAGATGCTTTTAAATGACCAACCATGCAAAATGGAGGTAATTTACATTGATTAATATTGGCATTGTACCTAAATGAGACTGAATAACTTCAATGTATAGCAAAATAAATTGTTTTACTATTTTATTTTAACTGTAGGAGCAATTCCTTCCATCTAATTGAGATTATGTGTCTTAAATTTTCATGTATTAGGAAATAGTTCTTCAAATAAAAGTAAATAACTTTTTATCATATAAATAATATACTTAGAAGTAAGGAGTGCTAGTTATATAATTCCAGAAACTATAACTAAGTAATTTGTTTCACAGAGAATGGTTAACATAAATTACCTACTCTTAAAGAAGTTTGCTTTGGCAAAGCAGAGATTCTCTTTTACCACAAAAGTAAAACGTTACAGTTGAGTCTTTTTTTTTTTTACCTTTCAGTACATGAAGAACCGCTGTATATTAGTATTTTGAATTTGATAAATTTAACTCCATGGTGTTATATATTTATTATCTATTGATTATGTCTCTCCCAAGATCAAGTGATCCTAGTCTCCACTAGGGGGCGTACATAAATTACGTCACGCAAATTTTTGACTTTTTTGACCCCTCCCTCCCCCTATGTCAAGCTGCGTCACGTTTGATCTAACCCATCCAACTCAAATTAAATCACGTTGTTGCACCCTTCCCCCTCTTTTAAAGGAAAAAGTTAATTTAAAAAAATTCTTTGTTTATGAAATTAGAGAAATATGCATATTTGTAATTTTTAAAAAAAATAATTATTTAAAAAATTAAAGAGAAAAATTAAAATTTATCTTGGTTACATAATTTATTCATTGGAATGGACCGACATTGTACAAATATTTCTGTTGTTAAAGAACTAACTAGACATTCACAAATAATGTCTTCGAAAAAAGAAAGCCTGGGTGTAATGGGATCTGTTAAATTCTGGGTCTTTTGGTGTTCTCCCAGGTAGCTGCTCGTCCTTTGATTGGTCAAGATGGTGTCGCCATTTAGTGAGTTATGAAAAAGTACCGTTACGAAAAGGTCTGTAAAATAAAGGAGACTAATACAATACTAACGTCTGGCAAATAATAATCTTCCCTTCCTCTTTCTGAAATAAAGTGTTTTTTTTATGATAAAAAAGATTTTAGGATTTTTTCTCTCAAAAACTTCATTCTATGCAAAACAGATTTTTCTTGCGAAAGTGAAATTTTCTGAATCGTTACGTCGCACAAGCGATTGCCCCTTCCCCCCTCCCTGTCACGATCCGTCACGTTGGCGCATGCCCCTCCCCCTCTGAGCTTGACGTTATTTATATACGTCCCCCTATAGAAATACTTTGTTGATCGATGGTTTTTATAAGTAAAAGAACAGAACTATGATTTAGAAGAAAAAAAATTCAATTAGTGAAAATCGTAACTTTTAAATAAAAGTAACAATTATTTTTTTAATTACATAATAAAAAAAAAAACAATTAAAAGTGCAATGCCGACCCGGCGGCGCAATGTTTAGGGAACTTGGCCTTTGGAGCCTCTGGGTTCGGGTTCGAATCCCTATAAGGCATTTATTTAGGTTTGTGTGTGTCGAGTATATGCGGAGTACTCGCTCGTTAAATCTGTTGGGTCCAAAAGACCTGCGGGAGGTCATTGAGCAGTTTCCCACGGGTACAGGTCTCTGGAGACTATTTCCCTTCCCTTCAGGGACATGTCTAAAATGTGGAGATGGCGCGCGATAGATGGCAGCATCTGTCACATATATATGTGTGTGAGTTGTGTCTGTCTTTCTTGACGAAGGTTCATAAGCTGGAATCTGACCAAGCACACAAGCCTGAAAATATATGTCTACACTCTTAAAAAGCAAGAGCGATTTTAACTCAGTCTGAGTTAATTTCACTCCTACGGTCTGGAAAATGCACTTCTCCTTTTGGAGTTGATCCTTTGTGTGTTAAACCTGCGACAGGATCACTCCAAACGAATGATTTTAACTCAGTCTGAGTTAATATTCACTCCTATCCAGTGTCGAAAATGAACTTCTCCTACTGGAGTGGATTTCACTCTTTGGTTTTAAGAGTGTACCATCCAACCAAATGTACGACTGAAGTCTCCATATTGACTGTATATGTTTTGATGGATCTTAAAAAAATATTTATACGTATAACATAACAAGTTCAGATCTTTATCGTAACTGCCTGATTTTGGCGAGTACATATTACTTTTAATAGGAAACATAAATGGTTATCCATGATCTAGGCACAGTGTGTTGTATGGCCAAATAATGGTATCTAAAAGAAGACATCGACACCTTCATTGATGGTTTACTATGAAAAACAAACCTATTCATTTTATTATTTGGCATAACATATCATCTTGCAACATCAAGCATGGATTAAAAATGTTATTGCATTTGTAGTAAAGCCCACAAATGGAGAGATAGGCATTTAATTAAATCTAACTAATGCGGGAAAAAAAATTCGGGGGAAAATTGTATTCCCATTATCAACGCTACCCAATGAAACTTACATTAAGCATCCATGAAACTTCTATTTTGTATTATAGGATTCAATTTTGCTGATTGAACAAACTTCATTAAAAATCGTCATTTTTTAAAATTATTCATTTAAAAAAAATGACAAATTTTAAGTTTTTGTGTTTCATTAGATGAAAATAGTTTTGTAAGTATAATAATAGTCTATTTTTTGTTTTATAGGGAAATATTGTACTTCCAGTAGACTATTTATTTTACCCATTGCAGGTAAGTTGATAATACAGACAACTTTTTTTATATTTTTTTTAAATTAACATATATAATTAGTTTTCTTCAATTATCAACGAAGTATTATTTCGTAAATAATTTATCATAATTTTTTTTTAAAAAAAATGTATAGTTTTTATCAATTAAATAAAAAAATCTTTATATTTTAGCATAAACAAATTCCATTTTCATTCATAAGAAAATAGTTTATAAAAGTTAATAAGTTCAACTGTACAGTAAGAAATGTCCTTAAAAATTCTTAACTACACATTTATTCAATTTTTATTTCACTCTGTTCGTCAAAAACATCCAGATAACCTCAAAAAACATATGGTATTAAACAGTTACCCGAGATAATTTTTCTTCTTTTTTTCGGTTTTCACCCATTACGCTATGTAGTACCAGAACACTTTCGGCTAACTAGTAATCAGTATGTAAGTTACTATGTTTATAATCCAATCCCCATATCATATAATCTAATCCACAATCAGTTTATAACATGTAAATAGTCAGTTTATATTATGTAAAAAAAATTAAAGTATTATAATCATTCAGTCCGTCCGTTCTTCTTTCCAACACCCACTTTCATATCCCAAAATACAAATGATACATGCAAGTGTGATACGCCCAAAAAAGTTCAGCGCATCGAAATTAGACGACTATTCCGAAGCTCAGTTAATTTTCAATAAAACTACGTATTTGATTGCAAAACTATTCAAAATATACTTTATGCCTGAGCATATTTTTGTAACTGTAAATAAATGCATTGCGTTCACTGCATACAATGAATTTTAAATATTACCTTTTATAAATTCTAACCGAAATGCGCGAAAACAGTTTATTATTTCTTTTGCGATTCCATGTATATTCAGAAAAGCTTTTTGGATAATTACTCAGATACTGTTCCCGTGTGATTGATTGCGATCTATTTATAACAGCTCCGAAACAATTACGAATGGAATTCCCCCATCATGACATTGATAATTCAGAGTTCTGTCATTCATACGTTGTGTATGAAATTTATTAGAATATAAAGGCTTTAGTGTATACCTGCGAAGTATTAGAATATAAAGGTTTTAGTGTATACCTGCGAAGACTGGTATTCATTAAACCATGTTTATTGTTTGTTTTGATAGGTTATTATTTATTAAATTCTAGTATTAATACTACATACTTCAAAAGGTGTAATTAATATTTAATTTATTTAACATTATTAAAAACAAAAATTGAAAACTAATGAAACAAACAGCAACTAGTAAATTCATCTTTTTTAAGGATGATTTTTACATTATGTTTTTAGATAATTACTCATTAACTTCCCCTTTGATTGATTGCGATCTATTTATAACAGATCCGAAACAATTACAATTGGAATTCCCTCATCGTGACATTGATAATTCAGAGTTCTGACATTTATATGTTCAGTATGAAATTTATGAAAAGAGATAAAGGGTTTGGTGAATTCCCTGAATAATTCTATTCACTAAATTAATTTTAATAGTTAAATATTTTATGCTATTCAATTATTAGTGCCATAGTACATACCTGAACCATGCTATTCACCAAATCCTCATTAAATTCATACGTAAAAGCAACTAAATCATAATTAAAGTTTGTTTTGATAGTCCATTATTTTATGTGATTCTATTTTTAACACTAACCACTTAAAAATATGTAATTAATATTTAATTTAGTTTACATTAGTATAAACAATTTTACAAACTTATTTAATAATCTACACAAACTCATCAATTTTTAAGGATATTTTTACTTAATGGTTTGAGACTGAATATTACTGTGCCAGACAGAGTCTATGTGTAACTCGTTTAAAATATATGGGTAATTAAGTTTAGATGATAAATCTTGGATATTTTTCCAGAAAACGTTTAAAGGAATTACTGCGTCATATTCAAAATTGAGACACAAATAAATAAGTTAAAAGCAAATAATAGTAATAAATAAATTTTCAAACAATTTGGAGATCATATTTGGAGAAATATTTACCTTACATCTACTAGCTTTTAAAATTTTTCTTAGTAAAAATCCCTTATACACTGAAGAGCCAAAATAATTGGTATAGGCATACATCTGCAAATAAAGTTGTATAAAACCAATCGAAGTTCTTCGCTATGTTCAGAAGAATCTATGTGCGGCTATCATGACAGGTTATGAAAATTGAAGGGTTTTTGAAAGTATCGTGGGTTGAGAAATTGAATTCCTTATCTAGGCATCTCCAAGGTGGAGATGAATTTTGGATTTTCACTTAAGACAATATCACGAGTGTACCATGATTATAGATAATCCAGTAAAACATTAAAAGTACGACACAGCTGCGGTTTAAAAAAGATCATGCGAAACTGGGTCATCGACGGACGAAAATCATAAAACATGATGTATATTGCGGATACGTATTATATACGACTAGAAGCCCATATTGGTGATATCGGTGAATATTCATTAAAGGGTTAACTAGTCGACACAAAATCGACATAGACGTTTATCACATTTAATGATCAGTTGTAAATGGACCCGGCTTTGCATTATGTTTTTAAGGTCAAAGCTATGTCGTAGATTTGATGTTTTACTAGATTATCGATATTCATGGTGCACTAGTGTTATTGTCGTAAGTGAAAATCCGAAAATCATCTCCACCTCGGAGATGCATGGATATGGAATTCAATTTCTCAATCCCCGATACTTTTAAAATCTCCTCAGTTTTCATAACCTGCCAAGATAGCAGCACATAGCGAAGAACTTCGATTGGTTTTATACACCTTTAGTCGCAGATGTATGCAAATACCAGTTATTTTGGCTCTTCAGTGTATGAACACTCGACGAAGAAAACAAGTAAAGATAATTTCTACATTATGTTTCAAACTGGATTTTACTACCTCAGACAGCTCCTATGCGAACTCGTTTAAAATATATATGAGTGTCATTTAGTTTTAATGGTGAATCGTAGATAGTTTTTGGAAAGGAAACATTCAAATGAAATATTCCGTCGTAAACTTTTTGTTTGCGAAAAAACTTAGCTACAAAATAACGATAAGGAAATCGAGTCAGAAAAAGATTAAGTTTAAGATCTAATTAAAAAAAACCGTAGGGAAATATTTTTTTTAGACAATAGCCGGATTTACGTATCCTCCTTGTTAAGACAATCTTAATAAAGTACTTTATATGAACTCTCGACGAAAATAGCAAGTAAATAAAAAACGCCTGCGCTTGTTTCCAGAAAATAAAAACAAAGACAATTTTAAGAGTTTCATGCATAATTTTATTAACTTTTGTCTGAGTTGTAAAATGTGTACATATT
This sequence comes from Hylyphantes graminicola, assembly GCA_023701765.1. Taxonomy (NCBI): domain Eukaryota; kingdom Metazoa; phylum Arthropoda; class Arachnida; order Araneae; family Linyphiidae; genus Hylyphantes; species Hylyphantes graminicola. The sequence goes on along the minus strand of CM043117.1, from coordinate 45,644,249 downwards.
TTGCTACATTCTTTGCCCATTTTTAGAGTGTAGGAAAATGAAGTTTGATCCATAGTGAGACTGTGTGGAGATATGCATAATCTGTTTGTTTTGAGCTGTGCTTCAATTTCAAGCTTTAATTAACCGACTTTAAAACCTTTTTTGAAACTTTTTTTGTTTGAAAGTTATGATATCAGAGGCAATTTTTCTACGTTTCATCTACTATTGACATCTATGAATATTAAAGTAACAAGAAACCAGATTTGTTATGTGTATTAAACTTGTTTTTAAAACATTTAGTGTCTAACAGAACTAACTAAAGTATTGTCTTTTAAGATCTTTTAAATGTTATATTAAAAATTATTTAACATTAAAAAAAACATGGAAATCATTGTCAGGCTTTTATGAATAGCGTTTGAAGAAAAACTTCAAACATTTAAAGGCTACCTGACTTTTTTTTATAAGAATAGGCATTGTGACTAATTCTAAGTAACTGAAAAAAAACTTTCATCGATATCCACATTTGAATGTAATTGTTTTCTATTATTTTTTATATTAATTCAACCAGTTTATAAACCGTAGACTCGTTTTGATATTTTTATCCTTCATAATCTGCCTGTTATGTCTTTTTTTAATATACTTTTGATGTCTTTATGACTGGTAAAAAAATTTCATTATGATAAAAACTGAAAAGAAAAAAGTTTGTAAAAACAAATAGAAAGCATTATTTTTCTTCATTAACTTGTTTATGCATTATACGTATCTAGGGGGGCTAAATTTAGCACAACCACTGTTTCATTAGCAACTCTCTAACGATTGTTACCACGTCAAACACGAAAGCACGTTCTCAGGTGTGAAAACATTCTCCATTCACGCTGTTACCAAAATTAAAATTTTCGCAAAACTGAATAGCTTAGTTTAACAAAACTGTAACTGTTTCGTCTAATTTTGAGCAAACAATAATTTGTGCAATTAAGCGATAAAAATAAGTCTTTAAACGCATCAAACAACCTTCTTAAACCCTTTAATGCATACTGTTGCCATATGGCGACAAGTAACATAATCCACTTTATTCTATTTAAGTAGAGCTCCCTCTCGACAAATCTGTGTTTTTTTCATCTATTACATTCCATTTTGAAGTTTTAGTTACTAATAACCTTCATAGGTGACAGTAGTAAAATTGTATTCAAAATTAAAGAGTGAAGTTATTAACTGTTGTGAAATGATGTCTTTGGCAGTATTAAATGTATAATAATATTAGTACTAAATACAAATAAATTGTTTTGAAAAAACTAATTATAGTTCAACAAGGTTATTTTAAAATATATTTAGTAGTTTTCTAGTCATTCTTATCAAAATTGGAATTTTGTAGTTGGTTTTTCCATATGGCAAAAATTTTAAAAATTGAAACTATTTAAATTCCAATGCAGTAATTTTTTTTAGTATTTTTCCCATAATGTAGGTGTATTAAAGATACAAATATATATTTTTTTCGGAATGAAAAAAATCTTTCAATACAGGATTAACTTTTGTCAAGTGATGTCATCGGCCACATTAGCATTACCGTAATTTAAATAGTAGCCAGGATTTAAAAACTCAATACCGTATTTAACCTACACCAATTATATAGGATAGACTAACCAGTGAATGAACGTTTAAGGCGTCACGTTCGCCAGTGAATGAACACCAGGATATAATGACCAGGACAACCAACCATTGTCAGATAGCTTTCTACTACATGGGAAGAAGTAAGTGTTGTCAATCCATATAGTGGAAGGATTTTCAATCCTTATTTTTTTAATTATATTTATCAAATGTTCATTCACTGGGGCCTGTTCACTCACTGGTCAGTCTACCCTACACGAGATTATTTATGAATAAGATAACGTAGTTTGTTCAATTGGTTTTCCTTGTAGCAGACACGAGATCAAAAAGGTAATCCTAAGTCTAGTATAAAGACCGCATGGGCGAATCTGGATTTTAAAAAAAATTGAACCTTCAGATAATAATATACCCAACCGCTTAATATCTGTAACTAAAGCTGAGGGTGATGCGACAAAGTACTGATTAGCAAGTTAGAACACTCAGAGTTTAAATTATATATACAATATTTGCATTACTAACACCGTCAGCCAATTATATACAACATATTTGCATTATTTACACCACCAGCCTATGTAACATTCAACTCATTGTCATTTAGTGTTTATCCAATCTAACGGTATTCACTCAAACATGTTTTAACTTTTATTAAATAGGATAATTTTTGTCAAACTCACTGAACGATATTCCTTGAAAGGAGTTTGAGTAGTGCTTTGAGGAAACAGAGGGTGGTGCTCTGTAGCGTGAAACCATAGCAACTGAAGGTCGCACCACACTTGCTTTCAAGTGCTTTTCACACAGACATTGATCTACTTGTAAAAAGTAATTCGGGTCAGCTTCTAAGGTTCTGGGAAAGGAGATCTCACGACAGCTTGTCTTTATTTAAAGAGTCACTTAGTGGCCAAATGGGAAGTGCAAATATGTTTTCGCTTATTGTATGCGAAAGTATTCGATGAATAGTTAAGAGTTTTATAAAAGTTAAGTATTTTTCTTATGCCCCATGAAAATGATAACTTTGTTTTTGTTTATTTCTGAGAATAAAATCTCAATACAACAAAAAATAAGAGAGCGACTTACATGCAATAAATGATTTTAAATTGTCATTAAACAATAAATTATTTTTGGAATATGAATTCACATTCAATAATAACTATATAAAAAGACTTAATTATTTTTCTTTGAAACTTTTAGGCCTAATCCTTAGATTTGGCAAAAATGTAGGTGCAGAAGTATTTCTCTATGATTATAACAATTTGAGCTACGAGGAACGAAAACGAGAAATTACGAAAAATGGGAAAAGGATAAAACATTTATAGCGTTCTATGCAAATCTATGATGTACCAAAAGTGTGCATTGTTGTTTTTCTTATGCTAGAAATACCGTACTTCGGTTTAAATAGATGTTTGATTCACATTAAAGAGAAACGTTTTAAATTATCTCTAAAATTGAATTGCTAGGTAAAATAATTAAAATTTTGAATAAAGGACGGGGCATGTTTTCCAAAATCTCACTGGGCAAGATTTCCAATAATGCCTTGTAGAAAAGCGTGCTACCATTGTACCTACTACCGTACAGTAGTGTACAGTAGACTACCCTACTACCGTACAGTAGACACTACAGTGGACACTACCCTACTACCGTACAGTAGAGTACAATGGTAGTACTAAGCGTACTACCATTGTAAATTAAGCTTAATACAGTAGACGCCGCTTAATGTGATCACGGTTAATGTTATCAATCGCTTAATGTTATCAAAATCGCTTTGTCCTGTCCGCTTATATCAAAATACATGGAAAAGTCATAGTTTATTGTAATCTAATGTTCGTTTATTGTTATCAGTTTATATGTAAGTTTTATTTTTATGAAATCAATAAAAACAAGAAGGAAAACCTTTTTTAGTTTAAAGTGATGAGGACATTTGCGAAGCCGTATGTGTCAAAGATCAAGCTTCGTCACAAGATTCTGATGCCAAGGATGAACCTAAAAGTGCTATCGGGGACAAAATGCCGACGCCTGCTCAGATCAGGGAGACACTTCGAATCTTACGTCTAGGTGTGCAAAACAAAGCCGACGCGGGACACTTTCATACACATTATGATTATGAGCGATTCGTAAATGAATTGCTAAGAAAGAGTGCTAAACAATCGACAATTGATGATTTCATTTTCAATTAGTAATTAACCTTTTGAATTTTGCATTGTTTTCTGCGGATCATCATTAAATATGTAATTATACTGACTAGTAATTCTTTTTCTTCAGTGTGCATTAATTTCTATTAAATACTATAGAGTTTTACAGCAACAACTAAAAAAAATAACTTTTATTTTAATACGCATGGAAAAAAGCATTTTTTAGTTTAAGCTTTTTTTTCGTGTATTGTAATCAATCGGTTATTGTTATCAAATCACGTTCGTCCCGATGTGATCACATTAAGCGGCGTCTACTGTATTCCAAAAACCAGATTATATTTATCGTATGAACACGTAATAGAAATAAGTTTTGCTCAAGATTCATAATTGTCTGCATAGTAATTAAAAAGAAGGATGAATGATTTCGTATTGTTCTGAAACAACATATGTCTTTCTAAAAACTATCAGGGCTGGAGGTAATATCCGAAAGGCATCCAGAAACTTAAATATTACCTGTAGATTTTGAATAATTACACTGTAGGGGATATGGAATAGGGGTAGATACATATACAGGGTGGTTATAAAATAACGCTCGCTATTCAGAGTGGTCTGTAGCTTTAATGAATAATCCAAATGCAAAAAAACTTCGAGACACTCACTAATCAAGAAGGGGGGGGGGGGGAGAATGGAACCATAAAAAACAAAATCGTCTCTTGACCAGTGTTCTAAACTACGAGGCGTAATTGGATGTGTTGGCCGTAATTAGCCGTAATTGGCTACGCATCGTAATTAGAACCTTGGTCAAGAGACGAGTCTCTGTTCTATGATTCCATTCTTTTTCGTTAAAAAGAAACTCGTCTCTTGACCAGGGTTCTAAATTACGAGGCGTAATTAGCTGTATTGGCCGTAATTGGCCATAATTGACGACGCCTACTAATTTAGTTTCTGGTCAAGAGACGAGTTGGTTTTTTAAGATTATCTTTTAGGTTCTATCTTTTTTATGATTCCATTCTTTTCCCCCCTTCTTGATTAGTAAGTGTCGTAATGTTTGTTGCATTCGGATTATTCATTCAAGCTACAGACCACTCCGAATAGCGAGCGTTATTTTATAACCACCCTGCTTGTGTGTTTGGGCTTGTGTGTTCTGGCTTGTGTGTTTGTTCAAAACACACTGTAAGTAGTAATGTTGAACACAAAGTTTTGAGTCAAATGGCTTGTTCAAAAATAATGAAAAAGGGGCGGAAGCAATCAAACCAAACTTCAGTCCATCAGTTTTGTGTAATCTTTAACAAAACGTAGACGACCTCTATAAGAGAGCACCAAAGTATAGTCACACAAAAGGTGAAGTTTTGCTTAAGTTTAAAGGGATCCAGATGATAATGACCTTTAATGAAATTAGTTAAAATAGTTTGGTATTTGGCTTGGCTTCTCTCGGCAAAATTAAATATCGGCAAACTTTAACATCTACAGAGAGCTCAAATTCATTCTAATCTGGGCGTCAAAATTAGTAGCGATAGTCGCCTAGATGGTGCCACAAAAAAATGGCTCTTTATTCTGTGGAATATGCAGAGTCTGCAAAGGCTTGACCGCCCCATTAGATAAAAAGAAAGTTTGGTATAATAAACTGACTTTTAAAAAAAAATATGCAAGGTATACTCTTTTGAGCTATATCCATTTACTTCATGAATGCTCTCATGTATCATGCGCAAAGTTAAAGATATTTTCTGAACACAATGGTGTTTTTTTTGTTTGGTTTGAATTATCGTCGCACTAGAGCTACACGAGAGCTATTGGTGATGGGTGTCGTATTTTAGAACCACAGTCAGGTGACGAGCCAACACCTGAATAGGCACCCAACGAAACCGTTAAGGGCGACATCGTACGCAGCGTCAGGACTAGGATATTTAACGCACTCCCTTACACGGGGTATTATTAGTCGGACATTTTTGGTTGAACACAATGATATGACCATCCCAAAACACACTTAGAAGCGACAGATAATAACTTATAATTACAATAATGTTTATCTCTGTGTGTATTCCTTCTGGCAGGAAGCAGCGGGAGTCATGGATCGATTTGTCCCGTCGTCGAAGCAGCCGCAGCATTGGAGCAGAAACTACAACGGGTGAGTGATTTACTGTATTCCAATTCTATTCTTATGGGTATCCTGGGGAGATGCATGATTTTTTTTTTTTTTTGTATCTTACACTCCTCGCCAACCTAAGTTGGGTAAATAGATATATGGCTATGGAGAAGATCCTTCCGCGGATGTAATGAGTTAAATAAATTATTTGTGAATCCGTCCAGAAAACATGTTTAAAACATTAATATCGTTTAAACCTAACATACACTCTAAAAAATGAATGCTCAAAAACGACGAAATTTTCCTTAATTTTGACGATTCCGTTACTGGCAAATGCTCCGAGTTTTCGTTTCCTCAAAGTGAGGAAATTTGAATCGTCATTTTTATGAGGATTTGAATATCGTCTAATCTAAAGAAATATTTCGTCATTTTTGAGCGTGTGAGTACAACAATAAGATTCAGTTTCCTCAAAATCAAGATACAGAATCGTCAAATCACGATCGTAAGAGTGAGGATTTGCATTTACCCAAAATCCACGTGATAGTTTGACGAAACAGTCCTCAAAATTATCGAAAGGAACTTGAGGATTCATGAATCGTCAAAAATGAAAGTGTTATTTCTGAGAGTGTATTTGAATGATATTTGAGAAAATTTGGCAATTTTATCGGAATGAAAAGTGTATTTTGATTAAATTGCATTAAGACCATTTTGTATGTAAATATTTCATTACAAGAATTTCCAACAAACGGACCAATCGCGCTTTTCCCTCCACTTTTTTACCCTTCTTCTTTACCCAAGTTAGGTTGGCACGGAGTGTAGAAGAAAAGAGTTATGTTGTTGGAAAATTATGCGTGCGTGTTTTTCTCTGGCATCTACTTAGCAATGCATCGATGAAGAAATTGTTTATAGAAATCATGCAACTTTGTATTTAATCTACTTACAATGCAAAAGGAATTGTTTTTAATTATTTTTTCAAGATTATATTTCTATTGTACAAGTTTAATCAGTTGTCTTAAAAATGTTCTTAACATTATGAGTACAAGAGTACACTATTATGTACATCGAATTTTACATTGCGAAGGATGACAATAGATAGATATTTTTAACTGAAACTCCTAAAGTTTTAATAACAGTTGCTAATTTTAAGAAAATGTCGAAGTAATCTGAACTTCTTTTATAAGTGTTTTAATTAATTTATTGTTGCTGATAAAATAATAAAAACAATTTCAAAACTAATGGTTCGCATTTAAAAGTTATCAAAAGATATTCCCTTTTCTTTATAAATAAAAAACGAGACTCCTCGGCGCAACAGCCTGGTGGTGGACCCAGACCTGTAGTAAACATTTCAGCTTACGTGACCAGGGTCTCTGGCGTGCTAGTCACATTTCCCGGTGTTGTGAATCTAAAACAACCACCTTTACAGTTATTGTTTAAAATATCTATTACAAAAAACAGGTTTTTAAATATAAATGTAATTCATCAATTGCAGAGTTTTGTTAAAACAAAAAAATATGTTCTTATTTTCTTTTTATTCCCATGGTATTGAATAAACATAAAATTTGTCACAACAGTAACAAAAAATCAGTTACAAATGAATTTCTTCTGATCTAATCTTAATTTCATATTCCAAGTCTTAACATCGATTATCAGATCACATTTTCAAAAATAAGTTTTAAAAATCGTCAACTAATTTTACGAACTCAAAGCATTATTATTAAATGTATAAAATATTCTAATGTTTAATATTTTATGTTAAAAAGTATCCATTTCAAAGAACTGTATGTACTTTTTCATATTCTACTTCACTTTACAGTTGTTTCTTTCAATTATACACTTAGATAATTTTTCGAGTAATAAAATTCACCATCTCTAGCGCTCATAAACTCATATTCACAGCACTTCACTATTCAAACCTTTTTGCAGAAATCTATTTAAGTTTTTTAATTACCTTCTTCTTTCTTTTTTTTTTTGCTCGAGAAGTTTTTGCTCGATGAAAAAGGTAATTATAGAGTCCCCTAAAAAAACCTAAACATAAAAATACCAAAAATATTTTCTCCTTTCCTTGGGTCAACGGAATTTTATGAGGGTACATAGAACTAAATAAAAAATATTTATTTTTAGAAAAATGTAGAAGAATGTAATAGCCTCGTTCCATTCTCTTAATAAACACGCCATCGTCTGCATCTGAAAAAAAAAAAAGATTTATTTGAAAGAACGAGCGGCCCAACCAAAAAAAGAATACTAAACTTACACTAAGATTCTTTTTGCACTAAAACCTTATTTTCTAACATTATATTGGTATTGCAGAACCATCGAAAATAAAACTCTTGTTCTCTACATTGATTTAACAAAATTGTAATTGTAAATTTTGTTAAATATAGTTTTAGAATAGGTTTTGGCCTCAGTTCTCAAATGTCGTTCGATACGAAAGTTAGAGTTTTCTGAACCAGTGGGTAGGGTCGGGGCATATATATTATGGATTGTGTTCTTGATTAGAGACCCTCTTATAGGCCTTCGTGTAAGACAGACACGGAAAGAATTTTTACTGTCACAGAGAAAGGAAGCACACCCAGGGCGAAGGCGGGAATCGTACACGCAGCCTTTACAGTGCACAGGCTGCTAGCGTTATGGTCTGCGATACAAACCACTTGGCCATCCGGGCCCCTTCTGAACCAGTTTCGAGTATCCATCATAGACGTTCAACGTTCTTTGTCATTAAAACTCACACTCAAACATTAGGTTGATGCCTTATCAGCTAACAAAGAAACAAATTAAGCTAGGAAACAAATAAAAAAATTTACAAATCAGTTTTCCTCAAAATCATTCGTTACTGTCCATTAAAGGAACTTCGGCTCTTAAAGGGCAAGACTGGCGCAATTTTGCCTCCATAATAACTCATTGCCGCTTCCACTTATACAATTTTTCACTTTTATCCGAATCAATTACATTTCTGCTTTAAGTAACGAACGGAAATTAGTTAATATAGAAAGCTATTGGTGATGTTTTTTGAATTGTTGGGGAAGACCACGGTTTATACCAATTTAAGGCCAGAAAAGCTCTTAGTGATGTCATTTTCTGTCAGGTTCGGAATGTGTCGGCTGTTCCGAAGAAAAAGAAACCTGTTTGGAACTTGACATATATGGTTGACCGTGCACGAATATCTTCTCTTCTCCGGAATAGCCGATGCTCCGAACGGACAGGAAGAAAGAGTGGTGGAGAACAAACCTGGACTTGTAAGTTGAGTGGCACAGCTGACTAAACTAATAAGGCCAGATAAGCTCTCTCTGTCCGGTTCGAGTTGTCGGTTGTTCCGAGAGAGAGGCGTGCAACCTGTTCGGAATCTTAAAAGTACACTCGGTTTTCCTCAAAAAGTTTTCTAGCTTTATCTTTGGAAAAGCCAACAATCCTACCCAGACAGATTCCTTGCCGTCAGGGCCAGATTTCCGGCAGGGCAAATGGGGCAAACCCGGGCCCCCACTTTGAGGGGGCCCCCAAATTTTATTCTTGGACATCTATGCTCAATACACAACTGCCCCAAACTTTTTAATATGAAGTATGCAAAAAAATTAAATTCATGAGCAAAAGTCGTCTATGAAATTGAGTTCAAACTCTGAATTAATCAATTATCAAAAATAGTTATTTTGGGGGGATAAGCTAAGCATGCTTTTAAAGCTAATTATACTTCGTCCATTTTTTTGGTATACACTGTGAGATAGGAAAATTCATGCAAATATTTTTATCGAGGTATGTTTTGGTTGTCCCAAATTTGCTCGTGCCCTGGGCCCCTAAACTTGTAAGTATAGGCCCTGCTTGCCATCATGAAGTGCTTATATGTGGCCTTAAGTAGAGTTAAGTTGAGTAGACCATGGCTTAGCAAAACTTATTCCTTGAGGGGCAAAAAAATTTCAATTTATGGTAAGGTTTTGTCAAACCAAATCTTTGTCTACTTTTGCCTTAGTGAGGTCTCGTTTCTCCGAGGACACAAGAGGATGGGGATTAGTGCAAGTAGTAATTCTTATTTTTTTTCTTTCGTCTGATCCCAAATGAGATTTTCATAATGAATGAGGTTGCTGAGCAAGAGATAAACCTACAGTTGTCTTCATTTGTCAAAGTTGTGTCTGATTCATTTGTAACTTCTGATATAATGGGTTTAAAATAAGAGATGCAAGGAACCCGAATGATGATATGAAATGGGGTTTTTTTTGCATATGTTAAGTTAAAAGAGCATCTACAATTTAGTTTTTGGACATAAATATCGATTTAAAAATACAAACCTTAAATTTCAGAAAATTTTGAAATTCATAGAATTTCAGGTACTCGTTTTGTATAAAAAAGAATGGTTTTTACAGAAAAAATTTCAGCTGGTGGGCCAGAAAAATACACTATAACTTACCTAGAAAATCTGTTTATTTTATACAAACTATTTTTAATTTTAACACAAAATTTGCTGTTCAACAGAAAAATTACATAGAAAATTCAAAACTGTAACTCAAACCAGTGTTAAGCTGAGATACTGACTACAATGCTTTCGAGGAATAATAAAATTCCAACAAACAGTTAAATTGGTTGTTCTGTTGCAATCCAATACCCTTTACTTGGTGAGATAAATGAAAATTTTTTTTTACATAAAACGGCATAGTTTTACAGAAAAAATTATTTAATGAAAATAACAGTATTTTTATGTAAAAATGTTTTATTCTGTAAAATAGCATATTTCTTTGACTGTGCGCTGTAGTGTACTCATAAACCACAATTAGTTGCAACTTGTACAAAAATATTACTTAAGTTCGTATCAACCCAACACTGTATCGCGTCGTGAAAATCTTTAGTATTCTTTTCTCTTGTCTTATCTCGGCTGTAAATGTTTCTTTGTTCCGCGTGCAATTATTCTTGCGTTGCAGCAGCATTAACAATGAGCCTGGTGAAAATCGTCGGAAAGGCGACTTTTAATTGAGTTAAATCCTCGCTTTTTCGCTAGAACTGAAATATTCTTTTTTAAGAATTAAGGGAGGTAATTAGTAATGTTTATCATGGGACAGAGAGGGGATAGTTTCCCGTGATTTTTTTTCTTCTTTTTGATTGTATATTTTTATTTTTATATATTTTGAGGATAACAGGATATTATTGCCTTTCTTACACTTTTCTTTGCCTGGAAATACTTTTTTTTAATCTACAAACTTAGAGCGTTCTCCGATTTTTTGGCAGTTTCATAAAATTTATAATGTACAACTTTTATTCTCTTCTGCTGAAGTATGAAAGTCGCTTAAATGTTTGTAAATAAAATTTTCATTTAGAAGCAAATAATCTATTTCAACGAGACTGCTTTGATAAATTATATCAGTATTGGTAAAATATGGGCATTGAAGGTGTTTATTGAAAAGAATTTGTTTTAGAGACCGATATGCAGGTTTGCATATTTGCAACCTACACTTTAGTCAGCATTAGGCTGTTTGAAACATGTATTCTTGAGATGTCAATTTATTTTCAGTAATATTGCTAATAATATTTAAAATTATTGTTTTATCTAGAAATTAATATTCACTTTTTTACAGGACTCAAGAGAATCGACGGCGATCAAACGGGCAGCCAGGTGCGGCTCCAGAGGCAGAGGTAATTGAAACTGTCGAGTAGAAAAATGAAATAGTTAACCCTTTCAGTCCCAAAAATTAACTACACTACAGAAACATCTGATATTCACAAAACAAGCTTATTTTATGTCAAAATAAGAGTTCCATAAGAAAAAAAATATTTTAATTTTTTATATGGTTTTTTAAATGATGCCAAATTTTTTTAACTGTGGAAAACAACAAAAGAATTTTTTTTACCTAAAAACACTTCGAGTTATATATTGAAAGGTATATGACCATATTATTAAAAAATTTAAATAATTATTTTAACCGAAATAGTTTAAATTGTGTTTGATATATGAGGAACTGAAGTGGACGTTTCAAAAATCAGGTGAAACGCTTGTTAGCTATTTTCTGAATTAAAAAAATAGAAGTTCTGATTTCTATTGAGATTAATGTAAAATATTGTCTAATAGAACAGAGTGCGAAGAATCGAATGATGTGTGTTTAGATGTCATAACGGGATATAAACATTTAGAAAAAAAATATTGAAAGTGATGATGCCAAATGGCATCACTGGGACTGAAAGGGTTAAGCAAAACACAATGGTCCCCTTTAAATTTGGGATACCTGAGACAATAAAAAAATCCCTGCACCCTCAAAAAGGAATATTACTAGAGTGACAATCATTTGTGATATAATTTACAATGATTTATACTAATGTAAACATTTTCTATCAAAAATTAATTTAGGGCTGTTTTATTTTTAAAAAACGTAGTTTGAGTAGTATAAAAAGTGTAGTTACAAATAAGTCCTTCATGTCTTGTGCAATAATCTTGGGTGTAGATTCACAAATTATGCTATAAACTTGCATTATGAAATAAAATCTTAACAGGATGCGGTTATACAACAGAATATGTTTATACATACAAAATAATTAATTTAAAGGCATTAAATTTATCATTTCGGTCACTAAACAATAATTCTATATATTTAAATAATTTTTTAATGTTTAAAGAATTGCAAAAAGACATTTTTAAAAAATCAATTACTCAATAAAAAAATAGTTATTTGAAGTGATAACTGATCTAAAATTATATTGATAGAAAATGTCCCATTTTTAAAACCGCGTGTTTAAAACGTTTTATTTTATTTTCTTGAGCTGATTCACTTTATAATATTTTGTAAAAAAAATAAAAAATTTCGTTCGAAACTACCATTTATTTAACTTATAAATGCCCCATCTTAAAACACACAAACCCCATTAAATCTCGCAAAATAGTCCCGTTTAGATATAAAACACTCTCTCAATAAAATAGCAGCTTACTGTACACACACAAATATTAATTAACCTACACGACTCATTTTCGATTATATTGATGTGCCACTAATAGAGACCCAAAAACTGAAAGCAAAAGAATTTCGCTCACATCTGCCTTGTATCTATTTTTCTTCCATGTCGGCTTCGGCTTTCCAAACACGCCATTTACATTCTTATATTTTATTTATCCATCTGACAAAATTAATTTGAGACACATGGTGCAAAGCAATTCCAATACATCCTTCCACTTCTAAAGCAGGAGGATAACAAAAACGGAGCTTGGCCCGAGAGGAGAAGCATTCCCTGTCAAGTTAATAAAGTGGATTCCTTTGTTGAAGCGCTTCCACTTTATTCTTCCTCCAGCATCTTTTCTCTCGCCACCGAATGGTGCCACCTGCGGGAAAACGCAACTTAATTCCTTTTAAGAATTGTGGGGGCGCGCTTCATGCAGTTGGTTTTGACAAGACTGGAATAAATAATTTGTACAAAAATATGAGATTTCATTTGTTTTACTTTACTCAAAAAATCCGTAAAAATATCTTATACAGTCGAAAATGTTCCTGGCATTTTGTAAGTTTATATCGCCTTTTTGGAATTTCAGGTTTTTCTGAGAAACATGATAAAAACCATTTAACGCACATTCTTTTGAAGAATTAAATATAATGCATCGTTGTCATCAATCATGGCCGCGACGGTTTTAAGCGAACCGAACCAACTTTTGATGGATCAGATCCGAGCATATACTATTCCAATTATACACCAAGTTGAGAAAAAGTAGTAAGAATAGTAGCACCGTCCTATTTTATTTGAATCCAAGTGGACTTTTTTTAATATCCAAGATAGTTACTGACCTGATGTGTGATTATTTATTATTTTTTTTAGGGAAAATTATAAATATATTTCAGGATCATTACTGGTAAAAATTATGCAATTAAAATACCCAAAAGCTTCCTTTAAAGTTTTTCGCAAGTTACGGCAATTTTATTGCTTTTTTCTACAAAATACGGCACCTTATCCTGCCTTTCACTTCTGGAAAGACAAATTTTCCACTAAATTTTGGTTTTCGCCGAGTGTCGGGAGCGCTCAAAGAAAGTTTTGGCGACTAAAAAATGAAGATTTGCTAAAGATAAGAAACTAGTGGAGTATAATGAAGATAAGAAACTAGTGGAAAACTCTCACCCTCCACACGTGACCTACATTTCAACGAGGTCGCGCTCAATATGTAACAAGATTTAACCAATTTCATAGGCTAAAAAATTTAGTTCAAACTAATTTTGATCACAGTAATGTCGTTTTATGTCAGTTACATCTATACCCAACAAACGAAGTGAAATTTCGGGATTTTCGCCCGTCGACATCTCTGCAGAAAGCGTTCCCAAATTGATCCGTGATTGGATATTGCTGCAGGTGTTGAATTTTGAATTTCCTTGTTGTACTGGAACTTAATAAGTGCATACAGTAAATGGCATGGGTTGAATTTGCAAACACATTTTATATTAATTTTACTTGCTGGTGCAATTTGTGTGTATTAGGATATTAGCGTTTATAGTTCTATAATATTTTCCGAGTATTGAAATTTAAAATTAGAAAGTCATTAGAAATAAGTAAACTTCATCAAATTACACCGTGCATAAATGGATGACTTAAAACAACATTTTCAGTTCGACTGTTAATTTGCTTAATAGCTCGGGGTTTTTAAACTTTTTTTCTAAGATGAATAAAATAAATCTGTAATTAAATCGGACTTTTTGATATTTATATCTTAATTAATGAAAATTATTATTTTACATTTCTACTACATTAAACGTGAAAGTGGAGCACATGAGTTCGTAAAACTTCAAAAGAAGAAAAAATGCTATGATTTCTTTAATTAATAAAATGCCTTAAAATAAAAAAAAATCTATAAACATCAAATTTTTGTAACCCTTTTAAAACTTTTAATTTAATTCTTTCGTATTTGAAGTATGACAATTTTAAATTGCATTCTTTACTAAATACAGAAGCCTACTTTTATTCGCAGTCAGCAAAATATTTCAGATAGTTACATTGAATTTTTAATAAATATTTTTAAAGTTTTTCTCTAATCCTAAAATCCTTCAAGGATACACAGAATAGTACAATGCAGCTTGAAATTTTTATTAGGTTTAAATCTTCTTCTTAAGTTTCTGCTTTTTCGAAATATAAACCAACTTACGTTTCTATTTATAGTTGAGTAAAACCTTTTTTTTGTGCTGAAGGATTTAGTATGTAGTTCAATACTTAAACTTATACTTAACTTTTAAATATTTACATTTACTTACGCTAACTGTTTTGCATTTTTGAATAAAGTAACTTTTAAACTATGTGCTTTAGATAATTGACATTTTAGCAATATGGAATATAATTGGGTTTTTTTTATCAAACTATACTTCTTATGCTATAAAACAACCCAAAATGTATCGACATAATTTCTGTCTCACAATTATAACAAAACTACTGCAAATCGTAAAACAAAATATAAATTACTTTTTCATATAGATAATATACTTATATTTAAAGTTATTTATTCACTAAAGTAAGTTTATTTTACCTTTTAGGTAAACAGCACATCTACCTATGGACAAGGTAAATGACTAAAAATTAATCTTGTTATAAAGTTGAAAATTGTTTTAAGGATAATTCTAGGTTTCTGACAGACTTTCTTACAGAATTATAAATGAAAATAAATAATATTAATGCATGTCTTTTAAAAGAGCAAAATAAGTAATAATTGCATGAGACTAATGTACAAACTTGCTACCGGCCCTCGGGTAAAATGATGTTTCTAATTTTACCCTCGATGGGAATGAGCAAATTGGCTGAAATGTAAATCTGATTTCTGGCATTTAAATAAAATTTAAATGTTTGATTTAAAAAAAATTCTTTAACTTTTTAAAACTATATTTCTGTGACAGATAATTATAAATGATTCCGCTATACTTTAAATGTCAAAATTTATAATAAATATGAAATTTGTATATTTCTTTTAAATATGGGTGTTGCTTGAAAAACCTGACGGTCAGGTGACAATTATCTAGGTCTATATACCGTAATGAGGTAAACTTAAAGGATGCCGTCAAATATATACCTCTTCAATACGAACGACAATATTTCCAATTAAAAAAATATTTTGAATATATATCCACTTTTCTTCACTTTTTTATATTCTTAACTGCAAGATAAACTAAAATACTGAATATATTTCTTGATAATGTGTGTTTTAGTGAAATGATTGCTGCAATTATGTTACAGGGGTCACTTTGAGAGCAGAAGATCTGCTGGGCGAAAGCGACAGCAGGCTGGCCCGCGGTTCAAGAATTCAAACGGTACAGTTCCTGTCACCGAGGCCAGGTAGGTACATATTTAAGAAGACCAATACTCGCACAACTTTTTTATTTATTTATTTTTACTCTGAAATTAATTAACCCTCTAATGCATAATGTTACCGTTTGGTAACAAGTAACATAATCCACTTTATTCTATTAAATTAGAGCTCCTCCAAGACAAATCTGTGTTTTTTTCATCTATTACATTTCTTTAAGTTTTAGTTACCAATAATCCTCATAGATGACAGTAGTAAAAGTGTATTCAAAATTAAAGAGCGAGGTTATTAACTTTTGTGAAATTACGTTTTTGGCAGCATTCAAGGAATAATAATATTAGTACTAAATGCTAATAAATTGTTTTGAAAAATTAATCATAGTTAAAAACTGTTATTTTGAAATATTTTTAGTAGTTTTCTAGTCATTATTATCAAAATTGGAATTTTTCAGTTGTTTATTGTCATATAGAATTTTTTTTAAAAATTGAAATTATTTAAATTCTAATGCAGTTAATTTTTTTTAGAATTTTCCCCATAATGTGTGAGTATTAAAGATACATATATATTTTTTTGGGATGAAAATAGAAATTCATGCATTAGAGGGTTAAAATTTTTTACCTAAGTAACTCCTATAATAACTAATTTTCACTCCAGAACATTTTAAAAACCCCTTAAAATGCCAGAATTTAATTTTGTCTTTACATTTTCGAAAACATTTTTTTTTTACATTTATTCCGTTCAGATTTTGTAATTAAAACTTTATTAAAGGTTCTTCATCTATATCCTAATAGATGAAGAACCGAATACTTTTAATACTTCCAAGTACTTTTTTGTAAAAAATAAACAACACTACATTGAAAATGTTTACGAAATTAAAAGACAAAAATTAACACTGGTTATGAATACTTTTACTGTAAACATAATTTTGTTTTAAACAAACTAAAGAAATAGGTAAAAAGTAAAGACAGTACCACAGTTAAAAGATTCTTCATAGGTTTTATTACAAAACTAATCCTGAAAATATCATTAAGTTCAAATAGCACAACTAATTTTAAAATGCATATTCTTGTTTTGGTTAACAAAGTATAAATTAATACTTTTAATTTCTATAACTATTCTTTTAAATCGTAATAAATTGAAAATAAATTAATAAATATTTTCAACAAACAAGTGTTTTTAACTATGCTCTTCAAACACAAAACAACTCCTAAATAATTGTCAAAAGTTCACTCATTTTGTTTCACGATAATTGAAGAGCGGAGTGGAACAAAGTGCTAAGTGACAAAAAGGTAAAAACGAGAAAATGATAGATTTTCGTTTGCATTTGAATCCGTTAAAAAAAAAGGTACTTGCAAACGGTAAAAAAATAAACTTAACTTTTAGTTTATGAAAATGGGAAAATTTGATATCGTTAAAGAAGTTAGTCATTTGTTCATGGACACAAGATTATCAATTTTTTCAAAAATTTCACTCAGCACGTTCATCCACTAAGCTCTTCAATTCTTCTACCTGAATTTTTTTTGGGGGGGGGGGGGGAGAATACAATGCTTGTAGAATAACTAAAAACAGAATGAAAAATGTCTTCAATCAACATGACGCATAAATCATTTCTTAAAGAATTTTGGAAAACAAATTATTTCGAACGCTTTATCACAGTTTTATACAAATTAAGAAATACAAATAATGTTTTTTATTATTTTATACGTTTTCTTATAGCCCTCTCAGATGCAAAATTTGAAGGATGAATCCAGTACACGTTGATCCATTTATCAAATATGCATGTTCGTATGAAAAATGAGTACCAATTTTAAGAAACTAAAAAAAAAAAAAATGCACAATTTTTCAAACATGATCGGGCTACAACACTTCTTATTTCTTGTGATATATTTCTTGATACTTTTATTTTGTTATTAACAAAGACGATGGGTTAGAGTAGAGTCCAGTTTCTTACTTTGCTTCTCGTAGGTGTTTATAAAGAGTATAAAACAGCTGGTCTAGATTTTATGAGCCCTATTTTAATTTAAAAAAAAGAATAACCTAATTCAGATTGTCTAAATGAGAATGACATTCAATATGGTACTCCAAAAAAAAAACACATTTTAAATTTATAAAGCGAAAAGTAAACAACCACAAATTTTTGCCATTTCCAAATCGTTTAGAAAGCTGATAAATGTAGCATCAAAAAATTATAATTTAAATATGTGAAAAAAATTAGGAAACTACAATCCTTGCCAACCTAAGTTGAGTACCGTCAGTGCGGGTAACTTTGGCCAAAATCATAGTTTTTTTCACAAAAGAAGAAAAATTTAACTTCAAAAACGATTTAAACACTTAAAAATCCTTATGCATTCTAAGTATTGTACATTTAGGAATAATTTTCAGGCATTTTTGTTACATTTTATAAATTAATAAAAAATTGGTATTAATTTTAAAAAATAAGACACTGCTAGGAGCCGGGCGGGTAACTTTGGCCACCCAAGAAATACATAAGAAACATACTTTTTTAACATCCTTAAAAGCTGTGTTAACGATTTAAATAGCAATATTAAAACTTTAAACCCAAAAATAACAAAGTTATAAGACATATAGTTATTTAAAATAGTATATAACTTAACATTTACATTGCAGTGAATCGTGGAATGGCATTACACGTTGAATACTAGTATTGTTTGTCGCTTAAAAGAAAGAAAAATAAACTTCTATTTTAATAAGGAAAAAAGAACTTTGTTGAAGCAAGATTTAATAACAAATATATTTGTAAAAAGCAAACGATTTTATTTTAAAAGGTGCAAAATAATGTATTTATAATTAGGAATTTGAAAATGTTTACCTTTCGACATTTGCGATTTTGAGTGGAATACGTATCTTGCATTCTATCTTTATCTTTTTAACGTTTAAAATCATGAGATTTAAAAAAAAAATCCTAAAAAATGAGGAATCATAAAAGTAAGAATTTTTTCAAAAATAGTTAAACTTAATACACTTTTACATACATTTTTTAAAGTGCAAAGTTCCATAAAGAAATATTTACATCTATGGCCAAAGTTACCCGCATTCATCGGCAAAAGCTTCACAATTACAAATATTTAAATACAGCATAAAAAGTAGTCAACTTAGAATAAAACAAATGGTGTAATATTCTTCGTCATTAATAAAAGAATTGAAAAGAGAGTTTTATTTAAATATTTTCAATATTTTTTTAAGTGTTCCAGACAAAAGTTGGAAGAGATAGATTTTTGTCATTTTAGGCTCGTAAGAATGAAAACAGCATTTGTAGTATTGCCAGATATAGAATGAGATTTTTTTTTACGTGAAATGAAAGGCGATATTTCCACCTTTCCAAAAATGTAAAACAATTTAAGATGAGATCGTTTTATGAAGAGAAATTAAGAAACAAATCTTTTTCCGACGCGTGGCCAAAGTTACCCTCCATGGCCAAAGATACCCGCTTTGACGGTAAATAGAAATATGCTATGGAGAAGATCCTTCCGCGTATGTAAAGAGTTCCATAAATAATTTGTGAATCCATCCAGAAAACATGTTCAAAACATTTATTTCGTTTAAAGTCTAACATTTGAATGCTATTTGAGAAAATTTGGAAAGTTTATCGGAATAAAAAGTGCATTTTGATTAAATTGTATTCAGATCATTTTGTAAGTAAATATTTTATTACCTTACGAGGGTTTCCAACTAACGTACCAATCGCGCTTTTTCCCTCTGCTTTTTTACACACTGTTTTTACCCAAGTTAGGTTGGCACGGAGTGCAAAGGAAATTAGGATAAACAAAGTATATCAAATAAATTATAACACTTAAAGATATTCCAATTCGTCACTAATAATTCAGAACAACATTATTTAATGTTAAATTTTTATTCATGGCTATCCTTTTGCATCTATGTATACCAATTCTTTGCTACTGATATTATTTATTTCTAAATTGATTACTTTATAATACAAAGAAAACAATTTTTTTAGTTGCAAACAACAATTCTAGTTCCCATTTGTTATTTTCCCTACGCACATTCAAAGAAACAAAATATTATCTTCTCTTGAGAAAAACGCCAATCTTCTTATGATACTTTTTTTCTGCAACCCAAGCAGTAATGTGTTATCAAAATTACACAAAAGATTTTTTTTCTTCTCCCAAAAGATCCATGATTTATTTAATGAATCCGAATGATTTTTGTAAACATGAAAGAATAAGGAAATATATATTAACTAAAATTTATCTCCCAACCAAAAAATATATTTCTTTTATAAAAGTAGTTATGTTTTGGTTTAGTTATGAATTTTTCCATTAATATCGTCTCAGGCATGAATTAAAATATAAAAATGGGTTAAGAAATCTAACTTTATGAAAGTGTAAAAAAATTAACTGACCAAAGAATTTAAATTTGTTGTAATTGCTTCTTTTTTTTTTTTATTTTACATGCTTTTAAATGTAACAAAAAGTTTTGTAACATTATTTTTAAATGCAAAAGTTAGACATTTGTTATATTTAACTATTTTTGGTCATAGTTTGGTCCTTACTATTTGGTTCTCTTGGTCTTTGCGTGTTTATTTACACTCAGAAATTCCAATAATTTACAAAAATATTCAATACATACGTGCAATATACATACGTGCTCGTTAAATTTGTGGAGTCGAAAGTCCCGAGCTAACGCTTGATGGCGTCACTGGTTTGTTTGGGTGCCAGTTCAGTGTTAAATTCGTCACTTGACGTGGAAGTTTAAGTTACGAGAGGTAATTGGCTATTTTAAGCTCCAGTTAGGCTAGACTAAATAGCTCGAAAATGTACACTCTAAAAACGACGAGAGATTTTTTTTTCACTGAGTAATTTTTTTTCACTCCTCCAGTCTGGAAAATGCACTTTCTCCTCTTGAATGATCCTTGCGTGTAAAAACTCCTCCGACAGGATCAACGATGATTTTTAACTCAGTCTCAGTTTAATAATATTTCCTCCTTTCCCAGTGTCGAAAACTTCTCCAACCTGGAGTTTTCACTCGTTTTTTTTTTTTTTTTTTTTCGAGGTGTACAACCTAACAAGCAAATGTTCTCCTGTAGGTGACCAGCGGCGGTTGGCACTGGGCGGTAGTGCCACCGAACTAGCCCAATGTGACCGACCCAGAGCGTCGGTACGTCGGTCCTCAGAAGGCGGCAATTACGCGTCCCACCCCAGGAGGAAGTCTTCATCGTCGTCCAATGCGGCCGACGACCCGACGTCGAGTGACCTGTCTAGTACGTCGTGCTCGGCGGCGTCTTCCTCGTCGGAATCTGGTGAGAGGGTGTTTGTGGGCTGTGTTAGATGTTCTTAAGGAAGTTGGAAATAGACAGAGTTTTTTTTTCAATAAATGGTTCGGAGGTATATTAATTTAACTGATAATATGCGTTATACTTTGTACAAATAAATATAATATGTTTAAATGAAAAATATTAAATAATTGTATTGGAATGTATCTGGTTTAAAACTACAAATTCTGAAAAAATATTTATTAAATATTAGACTTTATGCAATAAAACCCTTTCCTTTAAGCTTAAAATTTGTTCTCAGTTTTCAAATTATTATTTTCATAAATAATTTAACAAGAACATTTATTATTTTTTTTGTATAATTATGCATTAAAAATATTTAAGAAAATAATAGCTGAATTTTAAGTTTTGATGCACATAGAAAAGCATCGCAATAGGTTTTTTTTCAGTTTTTAAAACAATCAAATTAAACTAATGCCTTGCCTCTCTTGGGAGAGATCACAAGCCAACTTCTAATGAACGAGTAATTCAATCTTTCAACAACACATACACAGCAACAAACGTATAAAATAAATAACTTTCAACCATCAAAGGTTTTAACTATTGAACCGTACTAACCTTAAGGACATTTAAAAAAAAAACACTTTTCTAAATGAAAGTTCTTAACTTCTTCAATGACTAACCACATCTACCATCCCTATCCATACTTCTCAAAATTCCGCAATATGCAACCATTTTAGCAAAGCATTCACAAACAATTCAAACAATTTTCACTCATTGCAACCAACAGTTTCAATCGTTTCAAGAGGAGGACAATTACATTTTGCCAGAAATGGATACGACCACACATGGAAGGTCTTATTTTAAGAGTGGTCTAACTGGGTTCGTATAGGACACCTTCACCTAGAAGTATATCGCCAATAAATAAATATAAATGAGTTATAGATATAGATTAGCAAATCTACAGTGCTCATAATAAGTGTAAATTGAAAAATAATTTTTTTACTAAAAATCTAACTATTTTTGGCATATTTACCGTTTATAAAATCCTATAAATGGCACAGCTGTCATAAATATTACTTTTTATGATGTAAGATAATTACCAAAATGACGTATTACCCTATTTAAATCGATTGCCTCCTTGGTTATGTTTTCATTAAAATATACAATACTACTCAATCATGACAAAATATGTCAAATGATATCTTTAAACCAAAAGGTATAACTTTCAGTTATTTAAGATAGTATACTTAAAAAATATTTCTTCAAAGAACCCCGTAAAAAAACTTATATAATCAGGCTGCGTTTTAACCATTTACACTTTTGATTTATTATCAATATAATATTACTTCAGTTGCATTTATTTAATCGAATTATTTACTTATAATTACGTACAATCTATTCAAAACCTAAATATACTATGCAAAACCCACTATTTTTGACCCTATTAAATACGACTTTTTTAACAATTTATGCACCATAGAATTTTTAAGTTCTTATCGTTGTTCACGTACTAAATACGATTTACAAATGGAGCCGCGGTAGCTCAGTCGTGTGAAGCGTCATGCTCGCATCGGAAGGGTTGTGGGTTCTGTCCTCCTTGTGGTGCTCAATATAAGCGGAAGCCGCCAAACTTCGCCTTAAATCGGATAGCTCTCTACTTCGTGCTTGATTACCGAGTGGCATTGGAAACAACAACACAAATGACTTTTTTTGGGGGGCTGGGGAGCCCAGTCGGTTAGCATGCGGAAGGTCCCAGGTTCGGGTCCGGGCATCGCCAAAATAGCTACCAAACTATAAACGGCCCGTGCAGCCAAAAATGTCTGACGAATAATACCCCGTGTAAGGGAGTGCACGTTAAATATCCTTCAAAGTCCTAAGGCTGCGTACGATGTCGCCCTTAACGGTTGCGTTGGGTGCCTATTCAGGTGTTGGCTCGTCACCTGACTGTGGTTCTAAAATACGCCAATAGCCCTCGTGTAGCTCTAGTGCGACGATAATTCAAACCTAACCAAGACATTTTTTGTCTTCTAAAAATGGACCTATACCACTATTAAAGTTCGCTTCCATGTAAATGCCGCCGTTTACCAACACATTCTATCTCGACGGCCCTCTCTGACTATTCCTATTGCAGGTTGCAACGGGGATTCCGAGACGTGTAATTACTGTCGTTTGTCAGAGAGCAGCGACGACGAGTGTCGGGGACCCACGGATGACGAGAGATCCTCGTCTTCGCTGGATGTGTCGGAGAGGTAAGTTGGTTTTAACTTGTTGAAATTCCTCTCTTAAAATGCGTACACTCCTTGCCTACCTAACTTGGGTAAAAACAAAGAGTAAAAAGGTAGAGGGAAAAGCGTGGTTAGTCCGTTAGTTGGAAACTCTTGTAAGGTAATATTTGCATACAAAATGATCTTAATACAATTTAACCAAAATACACTTTTCATTCTGATAAAATTGCCAGATTTTGTAAAATAATATTCAAATCCTTTAGACCTTAAACGAAATTAATGTTTTAACTATGTTTCCTGGATGGATTCAGAAATAATTTATGGAACTCTTTAAATCCGCGGAAGGATCTTCTCCGTAGCCTATTTCCATTTACCCAACTTAGGTTGGCAAGGAGTGTACTTTAGTAGGAAAGGGGTCCCTTTTTCTATGTTATATTATTGGTTTTTAACCTTTTACTAATTCGTGTATAGTATTTCAAGACAACAACACTAACAATTTATATAAAAATACATAGTCATTATAAAAATTATGGATTAGAATTTCAACTCATTAAATAATCATCATACATTTTGATAAACACAGGAAAAGAGTAAGATATCACATGGCTGCAGCCTAAAAGAAAGTGCAGAAATATGCGAATGAACATAGTTACTTATGGGCCAAAAAAAAATTTAACTTATTACAGCTTGTCAAAAAAATCTCTTGACAAATTCATGAAAGAATTTTTAATTGATATTCTTTTCGAAATTTTTTAATTTCGCCAAAGCTTGAATTATTCATAACTTCGACGAATTTTCTCTGAATCCTAACATCATATTATTATTATTATTATTATTTAGTCAAATTACATAATTTTATTATTCATTCAGATTATTTTATCTATTTTAGATAATTAATTTAAATAAGTATATACGAAAAAGCAGTTTCTCTTCAAGTACCTCAAGTACCACCGTATCAGATTTAAATTGCTAACGCATTAAATTACATATTTTCCAATAGAAAAACCCGCCTCACCAAAGCCCTGTCCGAAGATTGCAACCCCCCGTCCAGAGCCAACCGCCCCCTCCGCCGCACGTCCCCTAGCGAGTACCTCAGGCACAAACGGGTCCAGATGGAACGCCTTCGCAACGAGAGACTCTGCAACGTCTCTCCAGCGCACAACCCGACAAACTCCAAAATCTCGTTCCAGCGATGCGACTCCGACCCCCGACTCTATCTCAAGAATTCGTCTCACGCGGACGCCATCACCCACAACAGGACGCTGAATTTCGTGTCGCCGACCAGGAATCGCATCAGACAGCCTCAACAGAGCAGGCCGCAGAGAAGGAAGCAACAGGAAGACATCGTTGAAAAGGTTCGCCCCATTGTAGTGCGAAGTGACGCAATCGATTCCAGGGACGATGTCTACCAACTGCACAATCACCGACAGAGGAGAAGGCAGCAGCAGGAAGACATCGGAAATGTTCGCCCCATTGTGTTTCAATGTGATGCCAATGATGAAGAAGATACTTATCATCATCAGAATCACAGGCAGCAAAGAAGACAACAAGATGTCGGTAGGCATGGTTCCGTTGCGGTCAGGTGTGATACTACAACCAAAGACTCACTAGAAAATGTTCCTCACAAGCAACAGAATCACCGACATAAGACAAGACAACAGGAAGGTATTGGGAAGTTCGGTGCAATTGTGTTCAAAACTGATGATGCTAACAATATTCCAATAGACGTTGCCTGTTCTTCGATGCAACACGAACCTTCATGTAGTTTCAGTGATCCAACTAAAGGACATAACACATCTGTTACGCCAAAGAATGTTTCCGAGAGAAACTCTCGCAGTACTGAGCGGCGACCGAGTATTGTGTGGAACACTGAGGACGCTGTTTCTTATATACAGTGCACTGGTGCTGGTTTTCACTGCGCTGTGTGTGATATGAGCATACCTTTCACGAACTGTGCCCTTTGCAGCGCAGACACGGAGATTATTATTGTAGACGAGGCTCAACTGATTGCAGCCGGTGGTCAAGAGTTTGTTGTGACAGATTCTGATTTTAGAACTCAGGCTACGATTGTAGAAGTTGAAAGTTCTAAAGACCAGAAACATTTGTTGGACAAAAGTGACAGTCAGTCATCGGAGGAGAAAAAAGAACTCGAAGAATTTTACGATGAGCCAGCTCAAGGTGAGTCATCTTTTTAAACGTGATCACTTTTCCTTTTTTACCTGAAGTACCCGAAAATACATAATTGAGTACAGCAATAAATATCAAATGTGTTCAAACAGTTAGCGGTGTTACAGTAAAGCTACAAAACTCATCTAAATATTCTACTCTCCTTGCCAACCTAACTTGGGTAAAAACAAAGAGTAAAAGGAAAGAGGGAAAAGCGCGGTTGTTCCGTCAGTTGGAAACTCTTGTGAGGTAATATTTACATACAAAATGATCTGAATACAATTTGACCAAAATACAGTTTTCATTCTGATAAAATTGCCGAATTTTCTCAAATAATATTCAAATCTGTTAGACCTTAAACGAAATTAATGTTTTAAACATGTTTTCTTGGTGGATTCACAAATAATTTATTTAACTCTTTAAATCAGCGGAAGGATCTTCTCCATAGCATATTTCCATTTACCCAACTTTGGTTGGCAAGGATTGTAAATTAAATAATTTTTTAAATTACAGACGGCTTTCTGTATTTACTTCTGTCTAAGCTGACTTTTATATTTAACATAACATTTGTTTCTATAATTGATCAGCCCCTCAAACGCCCCCAGTAGTGGCCACCAAAGAATCTCCAGAGGACAAGAAAGGTCATCAGTGGAGTAACGGAGGGGCCATCCACAAGAGCTTCAACCACGAGGACGCCCGCTCATCCAGGAGAAGGAGCTCCCATCTCCTGAGGAAGTACAAGTCAGAGCCCGTGCCGGAAGCCGAAATAGAAGAGTATTACGTTCCTTCCACGAGTCAACCTGAGTTTACGAGTTATAGAAACGCGCGTAGTGATCATTCACAATCCAGAGGTGAGTTGATTATTTCTATTAGAGATTTCTTTTAGGATTTTCCTCTGAGAGACTGAACAGAACGGTATGATTTTTAGTTCGCTGCTGTTGAATTTCTAATGTAAAAAAGCAGAACCAATGTCCTACTATTGAATAGGCCCAAGATGCCTATCAAGTTTCAAGGGATTCTAAAATCTTGCCAATGCAATCTTTTTTAGGTATCTTAACCCTCTTTACATAAAGATGAGATATACATATTTTGTAACTTAAGTAACTCCCCGGTACTACAATCCATGCTAGACCATGGCCTCTCTTACAATCCGACTTCAAAGCCGCCTGTCTCTGGTCTTCGCTCTCCAGTTCTTAATTTTCATGGCCTTTAAATCTCTTTCCACATCATCTATCCATCTTTTTCTAGGTCGTCCTCTTCTTCTCTCTCCCTGAATTGCCCCTTGAAAATTTTCTTTGTGATTTTGCTATCGTCCATTCTCTCCATATGCCCCAGCCTTTGAATTCTCCTAGTTTTTATGATGTTAATAATGTCTTTCTCTCCAAATAGTTTAGCCACTTCAAAATTGTATAGCCTTCTCCACCTTCTTTGATTGGTCCAAATATGGCTCTTAAAATATTTCTCTCCCAAGTTATTAACGTCTTCTCTTGCTTTTGATTCAAGGTCCAGGTCTCCAACCCATATATAACTGTTGGTCTTATTACAGTTTTATATATACGTAGTTTTGTTTTGCATGTAATTACTTTAGATCATATTAACTTTTTAACTGAAAAGAAACTGTGATTCCCTGCATTCAGCCTTTGTTTAAATTCTGGCATAATATCATTATTTTCAGTGATAATTGAACCTAATATATTTTGTATTACCAATTCTTATTTTCACATTCTACGTTATAATTCTAATATGGGAGCTAAAATTGAAAAATAAATGTTGCTGTTTTTTTATAATTATTCTTAAATAAGTTTTTTTAATTGGAAGGAATTTTAAAAATTAAAGTACTCCAACTGCTTTTCTAATTCATAATGTGTATATTTGTAATCATTTTTATTTAAAGTATTACATATCAATTATTTTCTGTAGAACAGTACCAAAAGAGTAAATAAATAAAAATCAATATTTTTTATAATTAAGTACATTTGCAATATTTTTTTTGTAGCTGAAAGTAGTAGTTCATCATCCAACAAATCAGATAAAAGCTTAGGAGAAATTCCAAAAAGAACATCTGCTGAAGAGGTGAATAATATTTACTGTATTTTGAAAATTATTAACCAATTATTTAAAAAAAACATTTTAAAACTTAATGAATATGTTTAATAAAAACCTCGTTTAATTTTAGAGATCCAAACGTTCTGTTACACTTAAATGAAACTATCCGAAAAATATTTTTATTTAAAAAGATAAAATGGAAAATAATGCCATTTTTGCTCAGAAAATATTCGAAGTTAGGCCAAAACAATCCTCTCTCAAAATGTTTAGCAATTATAGAAAAGTTATCTCTTACACAAGTACACACAATGACCACAAAAATAAAAAAATAATAATAAAATGTATCCCAAGTATAATTCTTCCAATCAAATTCCGATAACGTTTTTCATATTTAAAACATATTTAATTACACTTAATTTATTAATTTATAACTACATAAAAAATTATAAAGTAAATTATTTATTTTTTATTACAATAAATTTTCATTCAAAAGCATTAAAACGTAAAAATAAAATTGTCTTTTCAAAATATTTACATAAAAATAATCAACTACATCAAATTTGTATTATACATCAAATTTGTATTATACATCAAATATATTAATACAAAAATACTCATTGAAAAACTTACTACTTTTAACACGTATAATAAACTTCAGCACAAAAACATATAACTTAAAACTATTCTCAAAGAGCTTTAAATATATTTTCTTAATATCCAAACACATCAACATGGTTTGGAAAACTCTTATTAAAACTACATAGCAAAATGCAAAACTTCACATACAATTTTAAACCAGCAAAATGATCCATTTAAAGAATTGTTATAAAAACACTATAAAACCACGAATAAATACGAGTAGATCAAAGTGTACGTGACAATAATTTTAAGCAACCATGCGTGCAAAATATCACATAGTATCCTTTCCGTACTAAATTTAAAACGCTCCCATTGGGAAAAATTTAGAACAGCTACGTGTTCCAAAATATGGCATCTGAGAAAACTGCCAGGCAGAAATTTTATGTAGTTAAGGATAATGACGATGGGCTTTGATGTGAGCAGAGGTAAGCTATAATAAGCTATCATAACTAAAGAATTGTATATTCTTCTTATTTATTTCGGCTTTGTGTTAACTTAAAATAAATTGTCTTGTGTATTCCATATGCTGATTTAAATTATTTATATTTAGGGGGGATCATAGTTAGCGACACCAAAAATGAGCAATTCTTAGTATTGATTTCGAAAGGCTCTAAATCATTTAAAAGTTATGGTACATTAAAAAAAAATTGTACCAAATTATAAATTGTACTTTTATTATTGTATTTACACCTAAGAATCTTATTTTTAAAAATTGTGTTTTAAGAAAAAAGGCATCTTTTGAAACATACAATTATGGATTTTCAAAAATACAAGTATTTTTTCGGTACACTTTTCCCCAAATCTATTAAATATTTCTTAATATTTTTTTGTGGGTTATAAAACCATTTTAGATATATTTAAGTCACCTATTTTTTTGCCTAAAATAATTTTTAAATTTTATTTTGAAAACATTATATTCTACATTCATAAAAATTCTGATTTTCAACGTAGAATAGTGTAAAATAATAAAAAAAAAATTAAATTTGTAAGACTAAATTAGGTGACTTAAATAGATCTAAAATGGTTTTATAGCACACAAAAAAAATATTATGAAGTCTTTAATAGATTTGGAGAAAAGTGTACCTATGTGTTGAAAATTATAGTTTTGAGAAAAACGCAAAAAACAAATACAGTCGACAAATACAGCATTATCAATAGGGATTTGTTTCCTCGTTCTTGTGGGTCTACAAAAGATCTAATATGTCCCAGTTTGGTGTAAATTTGGATAAATATTGCGTTTTTAAATAGTTAAGATACATTCTTATATTTTTTCGGGACCAACTTTAGTGAAATCGGAAAAAAATGTACGAATACATATTAGTTCATTGAGAATTAATAATTTTTTTTAGAAAACAGTTGCATCAAAAAAATTACAGCTACTTCCTTAAAAGAATAATCTAAGTACCTCAAAAATGCTACAATGATTAAAATAAAATAGTTGTTATATGTTTCTTGCATGCATTTTAAATAACAATAAACAATTTTACAACAAAATAATTTAACCAAGTTCCAAAAGTGGACTTATAATACCAGTTCCATTTAAAACAAAAAAACAATGCCCGGAGATCTTTTAATGCCTTGTAGAGTGTACTCTATTGATGCTGGGGAGCCCAGTCGGTTAGGCACTCGCCTAGCATGTGAAAGGTCACAGGTTCGGGTCCTGGCATCGCCAAAATAACTGCCGACCTATAAACGGTCCGTGCAGCCAAAAATGTTCTAACGCTACGTACGACGTCGCCCTTAACGATTGCGTTGGGTGCCTATTCAGGTGTCGGCTCGTCACTTGACTGTGGCTCTAAACTACGATGCCCGTCGTCAATAGCCTTCGTGTAGCTCTAGTGCGACGATTATTCAAATCCTAACCTCTATTGATGCTACGTCACTATATCTGTGCGCAGAAACAGATATTATTATCTACTAAGTTAACATTACGGAATACATGGCTCCCAGGTATGGATTTATGTACAGGGTGGTTATAAAATAACGCTCCCTATTCGGAGTGGTCTGTAGCTTGAATGAATAATCCAAATGCATCAAAAATTGAGATACTTGCTATTCAAGAAGGGGGGAAAAGAATGGAATCATAAAAAAGACAGAATCCTAAAGAATAATCATAAAAAAAGAATAATCATAAAAAAACAAACTCGTCTTTTGACCAGAATCTAAATTACGAGGCGTCGTCAATTATGGCCAATTACAGCCAACACAGCTAATTACGCCTCGTAATTTGGAACCCTGGTCAAGAGACGAGTTTCTTTATTACGAAAAATAATGGAATTATAACACAGAAACTCGTCTCTTGACCAAGGTTATAATTACGAGGAGTAGCCAATTACGGCTAATTACGACCAACACATCCAATTACGCCTCGTAATTTAGAACCCTGTTCAAGTGACGAGTTTGTTTTTTAGGATTCCATTCTTTTTCCCCCTTCTTGATTAGTTAGTGTCTCAAAGTTTTTTGCATTTAGATTATTCATTCAAGCTACAGACCACTCCGAATAGGGAGCGTTATTTTATAACCACCCTGTATATATCTTACCCAAGCTGTACACATTACTTGAATTTAACACATTCTTTTGCTTTTAGGAAAGTCAAAGTTCGTGCCAAACATGTGATAAATCCACCGAAGAAGACATTTCTCTGGGTGGAGCTACCAGCAGCCGAGTCTTGTCTCCCGAAGTTGTAGTCCAAGAAAAGAATCTTAGTCATAGGAAGAGCCCAGTATTCCTCAAGCCAGAATTTATTTTTGAACCAGAAATAATTCATAAAGCAAATGTAAGATAACTTTCACGCATCTTTTTGTTGCAATTGCTACTTATTTAATTGGGGTCAAAAGATATACAAAAAGTAATGTTGGGATTCATTAAAATTTTTCTTTCCAATTTAATATAAAATAATTATAACAAACACCCTTATTCCCCGCATCCACTTGATTCCCAATTTTTCTTTACCGACCTATTCCTGCCTTATTGAAGTAGTTTTAGAAATAAAAAAAAACGTTCAAAAAGAGTACTGACGTTAGGGTTGTGATTTATACTTATAGTTGTGTTTTGAAATATCGGTAAAATTGTTTACTAATTTGAATATAAACTACTTATTTTGGTCGCAATTTATTATAATGCATTTTTATATATAATCGTTCCTCTTCTACAAATGTATATGCAAGGAAAAGACAGTTTTACAGAAAACTTATTGATAATATGGTTGCCAGGCTAAGAAAACTGTTAAAATTTAAAATCAAATGAAATATGCATTATTTCAAAACATGATATGATATTATGATTTAAGTCCATCTTGACAACAAACGAGTGACATAAATAACTTGCATAAGTAAAATAGAAAAATATTTATTTTCTTTATAGTGATAAAAAATTTCAATATTTTTTCATCACAAAACTAGCAATAATAACTAAAATTTTCCGTGCAGTTTAAGTCTTCAGTTTATTTAGACAATAAAAATATTAATTGTGTATTTTAATTTTAAATTACAAATTTCAATTATGATTGTTGAATGATTGTGAAATAAACCTTGTTTAATGTTTTTCTACTACAAATGGAAAGGAAAGGAAAAGACAGTTTTACAGAACAGTCATTGCGATTATATAAGCCAAGTAGATTTTGAAACATACTTTTTTAATCCTTCTCTACCCCAATTGCATATGCAAGAAAAAGAAGAAAGAAAAGTTTTATAGAAAACTATATCAGCAAAATAGATGTCAGGTTAAGAAAATAATAAAAGCGCATTTAAGTATTAGAAAAAAACTAATTAACTTAGGTGAACGACGCTAAGAGAGAGATTTTTCCATCCTGTAAAAAATTGGGAAATATTTTTACAGTCGAACCCCGTTAACGAACCCCCACTCTTAAAACAAAAGAGTGAAATCCACTCCTATAGGAGAAGTGCATTTTCGACACTGGAAAGGAGTGAAATTAGCTCATCCTAAATCGCTCATAATCGCCCTAAATTGCCCCAAATCGCCTTAAAACCACTCGTTTGTTGTCAAGATTGTTGAAAATTTAACAAAACAAAATAGTGAAATCCACTAATATAGGGAAGTGCATTTTCGACACCGAAAGGAGTAAAAATTAACTCAGACTGAGTTTAAATTGTTTTAAGTGTGTAATTAGTTTGTGAAACTGTGTTGCAGCCGTTGGTGGACGAGGCCGAGGTGGAGGTGCTTCCTTCGGCGGTGGGCGCCTTCCGGCGTCTCTCGGAGGACGAGTTCATCTCGTCGCTCAACATCCACGAGGCCGCCAGGAAAGGGGACCTGCACGTCGTCAAGCTGCTCACCAAGAAGGACCCCAAGCAGATGGAGTGAGTATACACTTTGAATACTGGTCGTTTGCACGTCGGATATATCTGGCCTTACGCCAGAGAATCCCTGATTTGCCATTTATTAGGAAATTCAATCCATAAACTAGTGCAGGCAACCCACGAAATAGAAAATACAAATA
This sequence comes from Hylyphantes graminicola, assembly GCA_023701765.1. Lineage (NCBI taxonomy): Eukaryota > Metazoa > Arthropoda > Arachnida > Araneae > Linyphiidae > Hylyphantes > Hylyphantes graminicola. Next base: position 45,611,441 of record CM043117.1, on the reverse strand, counting down.
AGTATAAAACGAGGACCTGCATGTCGTCAAACTGCTCACCAAGACGGACCCCAAACAGATGGAGTGAGTACACTTTGAATCCTGGTCATTTCCAAGACGAATATATCTGGCCTTACGCCAGAGAATCCCTGGGTCACGCCTCGGATTAAGAAAAGGATCTGTTGTTACGTATGGCATTTATTAGGAAATTCAATCCATTAACTAGTGCAGGCAACCCACGTAATAGAAAACACAAATAAGTATAACAGAAATATTAACAAGAGAATAATACAAAATAAGAATGATTAGTGAACAACATCTCAACAGTTACAATCATAGAAACACGGAGCAATAGAGAAACAAGTGCCGAACACAAAACGAAAGGAGTTCTTTAAAATGGGGCATTAGTATATTAGATCTCTTACGTTCCAGAATAGTTTACAGATGTCTCCGTGGTTCTTGTTCAAGTAATGGCCATAGGAGTAGATGCTCATAAATAAGATAAGGAAAATGGTTTGAACTCTGAAAAGTATAGTCGGCCGAGATGGAATAGATTTATTTCTATTTTTTCTTCCAGCTAACTGTTTAGAGCCACCGACATGGAATAGCTTACCGACCAATTAGGGTTTTTTTTATCACTTAGATAACTCACTTATGATGCAGAAACAATGTAAAGTATACGCCATCCCACCCCAATTGGTCGGCCAACTAATTGTATCGAAAGGTAATTCTGCCTAATCCCGTTTCCATTTAACAAATGCAATTTCGTTCGTGGTCGCCTGAGGAGATCAACAACATAAAAAGAAACACAACCAAGTGATAATCGTAATGACATCAGTGATCTGTTAATGTATTTTTTTACTGTTGCCAGCGCTTACGAAGGGTTAAACACCCTTAGTTTTCCTTTTTTACTTTTATCAAAATACATTAATTTCAAGCTCGAAAGTGGTACAGAATCATTAAGAAGTCTTGTACTCAAATAGGAGTTAAAGAGCTTAGTAGAAGAACGTGCTAAGTGACAAAAAATGGAAAACGAGAAAATGAGATTTAAAGTTTTTTTGTTTGCTCTTAAATCCTTTAAAATCAGTACTTCAAACTTGTTATTTTTTAAGGATAGAATAATACGTACATTGAAAAAAAAATTTTTTTTTTTTTCAAAAATGTCACTTGGGCAAATTTTTCCCCTAAGCTCTTCATCTGATGAATTTAGTAACACATTCAATGATACAATATGTTTCGTGCACTATCCGTATTATTTTTGAATATCAATTCTCCTAGATTTTTCCAAGGTGATTCGCAAAACTTATGAGGATTGGACATTAAAATGCTTATTCAGGTTTCAGATATCAAATAAAAAAATGCGTTAAAAGAAATCATAGGGGATTAAAATGCAAAAAATGGGATATAAATTTGCTGATTAATCCTAAGTTCCTATTACTTTTGAATAGATAAATTAGTAATAAAAACCAATATTTCAAAAAAAAAAAAAGTTTATTCTGAAATATCGACCAAAAGGCCAATGGTAACTAAACTGAAAGGATTCATTTCGTAGTACACCAAAAGCTTATCATCTTCAAACAAAAGAATAGCAAAAAAAAAAAACTATCGCAACTTAATTTATGTAAAACAATATCAACTAACATATACCGCATTTCCATGGCAAAGAAATTCTCCCTACATTTAGTAAAGTTGCGCTTCTGTACCACAAATGTATATCAAAGGAAAAAACAGTTTTACAGAAACCAAATTTCGATGAAGATGTGGAAAATGGACCAGGAAACCCGAATAAATTAACCATAGTTAGGCAATACCACATATTTTAACAAAGAATACAAATTATTTAATTAGATAATTTTGAATTTATAATGAAAATAATTGTATTGGTGAAAATGTGGTTGAAGTAAATATTAGTTAAAATGTAATTTATCAGGCTTGGTATATCAGCAATTTTTTTTTTCAGAACTGTCGATGAGCGAGGATGGACACCCATCCATCTTGCAGCTGCCTACGGCCACTCAGAAGTTGTCAAGGTAAAGCGTCTTTTTGAACCACAGTACAGAAATTACGTGAGACTTGCGTACGAATAAATACTTAAGAAAGCACGTTAATAATTTGTTATGATAACGTGCAAAAAAGTTCACTTTTTTATATCATATTCATTCATAAATCGTTGCGCAAATGACTCTTAATGTACTTACTTCACAGACAGTGCCGAAAATGGGACTCTCGGCACTAGTGCAGTAAAGTAATTAAGAGTATGTGATTGGTAGAAAAACAAAATGATGTCATGAGTATCTCCATGGAAACTAAATGGTCATGAAACTCACTTATTTCTATTGGTTCATTACTTTTGCATTTTCTGATATCTCTATGGCAACTGCAAGTACTACTGAAAAAATTGTTTAAGGAAATTAGATACGACAAAAGTAAGAACAAAAATTTCACGATTTTGCACGTTATTATTAAAAATATTATAAGCAAGCACGTGCCAAATAACACTTTATTAAGCTCTTGTCATTATTTCACTCGATCTACGGTATCGTGAAATAAAAGCCACTAGCTTTATAAAGTGTCATTTTCTGCATTAGTTGCTTAAATAACTATTTTATCTATCTGTTTAGTATTTAGCAACAGAAGGTGCTCATCTAGCCGCTTTGGACCCGAGTAGCTACACAGCCCTGCATTTAGCAGCAATGAACGGCCACACCAACTGCCTAGAGGTACGGATTTCTATTATACACAAAACCAAATATAAGTGAACAGCGAATCAATAGAATATTTGTAAGTTTGGCATATTTATGCAAGAAAGATAATCAAGCACGTGGTAAATTTTCTTAAAAAATCGTTATATTTATTTGACAGGAATACATACAGGGAAAATAAAAATTAAAAACTAATTATTTACTTTGTGTTGTGAGGAATAACTTCTTAGAAAATTTGTAGATTACAATTCCTTGACAGATACTCGGATCTAAGTCCTTTTTGGAGAGTTTATTTGGATGAAGAAAGGGTTATATAATAATAAATCTTGACAAAATTGGTTTCGCGCGTAAATTTACCATATTCCAGTACACAAAAAGTATGTTTCATTAAAACGCAAACAAATTATTTAGCTGTTTTCGCTGCAACCTTGTAAAGCTAAAATATTAGAACATTAAAACGCAAGATGGTTTACTTTCCTTTTTCACGCGTTATATTAACTATTTAACTCCACTAAATGATTTAATAATTTAAAAACTGGCTTAACAATTTTTTTTCTTTTATAAACTTGTTTTTAAATGTCTAAATCTAGTCACACGTCTCTTGTTTAATATTAGACGGCAAAATGTTACCTACTTTAAGTTTATCAAAAATTATGTAAGCAAAAAAAAATCTATCCCTATGTAAAAATATTCTTTCGCTATTGTTAAAAGGTCGCACGTTTCTCAGCATCAAATGTATGTTAAAGGAAAAACAGTTTTACAGAAACCGCGTTATCTACAAAAATGCGGAAAAGTAACAAAATAACCAAACAAAACATATAATTTAGCAATAAAAAAAAGTATGCCAACTGTGTGCCCAACATAAAATACAATACCTAACGCAAAACTTAATTTTGTTTAATTATAAAAAGCGATGATTGTCCATCTTACCCACAATTTTTTCAATGATGCGTCTGCTTCTTGCAGGTACTTCTTCCAATGGGAGTTGATATAGATAGTCCTACAGCAGAAGGCTTTACACCTCTACATCTTGCTGTTATGAAGTAAGTAGTGCAATAGCATAAAATTTTACAATATTATTGCCTCCAAAAGAAAAATATGCATTAATGAAATTAATAGTACATTTCCTCACAACTGCCTCTCTAGTGCTAGGTCAATTTAACCGAACGAACTTATAAATGCCCTGATTTAACTTAGTAAAAAAATTTCGGATTGCGGGAGCCAAGACAAAGCTTAAGGGATAAATCAGGTGAGTTGGAAGGTCTAAGAGTGTAATTAAACGCATGTAAAATGTTCATTATTTTATTCTGATTTAAACCAAAAGAGCAACGTTTAGAGTTTTAAAAAAATATTTCTCCAACTTTAATCCATTTTTGATAAAATATATCCAATCCATGATGCAAATGTAAATATGGCTTATTTCCAAGTATAAACACTGAAATGTTTAAAAGCATTTTACAAATGTTACAAGCATTTTAAATTTAATGCTTAAAAGCAAGTGTACAAAACTTTAAGTTTAATGTTAAAAGCATTTTTTGATTTTTCATTTCCTGGACTTTTAGTTTTCAGGTTTTGAAATTTTAAAACATGCCGCGTCAAAGCATTAAACAAATATTTCGAAGAAATTCACTGATAACAAAATTATTATAATGAAATTTTGCAAACGACATCCAATGTCAATTATACCATGTTACAGATCGATCATACTTGATGCGACTCCCATGTAAATATTTTATTAATATTTTCTGAAAAACTTATTACATTTATGCATTATTAATGCTCTCGGATTTTGCTCGTGGAAAATGAGTTTGCTCTTCTCATAGGTCAGACGGACGTTACTTAAATAAATAATCGGTTTCTTTATTTAATATGGATTTTTCTCTGAGTTTTACTGAGGGGATATTTTTTTCAATACTGATACATTATGGGGACGTATGGTACGTATTTACAAAGCTATAAAATAAGATACATTAATATATTAATGTAAACTGTATGTCTGGTAAAAGAAATATTTTGAAGGTGAACCCTACAAATTTTATAGATCTTATGTGTATTTAATTATAGTATGATGTTTAACATTCAAGGAGACCCGTTGTCAAGGTCAAAATATTTATAAGATATGTCTATCACAAGTTTTTCGTCTCAAAACATGCCTCAATCATTAATTATAACTTGGTTGCTATAAAATTCACAATGAATGTTGAAATTTTATTTTATAAAACTACAGAATATCTGAAGAAAAAGAAAAATTATTATTATTCAGTGTTTTCTTTTAATTTTGCTATGTTGATTATTAAGGCTTTTTCTCATGGTCCCTATCGGTGCTTAATATATATTGTCTGAATTTTATAACTGATATTAAAAAAACTATAAATATTATAATAGTTTTTGTTATGAAATTTTAAAAAAGCTGGAAAATTGGTTGAATATATTGAGTATTTTCTTCTGAAGGATTCGTAAGTAGGGGAAGTTAAAATAATATGTTCACAGGTTTCATTTTCGGCTCATTCATTTAACTCAACCCTCATCGCAACTCGATCTTCTACTTTTATCTCAATTTCTACTTCACGAAGTTGGACATAGGGTTGTCAGCGTTAAATGAAGGGTTACATGAATATTTTATTTTCAGGCTGTCATAAATTTATCATAATTCTTATGTTTGGGGAAAATTTATATATGCTCATCAAAGCTGGTTGAATGTAAGCATGCTTTCAAATGTCGAATTATTTATTTGATGTGACGAAAGGAATAAATCTATACATATGATTGATTCAAATACTTGGATGGGTCAACCAGGTTTGTGGGGTTGACGATGTTGGATATAATTTCTTCAATCTCAACTGACATAGCAGGGGGCAGATAATATCAAACTCTTCACTTTTACATTGGTTGATATGGTTGAGTTGGATTGGAGAATTTTCGGTCTTGTGATATGCCCTTAACAATAGCAGATTTTGATGATAACCCATGTAGCACACAGCAGTATTGGCCAATTTCGGCTCATACCTATCGTCCAATGCATAATGGACTACGTTTTACCAACGCTGGGCAATATCGGGGTGCAATATTGGTTTGAATAATATTTGAAAAAAATTGCAATTCAAAATTCTTGGTTGAAAAATATTGTGAAACATAATATTTGCCTTTTACACTTGCAAAATACTAAGATTGCAGTAAAATTTTAAGAAGAATCTTGACAGCTACTGGAAACTGGTAAGGAATTAGATATATTATGGACCAACCTTGTTGTTCCTCTGGCCTATTGTTGGTCAGCAATTTTTGTATTTGTATTTATAAAATTGAGTTTTGCACTTTTCTTAATTTCCATTATGAAACCTCACAGAACGGGGAAATCTGGTGTTAAAATAGGTAGAAAGTGATCGATTTCATCCAATATTCTCCAAGTTTGGCCGATGCTCATGCGACATCGGCCAAAATTGCTGGGCTACCTGGGAAGTATTGAATGCAATATTATTATTTCGATGCACAGTGGTCACCTGGAGTGCATCCGCACCCTGCTCCGTTGGGGCTCCAGCATGGACAAGCGCGACTCGCTGGGCCGAGGCATCTACGAGATGGTGGAGGAGTACAAGCTGGAGGACGTGGCCACGCTGCTCCGGAGGTACCACAAGAAGATGCACAACGTCAAGCACATGCTGGAGATGATACACAGGTAGCATCCCTACTAAAAATGGTCGGTAGAGATCAATAGAAAATTTGTGTGGAAATGGCCTACTGGTACCAATAGAAATATCTATTGATATCTATACAAATTTCTACTGATCTCTATTGATATCCATGCAAATCTCTACTGATCTCTATAGGTATACGTGCAGGCCTATTGATGCCAATTGAGATCAGTAGCTTACTGATATTTTTTTTACTGGTGTCGGTAGAGATTTATTGATATCAATAAGAAATATCATCAGTAGGTTACTGATACCAATAGCTTCTACTGATAACAATAGGGACATCCATAGAAATAGGTACACATCAATAAAGACGTACTTATGTCAATTGATTTTTGTATTGAACTCTATGGATCATTTTTAGTAGGGATGACGAGTGCAGGGGGGGAAACAACTTCATTGCATGGGAATCTGTGCGCATCAGGCCTCTTTGGCAACAACAGCTAGTCATCGACTAAACATGTTGAAAGAAAAACGGTTATTCACTTTGTTTTTGTCTAACGACAACCCTGATTCACTCCACAGATCAGTGGACACGCGAGTCACAAGGTTTGTACAGCGAAAGAAGAACCGAGAGATAAATCGGTTTCATGCCGCCAATGTCCGCCAAGCACAACAGAATACGGGAAGATTGTTGTGCAATGAAGTTGTTTTTCCCCTGCACTATTCATTTGTTTAGTGATTAACTTTCCTATTATGAAATGGTTTTGAAATTTTTATATATTATTCTTTTATTTACGTTATTTTTGTTTGGAAAAACCATCAAAAATTAAATGGAGACTATTTGTACAGTTTTTATGACTGGAAAGTTCAATAACAAACTAAACTGTACAGCGAATAGCAGTACTATGGTCACTCTATTTGGAAACATGCCAATCACGAGAGAGTATTACTATTTCTAAAGTGAATTATGAAAATGACGCGGCAACAAAACTTTTTAAAAAATGGAACGTGTGTCACGTTATACACGTACAGTGTAATATTGGGGTTTTTTCTGTGTTTTAGTATAAATGGAGGATATCGGATAGCCCCTGGGCCAATTGATAGACAATAGACAAAAAAAGAACTTCACCAGTTTAATATCACTTCCTCATTTCCAAATGTTTGGAATTTACCAGTGAACTCACTATTGCTTTATTTAAAAGTGTGAATTATGTTTTTTAATAATTTATTAAATATGGTGAAAAGTTTTCAAAAAATATATATCCTTACTAATCATATAAAGGGGGGGGGGGGGTGATTCTTATAAAGAGCGTCGGGTAATTAATAGACACGCATTTAAAATTTTAGTTTATCATTTTTCAAACCCCTCCATATTAGGGAAACCAATGAACCGATTCTGAACAATTACTAGTTTAAAAATAAGTTACTTAAACAGGCCGTTTGAATTAAAGGAAAATTTCTATTATAAACTATTTTTATAAATGTTTGGAGACGAGAAACCAGTTTACCTCTTTAATAAATTAACGCCTGCGAGAACGTTATTATTCAACCTTAAATAGACATCAATTAACGGCTGGTGTAGGGCCAAATCTTCCTGTTTAAATATTAAGCATTGGGTGAAAAAAGTTAATTAGGGTATAGAAGTTTTGGTAATTGTAAAACCCACCCACTTAAAAACTTTATTTCCTTTTTTTTTTAATCTCTCCTCAATTAAAAAATATATAGTAGCTACGACGCGACGTTTGAAAAAATACTTAGTTCTTTGTATTAATAAATCTTATGCTTTTTTATTCCCAAAAAATTTAAAATGTAATGTACCCCAATTTTTAACTGTGCTGAAAAGCAGTTAATTTTTACTTTATAACTAAAATTAATATTTGTTAAGAGGATCTACGGAATAAATTCTATAACACCACACACCACATTTATTTTAATACTCATATATTTTTATGATATAGGAATGACGACAGAAGCAGTGCAGAGATTCCCCAAGAGTTTATAGACATTCTTGCATCAATCGCGGAGGAAAGCGGAACAGATTGACCCGTGGCAGACTGCATTAAGCAAATATTACTTATCCTATCTATAAATTCTATACGTTGCATCAATAATGTACTATTCTATGAATGCTGTCTTTGTACTCTTAGTAATGGCAGTGAGAAATCTATGATTAATGAAGGTTACTTCTACCGGAAGATTTGTTTAGGTACAATTGAATTTTTATATTTTGCTACAAACTAGTTAGTCAGTTAAAAAGATAAGTGGAGTTAAAATTCAGGTAGTTTCAATAGCCTTTTTGCTGTCATAAATTAAAAGTTGTTTCAAAAATTACATTTACGAATATTATTTAGCTCATCCAAAAGTCCGGGCTTACTCTACGAATATTCAAAAAAGGGTCCCAAAATCTGACCATATCAATTAATTAACATAGTTGTCATGACACTTATTACATGACTATTATAAAGGTTGTGTTTCAATTTATTCAAATTAAGTCCATAATAGTTTGAAGTTCAACTAAAATATATTCACCGTTAATTATAAAAGGAAATATGGAAATTTATCATATTTTAGTCAATGACATTGCTGGAGAAATCCTAGATCAAAGACTTATTTTGTATACTGGAATCCGAATCGGGACCTGATAATGAAAAATGGGCACTAAGAGAACAACGGCAGTATTACATACTTTTTTAAGTTAAGAATAAAATGTTCGGGGACCAATAGCGAACATGTACAGTCTAGCAAACTTGTACAGTTTTAAAATGGTAGACATGCAGTATAGAGTCTCGCTAATTATATAACAGAAGGACGAGGATTTGTCAGTAACAAAAAAATTTACAAATTGCTTAAAATATATAACCATAAATAGTATGCATAATTATTTTCATAAAATATAAATTTAAAAATATTTATGAATAATTGGAACGTTTTATCTGAATGTTTGTGTTAGTTTTTATTGCTACGAGAGGTGGACGTTAAAGTTATTTCCTAGAAGATATTCTACACTATTCAAAACAATTCGGGAAACATTCGGGATCGATTTTTTTATATTATTTTTCAATTAAAATTATCTTTAATTAAAATAATTTTTAAATTATTTTAAACTTTAATTAAAATAGTTTTAACTAACGTTATATTAATTAACATTACTTTTAATTAAAATTAATTTGTCTTAAAATTAATTTGAATTAAATTTAATTTGAATTAAAATTGTTTTTAATTAACATTATTTTAATTTAAAAGGGGCTATAATCATAACTTTCGCTCTCCTAATATTGTTCGAGCAGAGAAGCTAAATAAAGAAATATATACATAGTCTAGCCAAATACAATTCGTCGTTAATGGGTTAAAAATTCTCAGAATATTTGATTCTCTTAATTGTCAAACAATGGTGCTTTTGCTATAATATCGATCACTCAACCTTTGGTCTTTACTCAGCCATCTTCTATCAGCCTTAACCTACAATATAACTCAATGTTCCCTTTTATTTGTTTTATAAGGTTTTTTCCCCAAGTTTCAACAACATAGAAAAAGAGACACTCAGTTACTATAATATTCTATGGAGTAATGGAGTATGGTTGTGAAGGAGATCAAAGGAGTGACTAGTTAACACTCGGTTAAATAAATTGATGACTTCTAAAAACTTTTTGCTCATCAATAAAATAAGTGCAAAACCTATAATTTAGCCCCAACAGAAAAAGGGCATATATTCAAAATGTGGTAATTATAGATTAGCGAGACTCTGTAATGGCTCATTTAGAATCTTGGAAACATTACATTTTACAAAGTGATTATCGATGTTTCTTACGATATTTTTCTATAATCCCGAGCTATGTATACAAACTTTCATATTTGAGATTCAAAAATTATTTATGAAGCACTTTAATCCTTGTTTTTCACATCCATAACTACAAATGCTTTCAAGCTTGTGTAATTATTGGCAAAATGTATTGTGAGTGTTTTTATCCATTGTCAAATAGTCATGCGTAAAAAGTTTTATAAAAATCTGTATCAATTGGAAATTGTTGAAGTTATATAAAATATGGCTAAAGTTTTTCCCTTATGACATCTACGAAATACCTTGTTTCAAGTAGAAGTGATGTCCAGAATGTAGGTTTCTTTCAAATTTATTACAACCACTTAATTTTTTAAGCTAACATGCATGAGCTCTAAATACTTTTAATAAGCTATAAACACATTATCTGAAGTGTTATTTTGAAATATACATAACCGCTTAAGGGGGAATTGGCTTGCAGGACCGGTGGTCTCCAAACTCAAGTGCCTCAATGTTAATCCAATGGAAAAAAATTATTTTCTTTTTGCCACATTTCTCCGGCTGTATTGAATATTTTTACAAGCGGATTTTTTTATGTGATAAATGTAGCTGACTTACAGGTCTCTATCTTCCCACTTTTTGAAATAGCTTCGAATATTTTGTGTAAAATAATTTATTGAATATTAAAAAAAATATTCGTACTAATTTCAAAAAGTGGGAAGATAGAGACCTGTAAGTCAGCTACATTTATCACATAAAAAAATCCGCTTGTAAAAATATTCAATACAGCCGGAGAAATGTGGCAAAGAAAATAATTTTTTCCCATTGGATTAACATTGAGGCACTTGAGTTTGGAGACCCCCGGTCCTGCACGCCCATTCCCCCTTAAAGGGAGATTACCAAATCCCGAAACCTATCACAAACGTCAGCAAACAATGAAGCAAGACTATGCCTTGTCTATCTTAAATGCGAGCTTCCAAAGCATTTTACTCCCCCACCCTGCATGTGGTTTTCTCCAAAACGGCATGAGCGTGTTTTCCCCCACCCTACTTGAGTTTGAACTGTTCTGATTGTTAACATCACAACAGAACCTCGAACGCGTTAGGTTTCGAAAAGGCGATGCTCCCCCTGTCTCTTAGAAAACCAGGCGAAGAGGTGGGCGAAGAAAGTCGCATAGTAAATAGACAAGGTATAAGTCATACCAATATATATATTGCTGCATGCTCAACTTATTTTCTGAACATATATTCTACTTGGAATTGTTCTATATAATAAGAGTATCAGGGCTGGGTATCTAAATAGGTTAATTAAACTGCAGCCTAGAGCGGCGAATTTTAGGAGGCGCAAATTTTAAGACCAATTAAAGCGGCTTTCGGCATAAAAAATTATTTTAATGATACGAATATATTTAAGGAAGAAAACAAATAATTTACATTAATACGTATACCGTAAACGTATATATAGTATACTAATATTTTTATGCCGCTGCGAGGGCAAATGCGCACCATTCAACCGGATTTCGAAATTGAAAAACAAATAGTAGAGTTTAAAGAAATTCATCTATTAATTTATCAATGTAGTGTGTAAAGGTACGTAGATGATTATAATATGTGCATCAATTTTAAACAATACATACCAACATATTTTACAGTTAGCCAGCTACCTTTCCCCGAATTGGGAGAATATTGTGAATGGGACGGCAAATCGTAGCCCACAGGCGGCAAATCCTGAAGAGTATCTTATATTTCAGGGTATATGACAGATGACAGTTACAGTGATTGCGCCCTCTAGAAGGGAGAGTGTAGGCTATATAGCCCATTACCCCGCTCGCCAGAAGAGACAGTCACAAGAGACACACAAAGAAGGACGCCACAAACACATAGACAAATAACAACATTTATTGACAAACACAAACATCCATGACTTTACCGGGATTCGAAGCCTAGCCCAGCAGCTCCAAAGGCTAGTACACTAACCATTGCGCCAGTGGACCGGCTTATATTGCAGTATAACTATAATAGGAAATTTCGACAATGTCTCTAATGACACAACTTGCTATATTATAAACTGAAACTTTAATTTTGCTTTTAGTTTTTTACAAATACAAAAATATTTGAGGTGTGGTAACAGAATATACTTTTTTTTTCACTTTTACCATTCGAGGGAACTAAATTTGGACCCTGATGGTTAAAAAATGTGTACACATTTTGTTATATCCTATTGTTAGGGGTTAGGCAAGATAAGCAAAATTATCAAATCAAAGTTTCATTTATTTTTGAAAATATGAAAGTAAAAATTATATATAGATTTTTTAGAATGACCCTCATACTCTTATTATATATCCTTATTATAAATAATATGGCAAAGATTTTGGCTTGTGGCAATCACTATCTTTGCCTTTCAATAATTACTAGACAATTTGATTAGAATGTAAGCCTTAAACTCTATGCAATGATAAAACATGTATTTTTCTATTTTAAATCCGCGACTAGTTAAACAGTATGCAAGCATGTTAACAGTGAAAACATGTTAATCCAAGATACATAGTAAATCAAAAGTATTACGATTTAACATAATATAAATATATTATCTTGATGAAGTACTATTACTATTTCAAGCTAGTATGAAAATAGCAGATAATAAGATGTTATTTGGTAAACAGAATATTATAAATGTACATAGAAATATGTAAGCACATATAAATATGTTAACTATCTTTTAATATGTACTCATACCAATTTTTTAACAATTTCTATTTATTCGAAGAAAAATAAGATGACTAGGTGTAACATACTTAATTTTAAAATATAATAAAAGCTATTAAAATTTAACAACTTTAAGGTATTTTAAAATTTTCTATGTTCTTCTACTTACTTCTAACTAAAACGCATGAAGCTTTCTCCCACCATCCAAATATCTAATGAGAACACAAGAATATGGTAACAAAGTGCATGACTTTGAAAATCGGACTTATAAATATCTCCATGAGTGCCTAAAAGTTCTTCCATGTAAATAACATTTAAATTTATTCATATATCTCATATCCTTGCATTACCTACACTTACTCTATTCTGTATAGCCTCTTTATGTGAAATACCACCAACAAGGCCTACTTACTAAGCTAAGCAAGCGGAAAAGTTATAAAGCTTCAACTAAAATTACTGAATTACCCTTACCTAAGCAAGGTGAAATATTATGGTGGAATGGTGGTGGAATGGTAGTGGAATGGGTTTAGAACTTCTGGTTTCCAAATCGATGTGCTCTTTCTGTGTTAATCCAACATTAAAAAGAATAATTTTCTAATTCAAATTACTCTAGGTGTATTCTATATATTTTACAAGCAGTTCTTTTATTATAAATGCAGCTGGCTACAGTGCTCCATAATACCACTTCTTAAAATTGCTTCAAAAAAATTTTTTTTAAACTTTAATACATAATTTTACAGCAAAATAATCAAAAAACTTGCAAAAATGGTATTACAGAGCCCTGCAAGCCAGCTACATTCATCATATAAAAAAACTGTTTATAAAATACTAAGTAAGCCAAAGAATTTTGGTCAAAAAATATTCTCTTTACATCAGATTAACACAGAGAGAAGATTTCAATATGAAGACAACTACCACTACTATTTGCCTATAAATCTAGAATCATTCATCAAAACCTCCAAATGGGTTCACTAATTAATGTGACATTACTCATCTCAGTGAGTAGGCCTTCTGACTTTGGTGGTATTGTTAATGTATCCTTATTTTCAAATGTGGCTGTGCTACAATGTGTTTTATTGTTTTAGAGCTTCATGTATTTGAGCTTCTAAAACACCCACTGCCTTCCACATGTATAACTGTACTTATTTTGTCATTTTTGTCTTAATATTATATTCACTTCGCCTATAATAAAATGTTCTTGGATTTCTACTTCTCAATAGTATTTGAAAACTTATGCCATGCTACACTATACACTAACTACAATTTTAGGCATACAAATACATATATTTAAATATAAAATGAGAATTTAAAAAAGTCCTACATTAATGGGTTTATAAATAAAACATGCATATTTTTTAATTATAAAATATTAAACTAATCTTTAATATTATATAAAATAACATCTTCAGTATTACTGACAAATGATACATTTTTAATAGAGAAATGTTTACTACTGGAGCTATGAAGTTGATTAAATATTATATTTTTTAATTTCAATAAGAAATTATTGTAAATTAAGTTAGTAAATATTTAAATTATTTCTTTACAGAGATAAAAAAAATATTTATATTTGTTATTTAATTGTCAAATATTAACTTAACATCTTGAATGGCAGGTGGAAATGTGACATTTTTCTAAGGATAACTAAAGCTATTGTGATACGTGAAATAAGTTAACAAAGATAACAAGCAAATAACACTTTAATACAGGTAAGAAATATATAATTACATGTACTTCTTAAAACACCAGGAACAGCACACATTCATTTACCTGCATTTGAAATACAAAAGAAATTTTAAAAATTTCCTAAGAAATTGGAGTTAATAATTATAAAACTATGCTATATGTTTACTTAATAATTATAAAACTATGCTATAAAAACATTTAGATTATATTTGATTAAATGAAGAAGTAAATAACAATATCAAATTTCCTAATTAAATTATAGTAGGAAATTTAATTTATTAAAATATAAATAAATGTAATTTTTATAAAGAATAAAATCAAATGTAATGAATACACAAGAAAGGTATATAAAACTTATTTCTTCTAAGGAAGTATTTTAGTTAATAACTGTTCACATGTTAAAAGCAGCATAATTTTTCTTAAAAAGAAAAGATTTTAACTAAATGAAAATTCAAAAGTTATACAGGCTAAGCATACAAATGTATTCAAATGGATGGAGTAAAATAATAATATGAAATTGGTTTTCAGATAGTGAAAATTTGGCAGATTGGAGATCTACTGTACATAAAAATTATGTAGGTTGATAATCAAATAGGTAATAGTCACAAAAGTGAATTTTTAGAATTTTTTATCAGGATTTTTGAAATTATCAATGTTGAAAATTTAAAATGAAGATCAGACTATATATATATAGTTGTGTTTGGTTGTATAAAAATGTAAATATAAAATTTACAATAAAAAAAAAGACTAGAAATTATGCAGAAAGGAAATATGAGATAACAAAAGTCTTCATTTCAAAAATACAATTATATATACTAGATTTGGTAAACTACAAACAAAAAATTTACTAAAATCGTAAAACACATAAAGTTGTACTGCTATAAAAGGAAACATTCTACAGAACATATATGAAGGGAAAAAACGTAATCACTCGACTTTTTTAAAAACAAATGTTTTTAATGTAGAAAACAAGCATTCTGATAAATGATTCCTTTATCATCAAGGATTTTAATTACACTCTCAAATTCCAAAAAAGAGTATTAACTATATTTTAAATATTTTAAAAATAACATTGCAAATACTTCTAATGAAACAAATAGTATAATTTCAACTTTTCAGTGTTTAAATAACTAAAAATTTCAACTGTAGGAAAAAACTAATAATGGAAACACAGATAAAATTTTAATAAATAAAAGAAACATTTTCTAAAAACTTTTCAATAACAAAATTTCTTATGAAACCAATTTTTCATTGATAATGGTGCAACAATATTTCCAAACAAATTTAACAAATGCTGTTTCTAATAAAACAACAATAAATTTTATACACTGTATATAATTTTGACAACTGTTATTAATTCATAGTAATGTATTTTAATACATAAAAATAACTTTAGTTCCAGAAAAATATCAAAGGTTTCTTTAACTAAGCTATTAAATAATACAAATTAAAGTTATAACAAATGTGTTTTAAAACTATCAAGTACAGATGAAAAAACGGTAAAATAGAATCTTTAAAAACAGAAAATTTATATAAAAGTTACAAAGCCCACTACACAAGAATACTTGTTTACTTTAAAACTTAGTTGTATCCCTACTTAAATATCACATGATCTGATGATAGCACAATAAAATAATGATTAAAATAAAATCAGGAACTGTTCAATATATATAAAATAATTACAGTAAAGTCCCGGTTATCCGAAATTCGACTTAACAGAAAGGGTCCAGAATTTTATTTTTCTAAAATCTTAAATGTGTGCATAAACGCATAAATATAAATAACAAAAAATACATTCTTTCAAAGTTGGATTTATTTCTCAGAATATGCAGGTTTTTTTTGGCAGGTCAATTTTGGTTCATTTTGAAGCAGCCCTTCCCCATTTATCTTTTAAAAAAGAGAACACCTAAAGTAGTGGTTTCATATTGGGCTTCCGTGTATCTAAGGGCCTGATCTAAGATTTTTGTAGCTTCTATATGAATAATGCTGTACTTGCTAGAGGCGGGCTCATCTTTATTATGGGGTTCGTTTTCGTCCCTGGTTACCACCGCAACCATCTCTCGATCATTTCAACATTTATCTAGGTGTGAAATGAATTATTCGCGCTTATCTGAAAATTCCTATGGAATCTCGAATAACCGAAAGTGCTCCGGGCCTGTACCCTTCAGATAAGCGGGACTCTACTGTAATTTCATTACAACCATGATTGTCCACACAAACACATTAAGTCAAGGGTAAAACAAAAGACAAGCTACCCCATAAATATTTTTAAATAAAATTTAAATAGGTAGGGTCAGTCCCATAGACCTAATATGCATTACTTTTCAGATGCCAATATCGCTCCAAGTATTGCCTTACAACTAAAGAACTTAATATTAGTTCATAAAGAAAAAAAAGCTTAAGTACAAAAAACAAAATGAAAGTAATGTATCTGGATGTTTAATATATAATTTGTTAATTTTTAAGTAAGTCTAAAAATAGAAATAATTATGACCGAATTGTCGACAGGAATGATAATCCTTCTTGAATAATATAAAATCTGGAGAGTCCAAGGAAAAATTTGGGTGTGAAGTAAGGAATTATTTTTAAAAAACAAATTGCTCAATTTTAGTTAAACCAGGACCTCTTAAATAAAATAGTTGTTACAATTAACTAAAGAAAAAGCACATAAAATGTACAGCTTTAAGGTCATTATAACTTATTCAAAATGTCTAGCACCATAGAAATCTTGGAAGACAACATATATCACCTGTGGCCATAAATGCCACACATCAACTGCGATTAACTAAAATTTATAAACAAAAAATAATTTTTATATTATACTAACTATTTTTATATTATACTAACTATTTTTATATTATACTAACTAAGGTTATTCATAATTTTACATTTGTTATTCTTTTAATTTGTGTCAAAGAGTTAATTAAGTAGTTTGAAGTAGAAGATATATTAGTTTTACTATCTTTATAAAAAAATAATTACAATTTGACACTATTTTCTGTCTTGTATAACAACTACTGTGTAGATAATAAAGATAGATATCAGTAAAACATTTATACTAAAAATACATTAAAAGTAAATATACTTTTACGACATTAAGTTACCAGTCTTAAATTATAATGCACATATAAAATTTTGAATAATTATTTAAAATTGGAGGACTTGATAAATTGGAATTTTTGGTGGACTCGCTTTATGTATTTATCTAACCAAATATGTAGTATAAAATATAGTTTGTAAAAATATAAAATGTTAATTATATTTAAAAAAAACATTGCATACAAAACAGAGGGCTTCACCCTAACATCATAAAAATACTGGCCATTTATGCACTCAGATTCAACTAGAATGCATGGACGAAAAGCTCTACTTCAAATAAAGCGTTAAAAAAAACCACAATAGTATAACATAAAAAAAGCAATAATTAAGAGTTTGTTTTATATATATAAAGCTAAAATGAATAAATAATTCACACACACATTTCACAACTTAAAACAAATTAAATAAATATTAACTACTCAAAAAACAGAGTTCACAAGGATTGTAATTTAAATTTTATAGAATGAATGTTATTTAGAAATTTAAATTGATTCATTATACATCAGCAAGTTCACACTTTTCATACTTCACAGTATGAAAAGTGACCATGCATAAAGTAAAATTTAAAAAAAAAAAAGGCAAGCAAAATTAGGTAAACAATAAACTTATTTTTCATGCTTTGGAAATTTTTTAAATGAGATATTTGTGGTACAATTACTTCTCAAACTGCACTGTGATAAATATGTTATTTACCATTTATATTTGAAATAATTTATCTAAATTTAAGTTATTCTCTACAACCTAAATTTAGTAGTAAAATAAGTCAGAGTTAAAAAAAACTTATGATAGTACAAATCAGGCTTTTAGAGATTATCTCTATAAATAATTGTTAACAGACCCCTTTCAATAAAACTTTATTGAAACATTAATTTATATTCAAAATTAATCAAAACTTAATTATATTTGAAATAAATCAAAACTGAATTATATTTGAAATAAATCAAAACTTAATTATATTTGAAATAAATCAAAACTTAATTATATTTGAAATAAATCAAAACTTAATTATATTTGAAATAAATCAAAATATTTATAATTAAAATTAATCAAAACAGGTTTATATTTCAAATTAATCAAAACAGGTTTATATTTCATTTAAACAAAACAGAATTATAGTTCAAAAGAATCAAAATAAATCTATAATTCAAATTAATCCAAACAAATTTATATATTTAAAAAAAATTAAACAAATTCATATTTTAAATTGCTAAAAAGATTTATAGTTCAAATTTATCAAAACCGATTTATAATTCAAAACAACTATATTTCAAATTACTCAAAACTGATATCCCATTAAACACAACATAATAACAAACACATAAAACATATATCAAATCTCAATGAAAGCTTTGGTTTGGAGTATCCTCTGTCCCCCAATGCCGAAACCCATGCTGATGGGAAGGACCTTTACGCGTCTGAATCGGGGAAGAACCCCTTCTAGGGCTCGGGCGTACCCCATCTACTCTCGAATGGGATGAACTAAGGGCTACCATGGGCGATCCATCAGTGGGGTTATTTACAGGTACGTTGGCAGGGGTGTATCCAAGCTCGAACTTTTTACGGATGGGGGACTCAACGGGTCGGTAGGAGTAGTCAGAGTAACCCTCGTTAAAAACGATCTCTGGTTGTATTTCCTCGGGTTGCTTAGGTTTCCGACGATGGGGTTCGTTTGATTCTGAGGGAATAATTTTTGAGTTATTGTATTGTAAGGAATATAAAGCATCAGGATGCAGGGAGGGAATGGGACAAATAGTTTTTGGAGATAAAATATAGAGAAATATGGTCTTAAAAGAATCAGAGAAATACAAGAAAATTGTAGATTGTTAGAACAATCACATTCTTGTACAATAAAAAACAAACATTAATGACACATATTATATGGATTTAAAGTAATCATATCTCATACAATGTTTGAATTGAGTAATTTAATCTTGTAAGTTAACTAAGCAAGAGCAAAAGAAATTTTATATATAATGGTCTAACAAAGAATTGTTTTAAAATATACTACAAATAATAATATAATGCAATATTGAAAATGTATCTATTTTTTAAACAAATAACTAGTCGTTACCTTTACTTTTACCATTACTGTTTGTAGAAGGCTTGCTTTGCGTCTGTGCACAGAATGCTTCATCAAACAGTTTCAATAAAAAGGCCTTGTCTTTAGTTGCCTGAAAAAATGTTGGTACAAATTCACAATACGGCAGAATTTTGATGTGGTAATCGCTTGTAAAAACTTAGCACCATTATTTGGGTTACAATTTGCGTTGCTTTTTTAAATGAAATTTATTCATATTATCTGATTTCAAAAGAAGATGCCAGTGTTGAAAGGAACTAGATTAGTTCTAAAGAGTACAAACAAACCTTAACTCATTATCAAATAATTAACTGAATAAAATATTTAAATATTTTTCTCACTAAAATATAAATCTTTTAGTCAGACATTAACATTAGTAGAAAAAAATTAATTATATGCATAATGATTTTAAGTCAATAGGCAGGAAACAAAAAAAAAATCTAGTAAAAAGTAATAAATAACCTATTATTAACATGCCGACCAGTAATCAAAATTAATAAAGCTGTACATTTAAAAATGATCGAAAAGATTACCAGCATAAGTTGTTCACGGATTTTCTTTATGACTGAAATGTGAGCTTTTGCTTTGGCCCGCATGTAATAAACAACCAAACTGAAAAATATATATATATTAATTATTTAAGTTTTAAAAATTTATAAAATATGAAGGTAAAATTAATACAAAAAGTATCAATAGGTAAACGTTAATCAATATGTACCAATCAAGAAAGTTTTTTCTTTATTGTAAAATATTAATTAAAAATAATAAGTGTTTACACACATTAATAATTTCAATTAATAAAACATACTTAATGAATACATATCATGTGTATCGCTATGTAAGTTACAGATAAAAGAATAAAAAAATGTGATATCAGCAACCTGAGGGCTAAATACAATTAAAATCAATCATCTACATCAGGGGTCCCAACCGGTGGTAAGCATACCACTGGTGGTACACGGGAATATTTAAGGTGTTAGTGTGAGTGATGTGAGCAACATAATGCTATTAATAGCTTCTGTATGCATGAGCAGTAGCAAACATATTACTCATTATTAAAAACATTAACATTATTTTAAAGAGAAATCTTTAATTAACGTCTGGATTGGATGTAAAACCTAGTAGTACATTTTGATCATCCAGAAAGCTCTGCTATTTTTGACGCCATTTGTTACGAGTTACTTGTGTGAGAGTTGATTTTCTGAGCTCTTGTACATAAAAAAAACATAGAAGCAGAATAATGAGAACTTAAGAGTGAATATAAGTTCCACTGCTCCAAATGTTGATATTTTAATCGCATGTGAACAACAAAAAGTTTTGCAATTTTTTTCTGAATCATTAAATGTGAAGTTTTCTCATGAACTTATTAAAAAAAAACTTTGAACACTTTTATAAAAATAATTAAATATTATTCGTTTATTATTATATTTAGGTCTGGTGGTATGCCAAAATTTATCAAAAAGTCAAGTGGTAAGCAGGTGCAAAAAAAAATGGGAACCCCTGATCTACATAAAAAACATGCAGTTGGAAACTATTATATACATACCCTAAAGCACAAAACTGAGCAAACAAAACCCCTGGTGAGGTAATGTACCCAATAAGCATAGTGGGGAAATTCCTGCTTTTTCCAAGGAAAACAGTTTTCAAGACATCGCCAGACCATTTATAATCTCTGAATGGTCCGCAATCAGATGGTTCAGTTCTAAAAAAGAGATAAACATTTTTTACAATGACATGATGCTGAGTTTCTACTGAATTGTGCCGAATTATAAAAAGCTAGCTATGGATCTAATAAATAAATGTGTTACAACATAAAGCAGATAAGAGAAAAAATAAGTTACTTCACCACTTTCGAAATCCTTTGAAATACAATACACGAACATTAATAACAACTTATATCAATTTCACTTTACAATAGGTGCATAGGAATACAGGGTTAGTCAAAATGAATAGGACAATAGTTGGTAGGTTGATAGTTTATCTGTCCAAACATAGCTGTAGTTTGGGACAGATAAACTATGCACCTACCAACTATTGTCCTATTCATTTTGACTAACCCTGTACTTTATCTAAAAAGTTCTGCTGCATCTATCATTCGTGCATGCACGATTTTCTAACATATCTTAATATGACCTCTGACAGGTTTCGTGAACTCATATACCATACTTGAAGACTGTATATACAGTCGAACCCCGCTATAGTGAACCCTCTACGGAACCAACAATTGGTTCACTATATCCGAGGATTCACTACATCCAATTTTTCTGGAATAAAGTATTATACAATATATTTATATATCGCTATATTTTTATACGCTTTTATAAGAATAATAATGGTTTTGTATACCTTGAATTAATTGAATAAATAATTTAATTATTTAATAAATTTTCAAAAAAATATTTACTTATTAATTTTTGAAATTTTCTCATAATAATTATTGGTACAAAAAGAATGTAAATACATATAATTAAGTAATAATGAATTTAATTTGCTACCTCTATATGCCTACATTCTGTGAAAAAAGTTGGTAATTTTGGATTGTTTACGATTTGAGTTCATAAGGAAATAAGAGTAACAGATAAGTGCATGTGAATTGGACAATTGGACAGTTCCACTTATCCACAGTTTTCAAGGGGTAGTTGAAAAGCAAGAATGTGTAACTGGGACGACGAATGTCTTCTTTTAACTCCGTAGGAGTAGAAGTTGCAACACCAGTGCATATTGTCGTACAAGCCGTGACAAATCGTCGTCCAGGAAAGGGTATTGTCGTATTATGGAGACAAGCCTTCCAAGAAAGTGTGGATGGGTGGGATGTGGAAATACGAATAATGGTTAGAAAAGAAAGAGTGGTTCCTGGAACCCAGAGGGGGTGGGGGGAAGAAAAGGTATGTTTACTTTTAAACAGGTCCAGTTTGAGTACAATAAGAGGGGAATGACAGGTTGAAATATGACACATTGTTAAAGATTGCTAGCTCGCTGCCACTTGCCATTTATAGTGTATCTTAAAATATGGAGAAAAATAATAAGGAAAGGAGATTTAAGTTCGCTATAAGCAGACTCCCATTTTCTAAGTAGTTCACTATATCCATATAAAATAACATTAGTTAAATAGGAGTTTGGAAGGGACCACTAAAAAGGTTCATTATAAAAGAGGGTTCACTATATCCCAGGTTCACTATAGCAGGGTTTGACTGTATCTCCTTTAAGTTAAGACAGACTGATAAATAACAGACAAATAGCAACTTCTGAAAGATGTATCGAACAAAAAATTCCAATTCGGATTTTCTACCCCATCCCAATACTTCCATTACCTTATATTTTATATTATGCAGTTGAAAGTAAAAATAAAGTGACAATTGTTGCATAGAAAACTTACCCAAAAATCGAATATCCAACACTAAAAGCAGCAAAGAAGAACATGATGAAAGTTAATATTAAAAAGAATGTATGTGCTTCATTGATTGATAATGATCTTTTGGGTGGTCTGTATCCAGAAGAAAGGGAACTCTTCTTAATGTAGAATAGCAGAATCAATATGAAAATTACAAGCAAAGAACCAAGAGGCATACAGAAAATCGCAATCCTAGAAAAGAAACAGATTTTAAATTTGCTGATAAAACAATTGACACTTATTTCTATGATCTTAGAGGAAACAAACTGCCTAACGTAACCGCTTTAGACTATTAAAAATGGATTGAGTGACAAGTTTATTATTAATTATTTAATGGCCTGTGTTAAGAATTCAGGTAATATTTGGTAAAAATGATCTGTTCTTAGAGATTCTTGAGCTAGTCATATAAGCATTGTTTAAAAGGAATGAAGTAAACTGTTATTAATCATAGTTTATTTTTTCCTTAAGAATATTATTAATAATTAAAATTATAGTAAAATAAACATAATTTTAAAATCAAATAATATTACAAAATATAGATATTAAAATAAATTAAACAGCTTGTACCACAGATTTCATTACCATATTTGTATTTGCTTTATAACTTAAGATTTAAGATTGGTATTTTATTAAAATAGGTAATGATATAAAGCAATTTAATTTTAAAACCAACAAAAAAAGACTAACCTTACAAATATAGCAAATGAATCTTGAAATGATAAATTTCAAAATAAAACTATCCAGTTTGCCAAAGTATTAAACACGTGAATTTTTTCCATTTGCATAAAAAATTACATACTTGCAATTATTTATTCATAACACTCATTCACATGTTTGACTTGTTTATTGAAGTTACGTATATAAAAAGATATTTTTTAGGCAGGTCGGTACCTTGCATACGGCTAATACTAAAATGATCATTTTCACATGTTCCTTTTTCTTTGAAAATAACACACAAAACAACACACACAAAAGTTCTGTGAATTACATGCACTTTAAAACAATACACTGAAATGAGATTTTATCAATACATAAAGCAGTTTTTTTTTTTTAAATATTATTTAAGGTAATGTGTAAGGTTTTTACAAAACAGCATTTTTACATCACAAAATTACCCATATTATTTTTCTACTTCAAATTTTGAGAAATGCTCATTTCAGTAAGCAAAACACCCTAAAACCGATATCCTGTAAAAACTTTAAGTCTATACATGAAATGGTTTTTAAGAAAAAGGTACCTAAACCTGAAAAAAAAACCATTTTGAGAAAAATGAGATTTAAATTTGGAAACTTACATTATGAAAATACTGTTGATTTTAATCTGAACAAAATCAGTCTATAAATAACTAAAGTCAATGGGGATTTTAATTGGATAGGTTGCAATAATGATACTTTTAATCAATATTTGTTTTTGTCACATTCACTGGTATCGTTGAGTAGTCCAAAATATCTTGAGAAAAATTGCATTTACGATAGAGTATGTTAGAAGTGTTGTTGCCAGTTGCAAGCCACTGTATAATCGAAAGTTTACAAAAAGAAACTTACCAAGCGAGTGTTTGGTAGTAAATTAAGTCCAGAGTATTGTAGGCCACGTCAAACTGAGGTTGTTGAAGGGAAGGGATAAATCGACTCATCAACTTTCTCAGACCTTCCCCAATCAGAGTAAAAATTATTAGAGAGAAAAGGAAGTTAACCAAAATTAGCCGATAGATTTCTTTTCCCAGTTCAGTTTCATAACACTGAAAGAAATAAGAAAAATCAAAATTGAAAAGAAAATTAACGTTATTCACTATTAAATTAAATTTAATATTGAATGTTGCTCATATTTTTTTATTTAATAAATTATATTTTTAAGTTATGTAGGTTAAGGTGAAAAAGATACAAACTAAAATTTACATTTTTAATTTATAAAAATATTTGGACTATTGTTAATATTTCCTTTATTTCTACTTAAACACAAATCAATTATTTATGAAATGAAAATAAGTAAATATTATTTGTATTAAACTTTTATCAAGATAAACTATTTCATGTAATTGCATTACAATAATAGGTTAACTATGTTTTATAATATGAACATTGGGTTATTTCCTGACACACAACAAAAAAAGTGGCTGAGAGGTTAAACGTGTGCCTGCCTCATAAGACCAAGATTTCGGGTTTTATCCCCGGCTGACTCGTCGGATTTTCTGGATGGGAAAATCAAGGGCATGCATCATATTATGTGGCATGTAAAAGAATCCTGGAGGACCGGTTTGGTTTGGGTTCTCTAGGCAAAATTAAAATCTCGGTATACTTTAACATCCACAGATAGCTCAGATTCATTGTAACCTGTGCATCAAAATTGGTAGCGAGAGTCGCCTAGATGGTGCCATAAAAAAAAATGGCTTTCGGTTCTGGGGACCATGCCGAGTCTGCAAAGGCTTGACCGCCAATGTTGAAGCCCCATAAGAAAAAACATTTAACAAAAAAGCAAAAACACAAATGAATCACAAATAAAATAAAAATATTTGCATTTTAATAACAAATTTAAAATAAATCATATATTTTTATGATTAACGCCTATTAGTCAACAAAATATTTAATTTAGACCAAAAACAATAAAATAAACAAAAATAAAGAACTTACAACATTCTCATCACGTGGAGGTTTGTAAATAGTCATCCAAAAATATACTATTATTCCTAGCATTACAATGCGTAATAACACAACTCT
The DNA here is from genome assembly GCA_023701765.1 of Hylyphantes graminicola. Taxonomy (NCBI): domain Eukaryota; kingdom Metazoa; phylum Arthropoda; class Arachnida; order Araneae; family Linyphiidae; genus Hylyphantes; species Hylyphantes graminicola. The sequence goes on along the minus strand of CM043117.1, from coordinate 45,585,681 downwards.
AAAATAAAAGTTATGAGAAATCAAAATAAATCAAAACAAACTAAAATATTAATTCAACAAGCATTTAACAAACATTTTTACAGGAATAAAGTATTTTATGAGCAAGCTAAAAAAAACTATCAAAATATGAATAAAAAAATATTAACAAAGAAATTAATATCTTTTAACAAAATGTAATGCCAAATCTAGCATTTGGTTACCTGCACATAGTAAAATAAATTTTCATCATTTTGGAAACATATTCCAGCTTTGTAGCATACTTAAGTAGAAAATAAGAAACACTTGAGATAGTTGTAACAGTTAAAGACAGAGTCATATCTTCCAAAATTTTAACATGGACCTATGAAAATAATCAAGGATTACAAAAGAAAATCTAGCAAAAAAAATATAAAAATAATTTTCTGTTTTGTATTTAATTTGCATTCAAAAAATTTAAAGACATTCGATGTGTATTTTAATTTTCAAATTATAAAACTTAAATTTTTTAGCTCCATCAATAAGTAAAAAAATTTTTAAAAAATGAAGTGTACAAAAGGCTTTGTCTGTTTATTAACCGAATTCACAGCCCAAAGACAAATGAAAAATCTCACATTATAAGTATATACCAGGCTAATGTTTATTACAAATATAAGTTTCAAATTTAGATAAGTAGATTATAATGAATCTTTTAAAAAGAGACAACTATTCACAAATCAAAAGAGAAGCTTATCAATTTTATTTAAGCCTGTTGTGTTTTTTATCACTTTTTTTATTTGAAACTTTAAATACTTTAAATACAAAATAATAATAATAATAAAGAAAAGAAAAAGGAAATACTTTTAATACAAAATAATAAAGGACACATGAATTATAATGACAGAAAGTAATTATAACAGATAGCAGAAGCAAAAACAAATATCTATTTTACAAAACAAATACCTATTTATTAATATCTTTTTTATTTAGTTTTTTTGTAGTTTGAGAAAGAATTTAAAAAAATACATTGATTAAATTTGTAAATGAAAAATGATAAAATAAATGATTTGACTGTTATGTATCGTAATGTCTTACACTTTAGAAAAAAGTTAGAATACTCACAGTCAGTGATTTGTAATCCAAAAGAATGTAAGTAAGGTAGCCTACACTAACTACTGCTGCTAAAGAAAAGATTGTAACAATAATATTCAAAGACTTTTGAAGGATTTTTTCCATCAAAGTTCTTCGTGTCTTATCTTTCATCTTTCTGTATAAAATTTCCTAGAAAAAATATACTGATATAATGTTCAAACTATCATATTTTAACAAAATATATGAGTATAAAATGTTTTATGAATATTATTAAAAAAAATAATAATAGACTATTAGCATTAAGCAAGTAACAGTCAATAAAGTCTTTGTGATTAAATTTTATACAACAAAACAAGTTTCAAACTGTGATAATATATAGATGCTTCAAAACTATATTAAAAACCTATAAATTTCTTTAAACTAAGCTTTTAGGATTTTTTAATAAAAAAAACTTTTTGGTTAACACTAATTGCAGAAATCGAGTTTGAATTAAATGGCTAACTTTACAGTGCAGTATAAGAACTTTTAAAAAAGCCTCATAAAAAATATGAAAAATTAAAATTTTACAGATATAAACGGTAAGAATACCAAACAGCATTGCATAAATGAATTAAATACTATGAATACTTATTAAACTCTTGAAATGTTGTAAAAAAAGGTGATTTTAAATATGTCATTTTGTTCAAAAACAATTTGATTTCAATTTTTACTTTTCCAATAACTTTCTTACTACAATAAAATCATGCGAATTTCCAGGATTTTTAAAGTTGTCGGCACAAAAACTGCTGCATTAAAAATGCAGTGACCAAAAAAACTAAAAAAATATAACCAACTAAAAAGTCTAGTGATTTTAATCATTTTAGATTCAATTTAATAAAATCAATAATAACATGATTCAAAACATGATTAGTATCGAACACTTATTACTTTAATTTCATTACAGAAAGCTTGTTTCTGTAACTCAGCAGCATTTTCAGTTTCGATAGCATAATCCCAAGCAGAAAATATTTTGTTGCAGAAGAGGTTTCGAATATCCCCTGCTGTGTCCACATAGTTTTTTCGATAGTAAGCTGTAATACTGCAATGAAAACAATGATATACTATTTCAATTTTAAATGAGTCAAGGGAATTTTGTTAGAGATTAATTAGTTAAAAATTTCATAGCTGAAGCCTAAATATAAAAATTATGCCTTTAAAAAAACAGGATACAGAAATACTTGAATAGTTACTACATTTCGCCAGTAATTATTTTAGTTGTATCAACTTTTTAAGTACATAAGAACAGCATAGTGCAATTTATTTGCTCCTATAAATAGTATTCAATAATTGAAGCCTAGATGTAAAAATTATTTCTTTAAAAAAACGAGATACATAAATACTTTAATAGTTACCACATTTAGAGAGCAATTATTTTAGTTCTAACAACTTTATAATACATAAGAACAGCGTAGTGCTATTTATTTGTTCCTATAAATTGATTATGCAGTTAAAAAATAAAATAAATAAATATTCATGTAAGAAAAGCTGGCGCTAATGTCCTACTGCTTTTATGTACTAATATTATGTGCAAGCAAAAATGTCAGCCAAGAGCTACCACAATTTAAAATTACAAGAACTATTACTAAACAGTTATCATGCAGCTCTAGAGTCTAGTATAACATTAATCCAACCAAAACACAATCTTTTAACATATAAATTAAAACTATGTAACTAACCTGGAGCTAACAGCAAAGAGATTTATAAGGGAGTTCACACCAATTGTAAGTAAAAACGCTAAGGGCATGTTGTAAGGGAAGGAGGGAATGACTTCAATTACTTCATTGGAGTAATGTCCAAAATATAACAAGGAGTCAGAAAACCAGCCCTAAAACGATAACCCATTTATGATTGAACAACAAATAAAATAATAACTTCTAGTTCTATTATCCCTTATTGATTCTTATATTATTGCAATATAATAAAGATTGGATTAGATAATTTGGCATGTGTACACACAAGCATATCGTCACTTAAGTTAACACATGTTCTATCTCACTTTGTACAACGGTAGAAATTAAATGAACGATAACCCTCGGCGAACTTTCTCTAAAATCGAGGCAAAAGTCGGTCGAAAACCCAACCGAAATGAGCAAATAATGGTCAGATAGGTTTGCCGGTAAACGCCATCGTTGCGAAGTCAAATAATTCAAATCATCGGTCAAGACAATTGCCACAAAAAAAAATTTATTGCCAAATCCGAAAAAATCACGCCGGGTTACCATACAGTAAAGCTGATCCCTGCAAAACAAAGAGATAGCACATGGGGAACTTAAGTGACGATATAAAACTCACTCACCGTAAAAAAATATGCTTAAGTGAGCACATGCCAAATTGGTTTGGGGACAAAATATCGCAGCCGAAATATCGCGGGCCAAAATATCGCGGCCAAAATATCGCCGGCCGAAATATCGTGCATATTTTGGGCGCACGATATTTCGGCCGGCGATATTTCGGCCCCTTTCGGCCGCGATATTTTGGCCCGCGATATTTCGGCCGCGATATTTTGTCCCATTACCTGCCAAATTATCCCATCTTAATTATATTACAATATGATTACAATTAATATGGGCTACAATTGGGATTACAATTAATATGTAAGGGTCTAAATATTCTTAAATTAATACTTGTTTAAAACTATCACCGTTTTTTATTGATTAACACACAGCATCAATGAATAAAATTTTGTTTATTAGAACTTAGTTTTAACACCATTGCAGGTACCACAGATAAATTTTTTGACATGCAGGGGATAATATGGTAGGACATACTGCTCATTGACGATTCTAAACTAAAATTAGCAATCTATGAGAAAAGTGATTCACACCCACATACTTCTGTTCCCCTCTAATATATCAACCATGGTTCAGGTATATTGGTTTAGGGTAGTATTGATATTGCGCAAAAGTTCGTATTTGGAATTTTGTAACTGTATTAAAAATAACAATAAGCTTATGCCATTATCTTCCTTAATCTGATTTTTAAGCTTGTAATAAGTCAATATGTTACATTTAGCCAATAGTAATTTTACAATATTATTGTTTTTATTTAGTACTACATGCTTTTAGGCACAATTATATAATTTTAATTTATTTAAATACTTCGATACTTACAGATCCAGTTAACAGGTCAAATCCGGAAAATCCAGTAACGGTACCATTTTTGTGAGAATTGGGATTCGACAAGTACTGTGAAAGGAGCTGTGGGATTACTACAAAACAAAATGTAGTGAAACAATTCCATAAATTGATGTACAAAAGCCATCGTAAGAAAATGAAGTATGAAGCAACCTCAGAACCAAACTTCCCTTGGATAGTTTTAATGGAAGAATGCCAAGGCTCCAGAAAGTATGTTATGTTTTTACATTCATGACGGAATTTGTGCCAAGCCTAAAAATAAAAGAATCAAAAAGAAAATGATTATGAAACTTTCCACACTTATGGTACTAATATCAATATGCATATATTAAGGGAGTCGATACATGTAAAAATAGTTTTTTTATATGTCATAAACAGTTTAAATAACACCTCAAAAATATGCCTGTAAATTTTTAGAATTTCTTTAATGGGGCTGCAACACTGGCGGTCAAGCCTTTGCAGACTCGGCATATTCCCCTAAACTGAAAGTCATTTTTGTGGCACCATCTAGGCGACTCTCGCTACCAATTTTGACACTCAGATTACAGTGAATCTGAGTTCTCTGTGGATGTTAAAATATGCCAAGATTTGATTTTGCCAAGAGAACCCAAGCCAAATGGGCCCTCCAGGGATCTTTTACATGCCACATAATCATATGACATGCGTGTCCAAGATTTTCCCATCCAGAAAATCCAACAACTCAGCCGGGGCTCGAACCGGCAAACTTGGGCTTACGAGGCGGACACGTAGGTGACAACTTCATGTGTTTGCATCTTTTAGAGTTGGAAAATGTAGACTTGTATTAAAATGTAATTTTAAAACACTGGTAGTTTTTTTTTGTAATTATCTGTGTTCAAAAAAAGCTGTAATGCATGAAAAAAATATACCATAGACATTCCCAATTTGAATCTTGTAGTACATCCAAGAGCATGAGTGGCAAACTTTTGTCTTCTATCAGCATCAAGTCTTTCTTTGACCTGTCTTTTGATGGTCAAGCTTTGGTGCATTTCTCGTAATGTTTTTAACTTTTCTTCCTCATTTGCATTAGGATCTGCAGACAAAATCTGGAGAAAATAAGTCAAAGTATGTGTTACATAACAAAGGTCCTAAAGTTAATAATACATTTGCATTAAAAAAACATATGTACCATAATACTTTAGACAAAACTAACAAAATTAAAGATAGAAAACAGAAAAAGGATTTTCTAGTTTCTAATCTCTTCTAGTTCTCTTCTCTTTCTAATCTCTAAAAATCTAGTTTTCTTATTCTCTTTTGTTACACTCCAATGAATTTCTAGATCAATATTTATAAGTAAACTGCCATACTCATTGTCAACTTAATTGTAAAAGTAATGTTGTATTATTTAAATTTTTAAAGCTGCTTTCTTTCATTTATACAGTTCATTATCACTTTATATTATAATCAAAAATATGTGCTGTTCAAAAAAATTTTAATGATTACATAAAATTAACTCTTGCTTATCTCTTCTCAAATATATATTAAGAATTTGAATAGATCTAGAATTTGTACTGCTAGAAAAATACAGTGCTATTTTTATAAAGCCTGATGCAAAAAAGAAACTCCATAAGAAACTAAATGCTTTTCTTGAGAAATACAAAACTGAAAAAAGTCCATAATTGGCAGTAAAAAAAAACCTGATTATGATGCAATATTTATTGCAACGCATTCAGCAACGGCTTACTCAACCACTAAGGCCAAAGAGGCTTTCCCAAACAAGCTTGGGGACGGAAATTTTGACGTCATAATTCAGAGTGATGTTGTTCCGAGGATGAAGACAACCCATCTCGAAACCTGTTCAGAACACTCGTTCATGGCTGACCAAATTTTTATTGTTCTGAATGCATCCGAACTAGTTTCTCGATCTTTGGCACTGGGAACAGTAACGTCAACATTTCTGTCTATGCTCATGTTTGGGAGAGCTTCTCTGGCCTTGCTAGTGTAGTTGCCCGTGATTCAGCATCCTATTACCACTAAACAATATCTGAAATAATCATTCACAAATACCTCTTTCCCTTACTTTATGGAACAAAGTCCCTGATTTAAATACAAGTTTACAACATTGCTGCCAGAACATTATATTTTCAGGATTTTGTATGCTTATGTGAGCATGGGAAATTATCCAACTAAATTAAATGAAACATACATTCATATACATTTAATAATTATTATTTAAAAGCAAAAAATAACTTTTTTTTAAAAAACTTTAACGAAAAACTATTTACGAAGACTATTGAAAAAAATTCAAATATCAAAAACAGATTAAAACCTCATAAATTTTGCCAGCATCAATGTTCAAATTATGGGAATTCAATGTAGCATTTTTCAATTGCAATGTTCTCTGGTATTGTGAGTTTCTTTTTCGCAAAGTGCCAGAACGAGCATCTTTTTCGTTTTGAGTTTCAGAAAACAAATCATCTAAGGAAAAAATGGATTTTAGACAAAAGTTTAATGAATTTGCATTAATAAAAAATGATCTAAAAACATATAATTGACTACAAAAAAATATATTATAGACAACCAGGGAGCACGCCTCCTGCTCGCTATCACTCCCTAAACCCCGTGAACTGCTTACACAGTTTTAGATAGCTTTGCTCCCTTTGGATCGCTTTGCTCGCTCACAGCTGATTAAAAATTTTTAGTCTAGTCTTTAGTATCCAGAGTTTCAATTCTTCTAGAGATTCTCCTGCTTGGAATATTGAAAAAATATTCCTCTGCTTGACACAGATCCATTTGTAACTAAATTGGAAACTGTGGTAGCCGGCAATGCTTAGAAACTATGTTTAAAAACAATTTAACTTTTTCCTTTTCAGCAAGGAAATAATGTTAACAAATATATAGACAAAACTGGATTTCAGCAAGCAAAGTGAATTTCGCATGTTTTTTATCAACAATAGTGTTTGGTAGTTCAGTCAATCAAAATTATAATTTAAATTTTCGTGCATTAAACGTTCTTATATTATGTACATGTTTAAAATTAAACACACTTATTTTATGTTAAAATTGTTTTTTGTAACTAATAACAAAACTTATATAACGCGTAGAGTAATGCGTAAATAAACTTGATTGCTGCCATTACATAGTTAGAAAGATAAGGAAATTTGGGAGCCACGCAAGAGTATTATATACATAGATTATTGAAATAAGTGTATGAAACTTCATAATAACAAAAGAGCTAAATGATACAAAATTCTGATGCGGTTATGCACTATTTTTTTTCTGCATTTAAATATTGGCAGCAAGCTTTGCAATGAACCAATCCAGAAAATAAATTATTTGTAGTTAACTTATAATTATCAATAGTTCTTGTTGCCCCATTTTGAGAAACTAAAATAAGATGAAACAAGTTGGTTTGTTACAGAACCTGTCACTAAAACCACTTCCACACCATATTTATGCTCACAGGAAACACATTTTTTATACACCTCAGAAAGAAATTCGCCTAACAGAGACTTCTAATTTAGAATTGTAAACGCCAAAATTAACTATTTTCATTAATATACTTTGTCAAATTAAAAATTACTCATTATCGTTTGCTAAATTTGTTTGGAATTCGTGGAATAATGATGCAAATTTTTAATAAATATAATTCTTTTATTTGCCAAAATTTAATTTACAGTTCGAAAAATATATAATTAGTAAAATTGATGCTTTAAAAATAAAAGAGAAACTTTGCATATATTTTATGCAAAATTAGAATTCTTTATATATCTTTCTTCATACATATATAATGAACCATCAAAAGAAGTCTATTGTGATATTTCAACAATCCAAACCGAATTATATCACACAAATAAATTTTCTTTCAAAGGTTTTAATTTATATTTTAAATAAAGTTTCTCGTACGTTTGACGAAATGGCAACAGTGAAAATATTGAGTGAAAATGGGATTTGCATGTTATTTCAATGTAGATTAAATTTTTAGTTATTTAAATTTTAAATATACTTCTAATTTAAATTTTTTAATGAAATTTGGGATGTAACCTAGCCCGATTTTTTGCTTTAAAATGACGTATCCCAATTGTTTGTGCGACTTTTGGTTTGCTCTGTGAAAGTGGGTGACGGACCGACGGACTGAACGATTATAAAACCTTCCACTTTTTACCTTATAAACGTAATGTGGAAGCTAAAATCTAAATTTTTAATTTGCCTGTTCAGACAAATTCCCAGCAAAAAAACTTCGGAAACTAGTACATTTTATTGTACATTTAGCCGCCTCGGTGGCACACTCGTTAGGATTCTAGCCTTTGGAGCTGCTGAGATCGGGTTCGAATCCCGGTCAGGCATGGATGTTTGTGACTGTCAATAAATGTTGTTATTTGTCTATGTGTTTGTGTCGTCTCTTTCTTTGTGTGTCTCTTGTGCTTGTGTCATTTCTGGGGCTTAGTACAATAGACTTATGGTCGCAGTGCTTGGCGATCTTGCCCCCCACCAAGAAAGTCATAAGTCATTGTACATTTAAGCTTAAGCTGATATTTTTTGAATTGCCTGATCCGAATTTTTTCACGTATGCCACTAGGTCTTTCTAACTCTGCTAGCTACCTTGTTTCATACAACCCAAAGCTAAACCAGTAAAAAACAGGTTATTGTGGATTGCCATACTTGGAATCCTTTTTTAAAATACATATTAGCATATACAAAATATATACAATTATATATATACAAAAGATAAATTTTCAAAAAGCATAAATTTATTTACTCACTACACAATTTAGTATTAAGGTTTCTAACTTTTTTTTTAGAAAGAAGACAAACTTTTTATACCAATATGATGGCTGGGCAGTTGAGAAATTAAAGCACTGGATGCCCTTTGTGTTGTATCCACGTACCCATATTCGTCTTCTTGAAGTTGATTTCCATCTAAAAGAATTAACAGGGTTAACTAAAATGTTTCTCTTCATTTAAATAGAATAATAAATAAATATGTAAAGCAATTAATTTTACTTTTTTCAATAAAACTCACATTAATTTTTCACTAGTAAATACATACAATCTATATCTTTGATAAACTTTAAATCATACACTGAGACAGCAAAGTATATAAGAAATTTAAATGTTACTTACTATTTCTAAAGTCATTTTCATCTAAATAATGCATATTTCTTCCATTGCTAGCCATGATATTATCTTAAAGTTCTACCTAGTGAAAAACAATCCGAATTTATAATCTCAATACCAAATATTTAAACAAAGTATTTTCGTCAAAAACAAACTTAAACAATAATTACATTTTGTTCATAAACTAATATTACTCATCAATTTTCAACCCGTTTGCTCCCATTTATTGACTGCTAGAAAATATTACAATGGAAAAGTCCCAGTGCAACACAAGAAAAAAATGAAATAGTTTCTGGATAAACTTAGAAAAAACCTTCTTCCAAAAACTAAGCTTAGGATTGTGTGACAAGCAAAATAGTACAACTTTAGTGTTGGAACTCAAGGAGGAGATACATAGGTGAGGTTTTTAAAAATGTAGGCCTGATTTATAACCAATGGGCATTAAAAAGATCAAATGAAATATCAGAATTCTCAAAGGGCAGTAATTGTAATATGAAGATAGTTTTTAAGAATGCTCATGTTAAGCACCTTTAGAAAATTCAGGGTCCAAGAACATTTGACTTGTGGGCAGCGTGTAAAATAAGCGGTATCGCATCGCGAAACGCGTCACCAAAATGAAAACTTGCGATAGCGATTTGGTTTTGTATCGCATTTAGTTGCGATACAAAAGCTAAATCGAAAGTCATGGATCGCCGTAATTTCGCGACTTTCGGATCCCCGTAGTTTCGCAATTTTCGGATCCCCGTAGTTCCGGGACTTTCGGATCCTCGGAGTTTCGCGACTTTCGGATCTCCGGGGTTTCGCAACTTTCGGATCCCTGGAATTCCATGATATTTGAATACCCTGAGTTCTGTAACTTTCGGATCCCCAGAGTTCCGCGACTTTTGGTTCGCCGTAATTTCGCGACTTTCGGATCCCCGGAGTTTCGCGACATCCGGATCCCCGAAGTTTCGCAATTTTCGGATTCCCCAAATTTCGCGATTTTTGGATACCCGAAGTTTCGCGATTTTCGGATCCTTAAATTTTTTTTTAAAGTGCTATGCAATAATTAAAAATTGCTACACACAAATACTTTGGTGTAGCAAAACTGCTATACAACACAAAAAAAAAGTATTTTACACGCTGCTTGTGGGACAGTCAGTCCCATAGAGCTAATGTATTAGTTTGCAATCACAACTTTTGCAAAAGAATATCTTTGCCATGTAATCCTGTTTTCACCAGCTATGGAAATCATCATACCATCAATTGAAAATAAAATAGCATCCAGTTATTTAATTATAAATTAACAGTTTCAAAATAGTGTCGCCATCTGCTAGGCATTTGGGGCTTTAAAACCTTCAAATATATATAATTAAAAAAGTAGATAACATTTTATTTTTTCAATTTGTTTCATTTTGATGTTATGTTAATTAACGTACCTGGGGAAAGAGAGCTAACATGGCAAATCAATACTTCTGCAGAAGTTGTGATTCCAAAACTAATGCATTTGTTGCATAAATAAAACCTAAATATTGCACACATGATAAGAAATTTTAACTTATTCTCTACTTTGCTGTACACATGTTTGTATCTGAAATTATTATACTCAACTGTTTTTTTTTACAGAATTTTATAAAAATGCTATTATCAACAATTTATTTTTACACATGAAAAAAAAAATTGATACCAGTGTGAGAAAAAAAGGGAAAGAAGTGTAGAACGTGTTATTCTTTTTTAAAAAAGCAAAAATTTAAGTGGACACAAAATTGATTATTATACTGTGCATTCTAAATTATCAATTAGAGAAACAAATAAGGAACAGAAACTAAGCTGCAGAAATCGGTCAATTGATATCTAGAAGTTCTAAAAATAAACATTATCTCAGATTATAAACTAGGAAATAAAGTTATAATTATTACAGTGTTTCAAAAGAAATAAATATTAATTTAAGTACAGAAAAGTTTTAATTTTTAAAAATAATGAACAAAAACATTTATAAAATCATCACATGTTTACGTTTTGGGCTCGTAGTTGAAGTTGAAATAACAAAACAAATTGTGAAACAGGGACTCTGATTGGTTGGTACTAAGGCTACAAACCAGTAATCAATCACCAGGTGATAAATTCGAAAAACTACACTAAAATTAACGTAGCAAATTTAATTAAAATTCTGATTTGGTTGAACACTGCACATTCTTGGTCTGATTTTGAATCATAAAATTCATTTCATAAAGAAAAGCGATTTTTTCTACTTTAAATTTTTTTTTAAATAACCTATTGCTGCAAACAAGTAAGCAAATCGTTTTAGCCAATCAAGATTTACCACTCACTCAGTTCTTGAATCATATCTCGATGCTCGAATCCCCTGATTTCTAAAACATGAAAATTGAAAATCTAAATCTTCATGTTCATGCATAGTCTCTCATGTTAAACTGAAATTAAAAAAGGTAACCCTTCTTTTGTTTTGGCAAAGTGTCTTATTTGAGAAAGAAATGTCAAAGGTAATTGAACCAACTGATAACAGGAATGCTAACAAATGCAATATTTTTAAAAAAGGGAATCTAATCTAAGTTCGAGTATATTTTAAAGTTCAGAATCATAACACCTAATTGTTTCATCTTACCACATTTTTTCACAGCATTTTTTTCATTACAGCATTTTTAGTTTTTACATATTTGCTTCTTGCAGAATACTAAAAAAAATTCAAATTTTTAAACTGTTCTATTCTAATTATACTTTTAAATTCTTTATTCTTTTAGGAGTAATTTTTTCACGATGAATGACGAAAATATTTCTAAAGACTCAAACAACAAAGATGGTGAAGAGGTAATCTTTTTTTTTTAATTATTATATCATCCACTTCAAATAAATTATTTATGTTTCCACTTATTTAGCCACCTTTATAAGTTCTCTAAGTACCACATATTTAGGATTGCACAAGTTTTCCTTTTCATGTTCGTTTATTGATACCAAATTTTCTGCGAACTTAAAATCATTTTTTTGTGCTGTGCTTTTTCCGATACCTGATTGTGTTTTCTAACTTTTTTTTTACGTTATTAGCAAGAACCTCAGTCAACTAAGCAAGATGATCAAACTAAAGTTAAAGTAAGCAAGATATTTGAAGGTTCTTTAACCTGCCCAACATCTGTGCTAGCAGCACAATTGCGAAAAGTAGTGCCTTCAGCCAATTTTACAAACTCAAGAAGTTCCATTGACATGATTGACAATTTGTTTGATGAGAAGAAAGGAGCTGATTTTAATGCAACAGACCAGATGAAAATTGGGAGCTTACGCAATGTAAATTTAGCTTCAGAGGTTAGTAAAATATGGAACGAATAATTTTATATCTTACCTTTCATAGGATTTTTTGTATAATTATAAAAGAAATTGATTTTGAAAAAATCTTAGATTATATTTTGTTGGTCAAATAAATAAGTAAACAAGCTCAAGAATTAGCATTGGTATTAAAATAAAATTAAACGATTTTTTAAACAATTTCACATAATATATGGGATGATTGGTTTAAGATCATTTATATTTACCATGCTGTGTTGTTTTATAATTTCTATAATAATATTTTTTATATTCATAGTAATTTTTTATATATTCATAGGGTCATTCCACGTGAAATCACCCAATGAGTGTTGCCGACTAGTCACCGATTTTTTTCAAAAAATTACCACTTAAACTTGTTGTGGAGAAACCCTCAAATATCAATTTTTAGCGCATTTTGTCGATTATTTGCTGAGATACGGACTTTTGAAAAATGATCATTTTTGACGAATTTCGGCCATCTTGGATTTAACACTGTGCACTAAAACTTCAATAACTTGAGAATTAATTGGTCAAATTTAACAATTTTGGTGTCCATTTGAAGCTATTTATATGAGAAACATAATTCTAGCGTTTAAAATTTTTTTTACTAAAGTTTTAGAAGGAAAATTAAAAATATCAGTGTTAAAATTTAAAAAATTTCAATGGGCTGTAAAAAAAATAGGTACATTTTTTTTTCCTTCGAAACTTGGTGAAAACATTAATCAATATGTGTTCTTTAAGTACAAAAAAAATTAGAGAGGTAAAATTTCTTAAAAGCTAGAAAAGAATTTTTTTTGTAACCTGTGATATTGAGCGCTACAGCTGCAATAAATTGAGAAATAATTCTTCAAATTTCACAATTTTTGTGTTGTTTTGAAGGTAATTATATGAGAAATATAAATCCAGTGTTTAAAAAAGGTTAAAAAATGTTTTATTATAATTTTAGAAGGGAATTGTAAAAAAAAAAAAACGTTAAAATTTTTCTAAATTCAATATGCTTAAAAAATATATACTCATTTTTATCCACCTGAAAATTGGTGAAAACATTAATCAATATGTGTACTTTAAGTACAAAAAAAATCAGAGAGGTAAAATTTCTTAAAAACTAGAAAGGAATTTTTTTTGTAACCCATGATATTGAGTTACAAAACTCACAGATGTAGGAATATGCCAATGAAAATGTTTTTAAAAAGTAAAATTTTCATTATCATGTTAAGTTAACTTGATTTTAAGCACTAAAAAGGTTTTTATAAGACTAAAAGTGTAATTCGATCCAATAATTTTACATAAATTGAATCTCAAATTCCTGTCCTATAAGTTTTCATTTTCCTTACACTGTGTTTTGCATGAAGTAGAATAAAGTCTTTAATCCACATGGTAAGTTATTAAGGAAAAAGCTTTGAACATCTGCCTAATTTCTTCAAAACCTATGAACACAGGAAATTAAACCATTCAACAAAACCTCAAAAATCCAAACAAGTCATCACTAAACCATGTCATTTTTCAGTAATAAAAACAAACAATCCATATGCAAAAGGTGCAGGGATTGTTTATATTAAGTAATGCAGAAATGAAGTTTGTTTTTTCTAAGAGGCACTTCTAACTCTTTTGATATACTATTTGTCACTAAACTGCTTTGCCAACTGTGAAAATTCTGAAACTATATTACACACTATTATTTAGCTCTCCTTTGTTAGATTGTTAAATGTTGAGAACATACAATATCACCCCTGATTAAACCAAGTCAATTGAACACTTGCTTGAAAACTTCATGGAGGAATAAATTATCTAGATCTCATTTGCCAGTACTAAAAATTATTTTTTAGAAACTTTTCAGTGTCATATATTCCTACATCTGTGAGTTTTGTAACTCAATATCATGGGTTACAAAAAAATTCTTTTCTAGTTTTTACCTCTCTGATTTTTTTTGCACTAAAAGTACACATATTGATTAATGTTTTCACCAATTTTCAGGAGGGAAAAAATGGGTACATATTTTTTAAGCATATTGAATTAAGAAAAATTTTAACGGAGTTTTTTTTTACAATATCCTTCTAAAAGTATAATAAAATATTTTTTAACCTTTTTTAAACACTGGATTTATGTTTCTCATATAATTAGCTTCAAAAAGACACAAAAATTGTGAAATTTGAAGAATTATTTCTCAATTTATTGCAGCCGTAGCGCTCAATATCACGGGTTACAAAAAAATTCTTTTCTAGCTTTTAAGAAATTTTACCTCTCCAATTTTTTTTGTACTTAAAGAACACATATTGATTAATGTTTTCACCAAGTTTCGAAGAAAAAAAATATACCTATTTTTTTTACAGCCTATTGAAATTTTTTAAATTTTAACACTGATTTTTTTTAATTTTCCTTCTAAAACTTTAGTAAAAAAATTTTAAAACTTCTTTAAACGCTAGAATTATGTTTCTCATATAAATAGCGTCAAATGGACACCAAAATTGTTAAATTTGACCAATTAATTCTCAAGTTATTGAAGTTTTAGTGCACAGTGTTAAATCCAAGATGGCCGAAATTCGTAAAAAATGATCATTTTTCAAAAGTCCGTATCTCGGCAAATATTCGACAAAATGCGCTAAAAATTAATATTTGTGGGTTTCTCCACAACAAGTTTAAGTGGTAATTTTTTGAAAAAAATCGGTGACTAGTCGGCAACAAATTTTCTTAAATTTGGGTGATTTCACATGGAATGACCCCATAGTAATACTGCAGTTTGAAAGCAAAATTTTTATGCTGTAAAAAACATGTTTTTATATTTAAATGTTTTTAAAAATTTGCTTATTGAATCAATACTTAAATTGCAAAAGACGGTAAATATCTACTTATCTTGAGTTACTGTTAACTTATCTTCTAACTGAAAGACAGTGTAACATAATATTTGAATTAGGTAAAAGGGTTTTTTTTTATTTAGCGTAAATTGAAACACTGATTTGTCTTTTAATTTAACTGAAAGACAGCATCTTGTTCTTTGTTAAATTTTTTTACTTCTTTAAATTGTAAGCTGTTTGATAATTTTATTTTACATATTGAACATTTTATATTTGAATTCATTCAATGATTTTCACCTGGTTATTTTGCTATTCTATTTTAAAAGTATTATATATATCTAACTTAATTATCTGATAAAATTTTAAACACAATATTTATAAATTATATTTCTACGTTCCAGTTTCAGTAATACTGTGTAATAAAAAAACTTGATATCTTGTGGCATTGAAGTTTTTTTTTATATAGATTGAAATGGAACAATTAATGTCAGAGGAAAGTAGAAGAGATTTAGAGAAAAATACACATAAGATTAAAGAAGTGGAATCTATAATTCGAGATTTCCCAGTTTCTATTAAAGAAAAACGTCTAAGAAGGTTGGTACCTTTTAGCTGAAATGCTGTCATTAAGTTTATAATTGGCTTTATTGAGTAATTGGGGACATTTGAAACAAATTTAGCATCATTGCATCTTTGTGAAAATAGTTTTTTTAGCCATGTTAAGCATGAGCAGTATAAAACTGACAGTATTTGTTTTTTAAATTGTCTTGAAAACTGTTTTTAAAAGTTTTATTTTTTAAACATGTATAAAAACAAGGCATAATTTCTGGCATATATTATATTTGAAATAACATGGACCTTTCTTAATTTACTAATTTATTTCAAGCAAATGACTAAAGAAAGATTTTAAGTCACTCATGATTTTAATGTGTAAAGATTTTTTAAAAAATAATTTGTTTTAATCCACCCCTCTGTTATAGGAACAATATTATGCCCATTATTAAAAAGTCTTGGAGTGAAAAGGTAAGTGTATAAATGAAGAGTGTGAATGCAAAACTCACCATTTTTCCAAAGCTTAACTAAAGATATGGGGTCAACCTATTTTCATTGGCAACTTCTTAAAATTAAATTTAGCATTATCCAAAGTGGCCCACTGAACTGACAGGTTTGGTTTTAATTATCGTCGCACTAGAGCTACGCGAGGGCTATTGGCGACGGGCGTCGTATTTTGGAACCACAGTCAGGTGACGAGCCAACACCTGAATAGGCACCCAACGCAACCGTTAAGGGCGACATCGTACTCAGCAGCGGGACTTTGAAAGATATTTAACATGCACTCCCTTACACGGGGTATTATTCGTCGGACATTTTTGGCTGCACGGGCCGTTTATAGGTCGGCAGCTATTTTGGCGATGCCCGAACCTGGGACCTACCGCATGCTAAGCGAGTGCTTAACCAACTGGGCTCCCCAGCCCCCTGAACAGACAGGACCATATATAAAGAGCTCAAGTGCAAAACAAGTTATAAATCACTTCTTGGAAAAAAATTGAGTTGGTTAGCTTTTCATACATTTTATATTTGTATACAATTAACGACGATTACGATTTAACTTTTTTTGTGCAAATCAAAATGTTGGTGGATCCCTTCCTACAATACCTGTATGAAAAGCTGACCAACTCTTTTTTTCTCAAAAAGCGATTTAACTTGTTTTGCACTTGAGCTCTTCATATCTTAACTGTACTTTGGAGAATTTAGATTGTGTCTCTAAATCCTTCAAACTATTTTACCTTGCTTGATCCTCTGTAATGAAACAAAGACTTTTTAAATATCTTTAATTTTTATTTAAATTATTTCATATATCTCTTTAAAGTCGTTGTTACCATTTTAACGTTTTCAACTCAAGTATTCAAGTAAACTCAAATTATTGTCCAATAACTGAAACGTAAAGCTTATATTTTAAAGGGTTTATTTAATTATCTTTTTAATTCACACCATTGTTTATTCTCTAAAGGTAACAGAGTTCTTAAGTGAAATTGCTGAAAATCTTCAACCTTTGGTGTTGTGGAATGAAGATCTAAAAGTCATTGAAGGTATGTTTGATTTTTCTAAATTAATTATTGAGAAAAAAATCCATTCACATTAAATGTTACTGTGTTCTAATATCTTTAAAAAACCATATAAGGACTGCTGCAAAGTAAGCTTGTAGTAAAATTGTTTCAAATAGTGTAACGCTTGTAATTTCTTTATGTTTTGTCACATAAACATAGTGGCATATTTGAAACTCTATAATTAACCTTAAGACTTTGATTGATAAAAATTACACAAAAGAATCGTTTTGATTTGACATTTTGATTACATGCTTCTCATTCTCATTTTGCTTTCTTTTTTTATCACTAAAAATATCCAAAAATAACTGCTTGATATAGTAGTTTTACAGTCAAAAAATGCTTGTTTGCATGCAAGTTGACAATTATGTAAAGAATTTTTTAAAAAAATGTGTAATGATGAAATTTTATAGTTATAGTAAACACACAAAATTCTATTAAAGTAATACTTGAAAAAACTATTGAATTATTTTTTAGTTCATATTTAATCTTATGCTGTTTCAGGCAAATTTGGAGCAAGCATTGTGTCATTCTTCTATTTTATACGATGGCTTTTATTTATGAATCTAATTATATTGGCTCTGAATGTAACATTTCTCGTACTACCACAGTACACATTTTTGCCCAGACAAATTCAAATTCCAGCAAATTTGACCTTCAATGAAACTATAACTGCCAATTATTCTCTTACTAAAGTTTTGCGAAAGAAAGTAGAGATTAAAGTAAGTTGTAAATGCAAGGTTTTTGCAGTTGGCCATTCTACAAAGTAAACATTGTTTAAGTTAAGAACACACACACTGTTTGGTTTCATACGATTTTATTGTGCTCTTGGTAAAGAAAATTCGTTACAAGTAGGGAAACTATAATAAAAAATGGGGTTCCTAGTGATGCCAATTTCGAAATTGTAAATGAAGTTTTTAAAAGGTTTAACACCGATAGTTTACTAATGATAATTATTACTATCACTTAGTAATACTTTTGTATTCAATTTTCCAAGCATTTCTATCTGTTTAGTATTACTTAATTAAATAGCACATACTTTTAATTCTTTCAAATCTGTACTTTTTTTAATCATTATGCAGGGTTTGAACCCGAACCCCCCCCCCCCCCCCCATCCTGGGCGTTAAAAAATTCTCTAAGGACAACTAATTTCCTCATTGACGGTCATTTCCCCGTTAATGGTCATGATACATTTTAAATTTTTGTTTTTCAAGAGTTAGAAGCCACACTTTTAAAATGACCCTATTTTAATCAAGAAATCCATTTGATTCCTTTTGTCAGACCAAATGTGCATGCTACATAATCAGTAAACAAAAAAGTGGCTCTGTATATGTGCTTTTAGACTTATAACGAAGGAATTAACAATCGCGGACAAAACTCATTGTGCTCTTGTCTTAAACAAGAAGCATTACATGCAGTTATGAACATCTACTTAAATGAAAAAGCACTTTCAGATTTCTCTGCAGAAACCTATGTAAATCATCGGCATAAAATGAGAAACTGGCAAACGTCATATTTGATTCATTAAAAAATATTACCATCGGATAAATAGACATTCACGATAACTTGAACTTAGTCATTTTAATTATGTCATTGAAGAAATGTTGGTACATTATTATCATAGTAACCTAGTATATATTTTATTACCTTATAATGTATTATTTCTAGTATCTACTAATACACTTTGCAATTTATATGAATGTTTATAATAAATAAGAAATGATAGTTTTATTTATTTAGAAGCTACTTATATATAATTAAAGTTTAACGGGTTAGTTTTGAAGGAGGGCGGGTGCATTGTTGGACAGGCAGTCCTCAGGGATGGGTAAAATTTCTGAGATTTTTTAAGCCCCCTGATCATTAATGTTACTATATTTATATTTTTAATAAGGTAATTTCAAACATCTATATACATTTTAACAAAAACTAATTCCTTCTTCATAGTGATATTTTAAAAAAACATTAGCACTATTTAAAGCAATGAAGCTTTTAATGTCAATAAGCAAGTTTCAGCTGTATTGTTTAACAAGATTCCCTGCATTTACAGTCAACTGCTGATCCAGATGGTGACACGAAAACCGTCACTCTTTCTGGTGCTGAGGAAGACTGGCCACAGTTCGAAGCATATGACGAAGCTGCGTTGAATAGTTCCAACACTGCAATCGACTTAATAAAATATTGCCACTCCAGATATGTTACGGCGATCGAGAATGAGACAAACAGTGGCTTTTTTGCTCGCATTCAAGATTTGTTGCAAGGAACAGTAAGATTTCTCAATTTCGAATTCTTATTTTTCGGTCATCCATCTTGTGCAATAATTTGATTTTAAAGTATGTGATTAAGAAAATATTTAAATAAACTTGATTTTCCTAAATGAAAGATAAAAATTGTTATATTTCTTAAAAGTTTTGCAGACAAATATTTACCTTACCATTAGGAGATTGTTTTATGAGTGGAATATTCATTGATTTGAACTTATTAAGCATAACTTACGTATTAGTACAACGTCACATCTCATAATCAGGGTTGGATAATATAGATATACTCCTGCAGAAAATTTCTGGCCATTTAAAATAAATAATCAGTTTAATAATACTTTCATGAATTGTTTAATAATATCCTTATGAATTGTTTAGTAATTATTTTATGGATATATAAACAGTTGAAAGACAATAACTTAACACTTATTTTTGGCTTTTAAAGTTTTTTTTTTTTTCAATTTCTATTCAAAACTCGTGAGTTCATCCAACTTTGTACATAATCTACAATGTATGATATGGAATAAATAGAGAGTTTTTATTTTATTAATTATGCTAATGGATAATTTTCTATAGTCTTGAATAAATCTGAAAATTTACAACTTGACTCATTACAATTTTCTTTTTAGGGTTACTTAGAACATACAATCTTGTTCATTGGATCCTATCCTATGGAAGAAACTTTCTTCTTTGGTCAAATTTATTACATGCCTCTTGCTGTTATTTGGGTTTTGATAATTTCCTTTTCAATTAGCTTAATTATGATGTTGAATTAGTAAGTATTGTGTTTAGTATCTATCATAAAAATGTAGACACTATTAAATCTCGACGTTAGCTGGAGAGCTATTTGCCTAATCAGTATGGCATCTGCCTTATTGTATGTTAAAGTCCCAGGTTTGAACCCGGGTATTGCCAAAATAACTGCCGACCTATAAACTCTCTGTGCAGCCAAAAGTGTGACAAATCATACTCCATGCAGAGGAAGTGCACTTTAAATATGCTCCTAAGTGCTGATGCTGGGTATGATGTCGTTTCTAAAGTTGCATTGGGTGCCTACTCGGATGTCAGCCTTTCACTTGACTGTAGTTCTAAATTACGACATACTTTGCTAATAGCCCTTGTGTTGCTACAGTGTGAGGATAATTAAGCTCAACTCAATTGAGCATCAGCATATATTTTTTCGCTCAAAAGCACAAAACTCATTGATGCAAGACTCCAGAGTGTATTTGGAAAATGACTATTATTGACAATTCATTTAAAACATTCCTTTAGTGTTTAAATTTTTAAGGTCCCTTCTCCTATGATAAGCCCCTTAGCTTTACGCCAAATCATAAAAAAATTCAGAATTTCTACATAGCCATTAAATAAATAATTCCAAAATTGTTTTAAATTTTTAATATTTAATTCAATAAAATTGAATACTATAATTGAATTTACATATTTGACTGATTTAAATAAAAAAAACGATTTAGTGTCATTATCAAAATACATATTTAATCTTTAAAGACCTAATAAATAAAAACAAAATATTTAGTTGTTTCTTCTGAACTTAAACCATTTAATTCATTTTAATTAGTTGATTAAACCTTTGGCTTTTTAGTGCATCATTTGGAATACAAGAAGCTTTTCTAACTCAAGAGCATGTTCATAGTTTTGCAAACGATATATTTTGTGGATGGGACTTCTGTATCACAAGTCCAGAAGCTGCTGCATTGCACCATGAAAAGTTTGTGCTGGGGCTGAAGGTTTGTTGCACTGCAAGCTATTTTTATTAAAGCAGAGACAGATAGACATAAGAAGTTGTTTAATTTGAATTAAAAAAATAAATTATTTTAAAAACTAAACTCCACAGTGCAACAGCCCATTACTGTGCTAAGGCCTGCTGTGCCCAAATCAGCTTTCGAGACCTAAGTCTCTGGGGTGCTAAGAAGTTGTTCAAAAGCATGCTTGGTACCCATTTTATTGACCCACTCAAGGGATGAAAGGATGGGTCAACCTCACCCAATCCGGGATTTGATCCCTGGACCTGTGGTGTGTCAATAGGAAGCACTACCACTAAGCCACTGGACCTCATTTTTTATAATTTTTTCTCTACATCCTTCAAATTATTTTACCTTGCTTGATCCTCTGTAGTGAAACTATGACTTTTTAAATATCATATTTTTTTTTTATTAATTTAAATTAAGAAAATATAAATATTCTTACTAAAATTTAAATATATATATTTAAGCTTGTAGAAACTAAGTAAAATAAGATTTGAAATAGCAAACCTTCATATAAATGATCAACCTTACTTTAGCCACTCAAAAAAAGATATTATAATTCAGATTTGTAAAATTTTTAACTGCTTTTCTTTGATTTAGTCCTTTTCCTAGCCAGTATCTAAAATTATGTGCTTTATCAAATGCTTTTTACTTAGTAAAATGTAGTTTATTACTATTTTTATAACATTTATTTAATATTTTATTCAATTTTGTAACCAGAGCAATTTGGAAGAAGCTCAACGGAAAAAAGAAATTGCAGAAAGAACTAATGCCGAATGGATTGCTCTGTATTGCAAACGACTTGTTGCAAATGTTATTGTCATCTTTTATCTTATTTTTTGCTACTTCATTATATATAAAGTGGCATTATTCCAATTACATGTAAGTTTGAAGTGTAATTCAAGTGAAAACAAATTTGATATTTTTGAAAAAATTTGTCATTGATATTGTATAAATGGGAAACTTATTTTCCGCCTGCACAACATAGTATCAAATTAAATTAATATCAAAAATTAAAATGTATTCTAAAAAGTCTTAAAGTATAGTAATAGCTAATAACTTATTTTTAAAAAAAAATCTGTCAAGAAAATTCCTTCTGCTCAAAACAAAGAATAATAATTTTTTTTATCTAATGTTATTTATATTTATCTTATCTTTTTTTATAAAGGAATTTAAAACAAAGCAATTGGAGGAAGCTGGCTTACGATCATTGGTCATCCAATTTCTTCCTTCCATGACATGTGTTGTAATAAATTTTGTTTCTCCATTTATGTTTGATATTTTGGCTGCTTTTGAAAAATATCATAGTCAAACCGAAGTCAATGTTACTGTCATCAGGTAATTTTCAACAAAATTATTCATTATCAAAACCAAGGTTCTCACAAGCCTTAGCAAAACCTTGATACTTTCTTAAGTGACCCAAATTATTTTAAGGTCCCTTCTCATATGCTTTATGTCAAATCATAAAAAAATTTCATAATTTATTCATTGTCATTAAATAAATAATTCCAAAACTGTTTTAAATTTGTTATAGTTAGTTCAATAGAATTAAAAACTATAATTAAATTTACATAATTGACTAGCTTAAATTTAAAAAAAAAATTAATGTATATATTACTTCGCTTTTAAGTTTATGTGTGAAAGTTTGATACAAATTCGTTATTTTTTTTAACACAGCCTTAAATATTAAATTAGTTTTATTCTAATGTTACAGTAATTGAATCAAGTGCACAAACTGTTTCATTAGCTTGTCATAGTTAAAATATTAATTCATAGTATATTTCATGTATATATAGTAGTTGATCTTTTTTCATTTTCATAACAGAAATAGTTTTACAAGTCTGTCTTCCATTATCATACTAATTTCTACCTTCCATAACCAAATCACCTGCAAACCAAGGAGTCTATGTGGATCAGGAAGGAGCTATGACTGCAGAACACCTAGAGTAGGTTTTAATTTGTAAATTAATAGAGTACAATTTTTGTATCCTATATTATTATACTAAATGTTATTATATTTAATGTTTATCAAATTTGATAGTTTTAGTTTAATTGCTTTTTCATGTATAGTGAAAACTCTGACCGACCACCTCTATTAAATGACCACCGCGACTTACGACCAATTTTTTCAAGGCACAGATTTTTCTCCCTATGTGTTCAATGTTAAAATCCACTCTGGGAGAGACCAGATCTCATTCCCAAAACGACCTGTTTCTAATCACGTTTCAAGAAAATTTATATTTTTCCAAAACATGTCAATTTTTTTATAAATTAGAAAAAAATTTCGTTTTTGAAAAAAAAAATGAAGCTGTCAGAAATTTCTTTTTGCTTTAAAAAAAGGTTTAATTAGTACATACTAGTTTGTGAAAAAAAGTTAGTGTATTATTTTTTTTACATATTTACTGCAGTTTGTTCAAAAGTAAGTTAGTATTATTTTGTGTATATGTATTTACGAAATCATAAATATAATGATAAACCGATTTTTTTAATTTTTTAATGGTTAAAAATACATTGTAAAATATACCATTGATATGATGATTTGATCACGATGATATTTTACCTTTCTAATTTAGCCACTTTTTGTACTCTCAGAGCGACCAACCTCTACTTACGACCGATTTATTAAGGAACGAGAGGATAGTCGCTCTTAGAGGTTTCACTGTAATAGTATTTGAACCACATTGCTGGATTAAATAAAGTAGTTGGCCTTGAAAGCAAATTAAAGTTATGCCTTAAAGTTATTATGGAGAAGGATTTTTAACAATGTTTATTTTTAATTTGAAATATTCTTTAAAGTGTTTTATATTAGTTAACATAATTGTAGGCTTTAAATTGCTTAAGGCATTAAATCCTCGTTACTGCAATGCTTCTGCATACTTGCATGCCTAAATTCTGTGTTTTTACACCATTATTAATTGCACATTTACTGCTAATAGAAAAAAACTTTAATTACTATTTTAGGTATTTTCAGGATCAGACTAAAAAAAATTTACAGGCTAGATGGTAAAACCATTTTATGTACGTAAGCAAAGAAAAAAAAATGGAAAATCCTACCTACTTCGTAAAAAAATGAAATGCAAATAAAGTTTTTTTTTTATTTTCTCAGTGAATAAATTTAATTGACCAGCACTTACATTAATCTGTTACTACTGCAAAAGCTCTTTTTATTAGGTTGGAATTTTCATTGTGTATTGTTACAGACACTATATATAATTTATTAAGTGATTTTCTTTTTAAAAATATCAGCTCAAAATACCAAAAATATCTTTAAGTGCAATGAAATTAAATTCTGCTATAATTTTATTATTACTTATTATTAAATGTATCAAAATGCATGATATGCAAAATATGCTGTGCACATTTAACTATATTTTTAGCATAATATTAACCTCAAATGTAACTTAACATGGTTTTAAGGGGACAGAGAACAAAACCACCACTCGAAATATCAAATTTTCGTTTTGACTTTCGATCTCCAAAATTAATATTTACGAAAAAGCTTCTATGGTGCACATTTGAATATGGGGCTGGAGTTTGCAAATTCGTTTGTTAATTTCAATATAACTTTGTTGCAAGCTTTAAATTTCATTATTCCAAAACACCTTAAGGTAAATTTTTTTCTATTTTACTAGAAGGGTTGAAATTTTCTGTGATGTCGTATACATGTCTATTTAATGCAGTGAACCTCAAGTTTGACGATAAAACAACAATGTTTTTAAGATATTAACCTAAAAAGTCATTTTGCGCATTTTTTAAATTAGAAAAATCGTCTTTTTTCTCATTTAATATTGTTTTAGAATATTTTTGGTTCACTGTGTTGAATGGACATGTGTACGACATCACAGAAAATATCAACCCTTCTAGTAAAATAGAAAAATAGAAAAGTGTACCTTAAGGCAAAAAAAAATTGTGTTTTGGAATAATGACATTTAAAGCTGGCAACAAAGTTGTATTGAAATTAACTACGGAATTTCCAAACTCCAGCCCCATATTCTAAGTGCTACATTGAAGTTTTTTCGTAAATATTAATTTGAGTGATTGAAAGTTAAAATGAAATTTGATATTTTGAGTGGTCGTTTTGTTCCCTGTTATCTTAATCATTCATTGTGTTTTTGTTTTATAGTGTTGGGAGACATATGTTGGTCAAGAGTTGTATAAAATAAGCCTGTCACAACTGTTTATTGTTATTGGAGTATTTCTTTTTGTTGATATTCCAAGAGAGTAAGTCATATTTTTGTACGCATATCCATATTGTTGTTTATGCAATGAGGCCCAGGGTAGTGCTTCATATTGCCATGCCACAAGTCCATTGATTGAGTTCCAAATTGGGCAATAATTCATCCTTTCATTCCTTAAGTGGGTCAATTATATGAGGGCAAAACATGCTTGGGAACTAAATGTTAGTGGGTCCGCATGAGGTTTGCCACCTTTACCGGGACATATGCCCAACACTTCAGAGCCCTTAGTCAAGTAAGCATAAATGAGCTTGGCTAACAAGCTGTTGCGCCAAACAGTTTAGTTTTTAGTTGATGCTACATTTGAAAAGCTTTATGCTTACAGGAGTTTAATCCACGAAGCAGACCTTTGAACATCATTGCATTTACTCATATTATCTTTTTTAATTTTAGTTATATTGTGAAAAAGTATAACAATAAATTTACAAGGCTTATGGGGAGAGCTCCTTTTCTACTTCCAATAGAACTTTTGGATCCAGTTTATGCTCAAGCTGTATTATGGTAATTAAAATTATTTATCCATTTGATTTTTAACTATGTTTTCTAATTAATAAAAAAGATTATTATTTTTAACACTAATCTTCCTTTAAGCTAGTTCAAGGGGACTTAAAAAGGACTCGGACATTTCATTATGTTTACAATATTGTTAATTCCTTAAAATAATCTTTAAAATATTTCAAGTGTGATCGGTACATTAAAGGCTGCAATTTCAAAGCTCACATTCTTCAAATTATTATAAAGGTATAGGGTTCGTTCGGTTCATTGGTGACTCTATCCAATAGAATTAAGGATTGTCCAACTGTCACAATAGAATTAACGATTGTCCAACTGTCACAGATGAATGGACATCTCAGTTTTACTTTGAAGAAGAGATTCGCAAATACACCATTCAAGTAACCTGTAAATTAAGATTAGTGATTTGCCTATATTGCAGCAGTTGACTTATAAAGCACAACAAATATGTTTTAAATGATGATTAATCATGAAATAATTTGAAAAATTTTGTATCTTTGTTGAATTTGAAGCTAAGCCGTTACGTGTCAATAACAAAGATTTCTTTTTTAAATAAAGAACTATTTAATCTTTAAAAAAAACATGTGTTCTGAAAGTTACTAAGATATTTTTTGTTTTGTTTTTACGGGCTTTGACACTGTGACGAATAACTTTAATATTCAGTAGTCTCTGATGGTAGCGTTATAATTTATTTATTAGTTTTTACATATTTACAAGAGCGTTTAAGAACATCAACCTTCCATTTTCTATCTTCTTTTTTTAACAACGTTGCCACACAACAAATTAAAACATTTTCATAGTCACGTTCTTTAAAGTTGTTTCACGAGTTTTTTTGGTTTATTTGAATCCTTATAGACCCCTCCCCACCAAGGGAAGACTTTTGATAGAAGAGAAAAAGTCTTAAAAGTTCCGAGTTTTTAAATATGAAAAGTCTTAAAGAGTCCTAAAGTCTTTCTATAAGTCCCTAGCAGTTTTTGGATCAGTGCAACTATTTAACAAGTGCCTAATTTTTCAAAGTTCCAGTAGGGTTATAAATTACAATTGAAATGCTTAACAATATTAAGGTAAGACTAACAACTTCAGAACTACACAGTATACGCATGCAACAACTAAATTACAATTCATGGAAATCTACTCAGGGTATCGGCATTTTGATGGAGACATCCCTTTCTGTGAACAACCTCATAATTGAATGGTTGTAATGTGAGGGCCCACCTCAAAAGTCGCGGATTAGTCCCTGTATTTTTCTCTAGCCAGACCAGAGGATTGTGATCAGTCTGTATGGTGAATTTTTGTTGCCCGTCAAGATAGCATTTTAATTTCTGAATGGCATAAACAATGGCAGCACATTCCCTCTCTGTAGTACTGTACTTTTGTTCTACAGGGGTGAATTTCCTACTGAGGTACATTATTGGGTGCTCTTCATTATTCTGATTTATCTGGGACAACACCACGCCAATTCCAACGTTCGAAACATCGCACTGAATTATGAATGGAGCAGTGAAGTCAGGGCTGTATAGTACTGGCCTTTCTGAAAGTCTTTTCTTCAGTTCTTCAAAGGCGTCTTCACAAGTAGAAGTCCAATTTACTGATGACTTTACGTCCTTTCCTTTCAAAAGATCTGTTAATGGAGCCGCAATTACCGAAAAATCTGGTATATACCGTCGGTAATAACCAGCAAGTCCTAAAAAGGATCTAATCTGGGTTTTGTTCTGAGGCCTAGGAAATTCTTTAACCACTTGAATTTTAAGTTCACCAGGTTTTCTTTGGCCTTGTCCAACTACATGTCCCAAATACTTGACATGCTCACGAGCAAACCGACACTTCGAAGGTTTTAGGTGAAGCTTGGCAGTTTTTATTTTTACAAATATTTCTTCTAAATGTTTCACATGATCTTCCCAAGTATTAGAAAAGATGGCTACATCATCCAAATAAGGTACCGCAAATTCCTCACAGTCTCGAAGCAAACCAGCCATTAGTCTACTGAAATCATATGGAGCATTTTTCAGACCGAATGGTAACCTTAATGGCCTAAAGGTACCAAAACTGGTTACAAAGGCAGCATACCTCTGGGCTTGTTTACTTAAAGGTATTTGCCAATATCCTCAGGTTAAATCAAGAACCGATATGTACTTTGCTGATGATACTTTCTCAATGAGTTCTTCGATATTTGGTATAGGAAAATACTGAGTTCTTGTCACTTTATTCAAACGGCGATAGTCTATACAGGGCCTTGGGTCTTTCCCTGGTACTTCAACAAGTATTAAAGGAGAAGTAAAATCCGAATCTCCTCGTTCTATTACATTCAGCTCTAGCATTTTATTTACTTCAGCTTTCAAAATTTCAGTCTGACGTGGAGACATCCTATATGGCTTTGCTATGATAGGTTTGTCTTCTTCTAACTCAATATCATGTTTGGCCAGATCCGTACAACCAGGTTCATTGGAGAACAGTTCAGAATGATGGTTTAAAAGTTTTTCGAGTTGATTCAGCTGTGCTTCAGAAAGATTAGATTTCAATCTGGTTTCCTCTAAAAGTTCACACAGTTTTGACCCAGTTGACTTATCAACACATTCAAGAACTGGTATTTCTTCTTCATCTTCAGTTTCTCCTAAAGCCAAAAGATTTACATGTTCCACTCTTTTGAAATAGGGTTTTAACATATTAATGTGGTAAATGTGATCCTTATTCTTTTCAGGAAACCTGACCACATAGTTTGTGTCTGACAATTGTCTAACTACTTCACCAGGTCCTATCCAATGTACTGACAATTTGTTTGGTTTTGAAGACGCTACAACCAGTACGAGATCACCAGGTTTGAAATCTCGTTCGACTGATTTCTTATCATACCATAGTTTTTGTTTTTCCTTGGCATGTTCCATATTCCGTATTGCTAACTCCTGACACTTTTCCATATGGTTCATCAATTCGAACACATAGTTTACTACACAGTCCTCTTCTTGGTCTTCTTCAGTTAACTTGTCATAGAGCAACATGACAGGAGTCTTCAGGTTTCTCCCGTGAACTAACTCAGCAGGTGTGAAGCCGGTGCTGTCGTGAGTTACAGTCCTTAAAGCGAATAGGGCTTGAGGCAAAATCTTTTCCCAGTCTGGACCAGATTCAAGACACAGTACACGAAGTATTCTCTTCAAAGTTCTATGCATCCTCTCTACGGGATTACTCTGAGGGTGGTACACCGAACTTCTAACAACCTTGATCCCAAATCTTTCTAAAAATTCTGTAGTTAGTGCGCTCGTAAATGGCGTTCCCTGGTCCGTTTGCAGTTCCCTTGGAAAACCCATTCGGCTGAAAACTTGTAGAAAGGCGTCAATTATGGAAGTAGATTTGAGATTTTCCACAGGAATAGCATCTGGATATTTTGAAGACATACACACTGCAGTGATAAGATACTTATTTCCCGACGGTGTTACAGGCAACGGTCCAACAGCATCAACGTTTATTTTTGAAAATATTTCTGTTATGACTGGAACAAGCTTGAGGGGTGCTTTCTTTTTATCTTGTGGTTTTCCTACCCTTTGACATAGGTCACATGATTTAACGAAAGCTTCTACCTCTCTGTAGCAGTTGGGCCAATAAAACGTCTTGAACAAAGCATCTTTAGTCTTCGCTATTCCGAGATGGGATGCAGCTCTTTCATGACAGTAAGTCATCATTTGGTTCCGGTACTTCTCGGGAACCACAAGCAAATGCCGCTCTGTTCCTCTCTTATCTTTCTTCACGAAAAATAATTTCTGGTTTTTTATCAGATACTTATTCTTTTCCTTGTGTGTGGTTTCTTTTGCTTCGATAAAAAGGGGTTCCAATTCCTTACTTTGCATTTGAGCGTCCAAAAATTCGTTTGGAGACATTCTCATAAGCTCCAATTCCGAAACTGAAAGTTCTGCCACTGGCAAAATGTTATCATCAACGGTTCCACTTTCAACATTTTCAACTTCTTCGGAATCGCTTGTATCTGCCTCTGTATTTGGAAACTCTGATTCTACTACCTTCATTTTGGATCGAGTTTGTATGGCATTGATTGTATGCATTTCAAAATGTATATTCAGCTTTGCCTCGGTTAAGAGCTCCGCTGTTCGATTTCCTAAAATATATCTTCCTTGATCTAAAGAACCTCGGATGACTGCTGCTTTTGTAACAATGTGTCCATAAGTACAGTCTATTTCCACTTCAGCTAAAGGCAAACAGATAGGGCTTTCTTCCAATGGGGTTCGGATCCATACAGTTTCCGTGGTTAACATTGAAGGTTTTATATACTTTCTGCAAATCAGGTCGATTGATGCACCTGAATCACGAAGTATAGGCATTTGTATGCCATTTATTTTTCCTTGACTGATATATGGAGCAAGGACGTCATGACAACTTCCTTCCCGAATCATATTAGCAGCCACTGTTTCAACCTTTTCTTTGAGTTTATCGCATTGAAACCTTAAGTGAGAAGATGACCCGCACTCATAACATCGTTTCAGTTTATCGCACTGCGGTTTTAGGTGAGAGGTCGAGCCACACTCAAAGCACCTAAGTTGCTTTCTTCTTTCAAACCGTTTGTCCCTTTCTCCTTCATCCAGTAAATCCTCTTTACCAGAAGTGCTCTTCTTGCTATTAAATTTTTCTTTGCTTGGAACATATTTGTCTTTATCGTTGATTTTGTCTCCCTCTTGAAGTCTAAAATTATTTCTGGTTGGCCTTTCTTTTCTTTTAAAACTATCTCGTACACTTTCATAGTCATCTAGTTTTTTCGCCAGATCTTCAGGATCTTTGATATTCATCCAATTGTCCAAAAAATGTTCTCTAACTTCTGATGGTACACGACATTTTATTTGTTCTGCTACTATTAGGTCCTTCAGTTGCTCAAAAGTTTCTACTTTCATCTCTTCTATCCATTCTGTAAAATAACTCCGTAACTCATGGTAATAATTCCTCCAATTTTTATCTGGAGTTTTCTGGTGTCTATAGAAACATTGCTTTAACTTTTCGCTGTTCATCTTATACCGTTTCAGAAGAAGAATTTTCACAAAATCATAGTCATTTGCATTATCTGGTGATTCTCTTGCCAACATATTTGAAACTTCTGCAGGAAGCACGCTCAGCAGGTAGGCAGTCCAATCTCTTTTGGGAACATGAGCCATTTCTGCTTTTCGTTCAAAGTTAATTAGGTAAAGACCCATTTCATCTCTCTTTTCTTCAAATTTCGGCATTATCTGGGTCAATTGAATTTTATGAGCACTATTCTCTGATACAAGGTTGGTTCTGGTCTGTGGTTGAGTTTGTGAGACTTCCAATCTTTTTAATTCCAACTCATGTTGTCTTAATGCCTCTTCTCTTTCTAACTCAAGCTTCTTTATAGATTCCTCTCTTTCTAACTCTAATTTTCTTAATGATGCTTCCCTTTCTAACTCAAGTTTCCTTTTTTCACGAGCCTCTTGCTTCTCATTCTCTTCGTTCCTAAGTCTTTCCTCGATAATTCTATCAAGCATCACCTTAACCTCTATCTCGTCGTAGCTTACACTTCCTACAATTACCTTTTTAATTACCGGGACCTTACTTAAAGGATCTACTTCTTCTCCTAACTCCTCACAGACCACAAGCAAATCTTGCTTCTTGCCCTTTCCAAGAAAACTCATTTTGCCGCCAAAAAAAAAAACCTCAATCAAAATGCCGATCGTTAATTTTCTTTTTTTATTTTTCAAAAGAAAACCAACGTAACTTAAACTTCGACTTCTTAAATTCTAATTAATATTCTAAACAAAATCAAATAATATTAATTACGAACATCAACATCATAAATAAACGGTAGTATTTTAACTGAAAATATCGAATACGAACAATTTTATCAAATCATACAAATGCAGTATTCCAACAAAATAATTAAAATATTAGTTTATCCACTAACAGAAGTAAATCTAACTTCTCAAAATATTATTAAACCTTTAAATAATATTCTAAAACTCACTTTAAATCAATACTTTTTTAAATCAATAAACTCTCACTTTAAATAAAATCTACCGACAACAAATAAACTTAATATTCTATATTAGCTATTTTCACAGAACAACTTCAAATAAATCAATTTAATCTTCAAATAATCAACTATTCCTAAAAGAATACAACAGTAAAATTCTTATCTCTACTTAGAATTCTGAATCTTACCTAACCCTTCAGCACTGATCCAAAATAAAATGCAAACTTACATTCTACGTAAATTACAATGGCTACTCCAAGCCTATTTTCTACTTCGAGTCACTCTTGGTGAATCAAATTCCACTGATTTCGCACCGATCGCGATCCCGCCGCTTGCCGCCAAATTTTTGTTCTGTGACGGATAGCTTTAATATTCAGTAGTCTCTGATGGTAGCGTTATAATTTATTTATTAGTTTTTACATATTTACAAGAGCGTTTAAGAACATCAACCTTCCATTTTCTATCTTCTTTTTTTAACAACGTTGCTACACAACAAATTAAAACATTTTCATAGTCACGTTCTTTAAAGTTGTTTCACGAGTTTTTTTTGGTTTATTTGAATCCTTATAACACCAATGCCTGCATAATGTTCCGACCTATTATCTTTCTACTATATTACAGTGTCTACAAATACAAAATATAATTTTAACATTTCCTTAAGGCCAATTCATATTGATTATTTGCTAATAGGTCATTGTGTAATAAATAACTAACATATTAAGTGTTTTCCTATTTCTGGATTTTTTTTGTTTTAAAAAATTAAATTGCTTAATACTACTTCAATTAGCCTGCATTATTATCCTATTGTAACAATTTCCGTTAAAATGTTGCTATTTTTCTTTTCTTCAGGCTTGGTGTTTTCTACTCTCCTATGCTACCTTTCATAACAGTTCTAATACTAGTTGCCTTATTCTATACTAAAAAGGTTTGTTAATAAATAACAACTTTATGTAAGAATAGAATTATACTCCATATATATAGGTAGAATTCAATTTGTTAAGTCATACTTTTTTCTCTTTTGAATTTTTCTATCAAAAGATTATAATTGTCTTTTTATAAACTTAAAATACTCAAGCTGTATTGGCCAAACTAAATATTTAGTAAATAATATTTTAGTAAGTCCTCTATCAAAACATAATTTCAGGGTTCCTGAAATTCCTAAAACACTCCCAAAATTAATTTTTTCCCCTAAGGACCCTTATAACTCCTGAAATTTGTGTCTCATCTGATATTTTCCCTCCTCTCCTGAAAAAATTGAAAACTTGAACATTTTTCTCCTTTCTCTGCTGTTTTCCTTCTGTACTTAATAAGGGTGTGTACTGGTTAAAAGAAATCTTGAAATTAGAGCAAAGGTCACAAAAATTTTGAAAAAATCGAAAAAAGGCGATTTTTTCTCCCAAAAGAGGTGTTTGGGACTTTTTAACACCAGAGCCTCAAACTTTCCACAACATTTACAACCCTTGTAGCTTTCATTCTCGGTTTATATTAATAAAAACAGGTTCAAACATACTCTAATTTATTCTGCAATACCTTCTAAATTAACATCGCTACACTTCTGAAAAACTCAGTAGAAACTCTTGAATTTCACTATCATAGATAGAGTATGAATCCTGTAATTGGCTTTATTTTGCTTGTAATTCTTAATTGATTTTTCTTCAAATAAATACAAATTCATAGTAATTTAATCAACATAGTAATTGGTTCATTACTTTTTACAGCAGTTAATGTGTAATAACTCTTTCTACAACAAGCACAATAAAAAGTATGAAACTTTTTTTTTAATTTGCAGGCAAAAGTTCTGAAGTACAGTAGGCCATCTACCATGTTATACAAAGCATCTCGTTTTAATTCAACCTTCATGAATATTCTTCTGGCTGCATTTATTGTAATATTGGCTATTCACATGTACACATTAGTAAGGTTAGTATCTATGAAGTTATCAAAAAATATATTTTCTTAATACGAATTGAATCCTTAAAAAGTTAGAGAATTTCCCACGATTCTTCTTCCATTCAACATTTTAGTAAAACAAAACTTATCATGTAAGGACATCTCTCTTTGGTCCTGACCCACCTTTTTTACATTTTAAATTATAATAAATTGAATTTCTTTTTTCTTATGTGAGTAAATAATTTTCTATAGTTAAATTCAATGTTGAAACAAGCAAACTTCCATTGAGTTTCAACAGTTTATTTTCTGGCAAAACTCTAAATGCACATAAAAATAGCATTATTAGCACGTGGTCAAGTTCCAGTTACCTTGTCATTGTACTTGCTTTGTTTTTTTGCAATTATGTAGAAATATTTTTGTACAAAATTAGCCATGGTACAAGTTTCCAAATACTTTTTTTTACCATTTTAATTTTTAAATATCATACTGACTGAGCCATCTTTTTTATTTCGATTACTTGGTAGTATTTCAGAATGTTGGTTGCAATATACATTGCTAGGTGCTATTTTAGTTTGGTTGAGAAAAAATTCAATATGACCACAATTATAATTCAATCTGACCCATAATTAAAAATTGAAGTTCACTTAATATCATGTCAATGTGCTTTGACATATCAGTCAGGTACAACCCCTGTTTTATCATAAACACTGAACTGCATGTTATTTACTTTTTTGTAAAATATGTTATATAGATATAACCGTCCACCAAAATTCATTAAGCTTGATGTATAGCCATTTAAATTATTAACAAAAGCATTAACTGTCAGTCAATGAAATTAACAACTTGTACTTATTCTTTTACCCCTTAGAATCCGTCCTTCACTTGGCTGCAGCCCTTTTCGTGTTTACAATTCTATGGTGCATGCTTTTAGACGAGCCTTTCAATTTCTACCCTTTGATTTGATTACAGTTATTAACTTCATCTTTAGTGGATGGTTTTTGGCACTTGCTAACATATTTATGTGGTAAGTAATTGAGATTTTTGTTATAGCTATAAGTTTTTTTCTGTATTATTTAAATACAAATATTGGAAAACAATTACTTTTCAGGTGTTAATTATTTTTACTTTCTTTGTTATATATGGGTTAACATGTTATATTGTTATTTATTGTATACGAGTTCAAACTTTTTATTACGAGTTCTACTTTTCTTTGGAAAAAACAAAAATTTCTAGCTTTTTTAATTATAGTGTTAAAATGGTAAAACATACCATTAATTTTTACAACACCTACAAGTTAAGCTTTTATATATTAAGATGTAGCATGTCTGATAAGTTATGTGAATGTAGTCTGCATTGCAATTTTTGGTGTCTGACAACCATAAACCGTTTGAGGGTTATTTTTTAATGATAGGTTGGTTTGAATTATAAATTTAATTTTATGAACTACACAAGGGCTGTTGGCGATGTGTGCCGTAATGTATAACTAACTACAGTCGTGTGATGAGCCGACAACTGAGTAGGGGCCTAACATAACCATTAAGGGAGACATTGTAGGCAGCTTTGGGTATTTGAAGAATATTTAATGTGCACTCCTTTTACAAGGCTATTATACATCAGACATTTTTGGCTGCAAAAGTCGTCTATCGGTCAGCAGTTATTTTGGAAATACCCAACCTGGGATCTTACGCATGCAAGGCGAATGCCGTAACTGACTGGTCTACCCAACCCCTTTTTAATTATAGGAGATGCCCATATCTGTTGATAATGTTCCAACCGTTTTCAAAGTTAACTTGTTCATTAAACATGTTCTTCAGCCACTGTTTTATGAAAGTTCAAACTACAAATATTGTTTATGATGTGCTTTTGTATTTAATGGCATGTTTACTTTCATATTTTATGATGCTAGTTAATTGTATTGCATTAGCAAAACACTTCTCATCAAACTACCTTTATTATGCTTTCAGTGTCGTTATTTACTATTATTGGAAGTACATTCAAGTTCTTGTAGATCTGGAGGAGAGCCTGAAAGCAGACCTACGCATAATAAATCAGGATAACCAGTTCTTGTTAAAAAGTGTGGAAGAAATGGTTAAGAAATCCAACTGAAGAATTTCTGTGTGCTCTTTTCTAAAGTGTGTCTAGTACTTTATTGTAAGAAGTTAACTTTAAAAAAAAATTGTTAACCATATATAATATTATGAAAAGTTAACTATATTAAACAAAACACTATTAGGTTATTCAGTTTATGGCTTTACTTTAAACGTTTGTCTCTATATTTTCACTTTATGCTTATATGTTACTTAAAGAAGTGTGTACAATTCTAACTTTTTTATGTGTTGTTATTATTGTGTTGTAAGTTAGCATTAAAAGAATTCTTAACACCTTCTAACTTTATCTAAAAAAATGCTACTCAAAACAATCTTAGTTATTTAGTTTATAGCTTTACTTTTAATGCTTGTATTTCCAGTGTTTGTATTTATACTCTCAGTTTGTGTTATTATATCCTTTACAAAAGATTGTTGTACCTTTTCTAATGTTGTTTTGGTGTATACTTGTTGAAAGAAAACTTACAAAGAATTCTTTCTGCATCTAACATTGTGAAATGCAAAGCGTTCAATAAAGCACTATTGGTTATTCGTTTTATGTTTTTTTTTTCTTGTAATTCTTATACACACATACCAGTTAAACCACAATTACAAAAAAAAGCCTGCCGGATTTGGTTTTTAAATAATAGATTAAAATTTAGGCTATATCCTCCAAAATCCGAAATTCTCAGAAACTTTGGATATCGGAACATCTAAAAGCTCCGCAATCTGAAAAAAACTCAGGCGATCTCAAAAGAACATAGATATATAGAATCTTTAAAAACACATACATACACATCGATTTTCATGACTTTTTATAAGCACAGAAACTCCGAATCTATGAGTCTCTTCGTCGATTACTTATAACATTTTTAACTCATATTTTTACTTTCAACTAGCAAATTTATACCCGTACTTCGCACGGATTAAAAAAATATCAAATCGATCCAAGTATGTGTACCATATAACCTGTTATAAGATCATAAACTTAAGTTATTCTTCCCGCTCGTTATCAAGTATGAAATCCCGTTTCATTGCTTTATAATTCAAAAATCAAAAATGCGGTGTAAAATGCACTCATAAATGTCATCACAATTCCCTCATAAATACATAAAACATCTTAACTCTTTTGGCATGTTTGGGGAAAGAATTTGGCGAGAAAATAGATATAGCTACAAACACACCCATTACACAGCTCTAACACAATGATCTTAGCATAACCAACCCGTTTATAAATTATTTTTTAAAAACATTTTGCCCATTTGGCGGGTTTTTAAAAAAATAATTTGGCGAAATTGGCATCATATTTGGCGAAAAAATTAAAAAAAAAAACCGATCTGCGCAGCTGTAGTGCGGTGGCCTGAATTAACCATCACAGTTCAGTAATAGATTAACAAACATTTTGCTCACTTGGCGATATTGGCAAAGTATTTGGCGAAAAAAATAAAGACATAATATCGTTATATGCAGGTCTAGTGCGATGGTCTTTATTAACCTTCATAGTTCAGTAATAGCTTAACAAACATTTTGCCCATTTGGCGAGTTTTAATTAATAATTTGGCGAGATTGGCAACATATTTGGTCAAAAAATAAAGACATAAAACCCTTACATGCAGCTCTAATGCGATGGCCTTTGTTAACCATCACATTAACTATACATTTATTGCTTAAATATGCATATTTTCAATCAACAGAACCATCAAAGAAGAAATCATCAACTAAAACCACAATAAATCCTGGAATGGAAACTGTATGGAATTGCGTCACTTGAAACATGTCAATTATTTTCAAATAATGAATTTAGTTTCTGTAGGTAATGGCAACACAATAAAATAAACATTTGTGATTTTATTTATTTTCGTTGAAGGTTTTATTTAATTTTTTCAGCAGATGGCATCAGGAAAGAAAAAGATGAGCGGATTTGAGCCAAAGTGGTGTAGTTTTATCAGAAAATTCGAATTTTCCCTAAAAATAGAACATTTTGAGAGCTGAAAGTTCCCTATTTGCAACTTAAGTATAAAATACGCATTTGTGCCAAGTTACGAGTCAAACAAATGTCTAGTTTTTGAATCTATAAGGCACACACCCACATACATACATACATACATACACACAAAACTTCATTTTTATTATTATAGATTACCAAAACTGAAATATAAGGAATTAAATTTAATAAAGAATTGCATTGGGAATAAAAGTCAAGAATTGCATTGGGAGCAAAAATCCGAAATGGTGATTTTCTGTTTTCTACTTGCTTTGAAGGGTGCTGATTCCAAAAAAGGGGTTTTGAATATTGGTCCATCTGAACTGTCTGAAACTACTCTACAGCTCTAACTAAAAGAGCTACAGACCTTCAAATTAAGTAAACGAATTGTTAGTACATGTGAAATGTCATAATAAGGTTCTCTAGAAAATGATGTGTACATATAAGAAGGGTAGCTGCAATACCCACAAAATAAATTCTAGGTCAACCACCAACTGCTGTGTTTAATAAAAGTTTCCATTTAGAAAAGCAATAATTTTAACTGAAATAAAAAGAGAAAGGTATGTAGACACTTTATTGAATAAAAAAATTGCATAGTTAATATTTTCACATGAAAGTATCAAGTACATTTACAATTTTGTTCAGAATACAGCCAACTTGAGTCAATATTTAATATCTTCCTTTAAAAGAATAAAAAGTTTCAAACAATATGATTGGAGAGGAGAATGAATACACGATCATAAAATGAGTGAAATTTGTACAGTGCATTATATTGTTAGAAATAGACAAGGTATAGCTTCCCTGACCTATTTTTCTACATTTTGCATGAAAAACTGAATAATTCAGTAAATAAACAACAACCAAGAAAAGTTTATTTTAGAATCATCTACAGATTAACATTGATTTAATTTTGTTTGCTAAAAGGGTTTTTTTAGCTACAAGTTTATAAAAATAGAAATTAAAGATTTGTTTGAAACATTGTAACATGTATCAAGGACAGCAACTTGAAAAAATTTTGCTTAGTAAAAAATGGCAACACTTTGTGAAAAATGTTCCAAAAAATAAAACATGGATAAAATATTGAATTTAGAAAACATAAAAAAAGGTGCCCCATTCATTTTGTGAACCATCAAAAATTAAAACATTGCAGATTTTAAACCTGTGATATCTACAATATCTGAATTGAATTAAAGTGGTCAAATGATTTTTCTGAATGTTCAAACAATATAACCTTTTAA
Organism: Hylyphantes graminicola; assembly: GCA_023701765.1. Taxonomy (NCBI): domain Eukaryota; kingdom Metazoa; phylum Arthropoda; class Arachnida; order Araneae; family Linyphiidae; genus Hylyphantes; species Hylyphantes graminicola. Next base: position 45,546,252 of record CM043117.1, on the reverse strand, counting down.
ATTGCATTAAAAAAACTTTTTTTAAAAAAAATCCTTAGGTTAGTTTTGAGTTTCTACAAAGCTATATGAACTGAAGCATTTATTAAAAAAAAACATTTTGAAGTTTTTATCTTTACGATACTGCTTTTGTATACAGGATGATAACATATATTGTTCAAACATTTTGGGTACCCAATAAAAATTTTAGTCAAATTTAAGGATCTTTTAAAACCTCATGCCTACAGTTAAGATCTCTTCCTATCATAAAGGCAGTTTTCTTGCCTTCAACAGTGTGTAATTTTAAGAATATAAAACCCTAAAGGATGGTTATCCATGAACTGGAGATCTAATTACAATTACACTGTATGCACAGGGGAAGGGGGGAATGCAAGAAAATGGCTTTATTTACCAATACAATGACAAACATGCATTTTCAATGTATCCAACATCACATTTTTATCAGTTGAATTTAATGCCATAAAAGGAAAAGGGGGTGCCCATTAATTACAAGGTGTTTGGGAAGGGAGGATTCTGCTAACTGTTTTTTCACATGGAAAGCAGTAAAATTGTGAGATAATTTAGTTAAAATCAAGAAGTAAAACATGTTTTTAAACTTGTATATGGCGAAATCTGACTCTTATCAGCTTTTTGTAGTTTCATGCAGAAGCATGCATTCTGCTTAAGTTTATCTAACTAAACAAATCATACGGCAAGTAATGACCATAAAACCAAACAATTTGCATTGAACAAATTAAGTTGTACAAAAAACAAATTGAAACCCCCCTAAGTTAATGCTTATATTCTGAAGTAAAGGTATTAATGTCAATCACAAAGTCATCGTTAAAGGAGATGGTCGAATCATATCACTAGGCTGTAGAGGTAGGTAAAAAAATGACTAAAACTACCTCAAGCAATTAATGGACACCCCCCAAACCCAATTAAGCATTTCACTGTCCCTGGTACTGCGGATACTGTGGCCCTTGCTCATAGCCCCCGTACTGGCCCTGTGGGGGCGGCTGGGGTGCCCCTGCAGTTGGGCCCCCCTGTGGGGGCCTGGGTGCCCCACCTCCACCCCCAGAAGTGGGGGGCCCCATCTGGCTGCCCCTGTAGTAGCCGCCCTGCTGTTGTTGTGGGTATCCGGAGGAGGGGGGAAAGCGAGCAGGGGCAGACTGCTGGGGAGGGGGAGGGGTGGAAGCGTTGGGCTGCTGCGGCTGCATCCCTCCTGTTGAGAAAAAAAGTTAATGTAGTTATAGAAAAAAAATGAAGAATTAGTAAAACCCAGCCTCTGCAAAAAAGACTATCGGTAATTTTGGCGGTTTTGAGTTATTAACATTAATACACTTAAAAAAAGATAATTTATCTTATTATAACCCAAATGCTTTAGATTATTCATAATTCATAGTGTAATCAAACCCATTGCTATTGGGATTTAAACTGTGATTTCTGTGATAATCAAACGCATGAATTTACATTAAACTTGGTGTTTAATGAAATGAATTTTCTTCCTCTTCTCAGTACTTTTTGAAAATATGGTCTTTTTTTCTTACGGGGACAGAACTAACATTTAGTCAATCAGGTTTCCAATAAAAATTGCAGCGACAGGTGTTCAGACTTGTTAGTGAAAAATTATTTTTACTTCCACTTATTTTAGCAATTAATTGTGTAACGTCAAAGTTGAAAAATGTTTTTATAATATATGTTAGATCTTGATTCAATGTAACTTATTTAAATCAATTTTAGTCCTTATAAATTATATTTAGTACTTCATTCTCAACAAGAGATTGGTACAATAATAATGTACTTAAAAAATATTTAGCATGTTTTTTTCTGAAATTATGTTCATACAATATGATTGACTAGATACCACATTTATGTAAACGAGTGGTACTACTTATACTGGTGTTGTCAATCAGTTTTTATCTTGTTTGTCTAGTTACATCTGGAGAGTACAATGGAGAACTTTTATGTTCTGTGAGCAGTTATAGCTGCATGCATTGTTATGAATTTTCCTTTTTCGATAAATATTTATCCTTTTAACTTCCAAACAGATCAGAAATGGGCAAAAATATATGTTCGTTCTCACCGCATAACTTTTAAATTAAGTTTATTTATTATAAAATATGTTTAAAAAATTATAATTAAGTTTATTTTTCAGAGAGGATCCTAAAATCATTATAAATGAAAAAGTACTTCTTGAATAAAAATTTATTATTTACAAAATTTTGGAAATTAAGGTTATAGTAAGAAAGTCTTACATATAAAATATGAAAAAGGCTGCATCTAACACTTGAAAAGTGAAAGATGTTAACAGGGCGTTCCTTTAAAACTAGTCACCTTTTCAGCAAAGTAATTAACATGCTCTGCATTGCTATAGGCCAGTTTTATAAGTAAAAAATTATTACCTCCATACTGCTGCTGAGGGTACTGTTGCTGCTGGGGGCCAGGGGAGGGGTAGCTCCCCCCTGCCGTGGAGCCAGGGAATCCCTGTTGCTGCGAGGGGTGGTAGTTCTGCTGCGGGTACCCACCGCCACCACCAGGGGCTGCCCCTGAGGGGTAGCCACCGGAGGGGTTGCCCTGGTACCTGTCAATGAGAAAGGAGTAAAGTATTGAAAAACTGAGTGCAGTGAAACCTCTAAGAAATCGAAAGTAGTTTTGTGTGTTATTTAGAAGAAATTAAATGGGAAGCCCTATATGTAGGAAATGGAACTTATCTGCTATATAGAGATGCATACTTTTTGAAGCTGTACAGGTGAAAGCAGTTTTTACTGTACCTAGAATCTGTATGTTGTTAAAAGACTCTGATGTTGTTACACGTTATATTTTTCTATTTCCTTTAGCATACAAACCAGTTTGTACGACCAAGAATTTACACATTTAAAACTGGCTTCAAAATATCCCTTTTAGCAGAATTAAGACAAACCAAAATGCAAGTAAACAACTATAGCAGAAAACCAAAATTATTCAGGAGTTTTGTTTAAAGTATTAACAAATTATTGTTTTTACAAAAAAAAAAAATCCATTTGTTTTCAGCCCATTTTCAGGCGCTGTACGACAGTCAGTTTCATTTATCCTGACTATTTCAGCTTTATTATTTTACATGCATGCCAACTCTGACATGGCTTTCTTCAAAACTAGAAGATTGTGACTTTTAAATTATAAAAAAAAGAACATCTATCCACCAAACTGCTATGGGAAGATAAACTATAGTTAGACAATGAATCAGACCATTTTTGCCCTGAAATAATCAGTATTTTAATATACTTTCTTTCGGCTTAGAGTTATTAAGTGCTTACAACAATGGTCCAAGTCATTATTCCCAATATTGCAGTTTACCCTTAGACGAGATATAGAAGTAGACCGTGCGAGTCGCATTCGCTTCTACTGTTTGAAGCGTCCCGGAATGCACCACGCGATTCAGGGCAGAAGGACTGCTACATTTGGGGCAAAAAATTTCAAGGGTTTCGATTTGGCGACTTTAATATAAACTTAATCGACAATGTTAATAAAAGTTTCCTCATTTAAATTAATTTCCAATTTTCAAAATTAAAATAACACCGAAATGCAGAACTAATTCTAAATTTAAAACTACAAATAACATGTAGTAACCTTGCATGAGTATTAGACGACTAATTTAGGTTATATAGACACAATATTTTAGGTTATTTAGACACAAATTTTTAAAATTTTGGTTTGAAAAGGTAAATATATACATGTTATGAGGTAACAAATGTAAAATAACAATGATTAATAGTGCATTTGCAATCATGTTTACAAACCGCCATTGAAGAAGCATGGGGAAAAGGATCTTTTCTGCCGGAAGTCACGCGACAAGAACTGCGAACATCGTGTTTTAGGGTTACACTTCATCTACTAACCTATTTCTGATCTAAGAGTTTACCTGCCCATGACACAGAATACCACCTTGCAATAATAAGACTCAATCTCACCATTGCTGCTGGGCATTAGACCCTTGCTGCCCATAGGGTGGTTGCTGCTGGCTGTAAGTCTGTTGCTGGGGTGCCGATGGCTGTGTGGTGGTGTACGGGGGCTGTTGTTGGGAGGGGGCAGAGGGGGCTGTTGCCGGTGGCTGGTTAACCGGCTGCTGCGGGTACCCACTGCCACCCGTGGTGGGAGGAACCTGCTGCTGAGAAATGAAAGGTTTGTTACTGAAATCATTCATGTTTAAGTATGTTTCAAATATGAGTGATTGAGTAATTTTTTCTGTGACTACTGTGGAAAAAACAAACACAAAATGTTTCACTGTGGTGTGTGAAAGCTTCAACTAACCCGAGTCTACAAAGGCCAAGGCTTGATGTCAAAACAAATTTTCAAGGAGCTGATTTTTTTTTGTAATTAATAGAGAATATATACATTTAGAGGTGCATTTTCCACTATTTCCTCTCTCCTCTCCCCCCTGAAGCTTTCTCCAAAACCAGAAGTCAAAAGATCAAATTTAACTATTTCTTTTACTTTGTTCAGTTGCACGATAAACTGACATTCTTAACTTTACTCTTGATTGCAAAAAAAAACCCATTGCCCAACTATAGTAAGAATGGATGCTTTCGGTTTCTGTATGTCAAGGATGTGATTGATTAAAAAAAAATTTTTTAAATAGAAAATTCTTTATGCAGCACTAAAGAAAGAAAAAAACAAAATTATAAGTTAAATACAAGAAAAGTGTTTTAAAAAAAACATGCATGCTAATGGCAGTAAATTGCCAATAAATTTTATTTTCATGTTAAAATATCCATAGACACATTCAATACTTATAGACCCCATCATTAAACCTTAAACTAGGACTCCATTTACTAAAATGGACCTACAATAGATTATAGCCCTCTTACCTGCGGGGCAGGTGGAGCCTGCGGCTGCTGTGGGGGCAGAGCCTGCTGCGGGTGTGGGGAGGAGCTTGGCCCATACCCTGGTTGCTGTGGTTGGCTGTATCCCTGCTGTGGGGAGGGGTTTGAGTACCCAGCATGCTGCTGTTGCTGCGGGTACCCAGGTGAGGGGCTGCTGTTGTATTGTGGGTGGCTGGAAGGGGGCTGGCTGGGGGGGTAGGGGGCGGATTGTGGTGGGGGCTGCTGCTGCTGGGGAGGGGGTTGTTGTTGATAGGGTGGCTGGGGGCCAGCTGAAAGATGGAAAAATATATTGGGTTAGGAATTGCACTGAATGTAATCAGTGTTTTATTTTGACCTGATGAAAAGTGACAGAAGAAATGAGATAATTTTTGTGAAGGCTGAAATGGACAGATTTTGTAGAGATTTAAGACAAGCAAGAGACGCCTAGAGGGTGCCACAGAAAATGGCTCCCATTTCTGGGAAATAGGCTTCTCAGTTCCGAGGAATGTGCTTCTCAGTTCGGGAGAAGACTACTAAAAGCTTGATCCTCCAAAAAATTAGCCCTCTTTAAAAAAAAAAGAAAAACTTCTAACTAAGATTTTTCTAAAAGATCTAAATAACCTTTAATGAAGGGAAATCTCCTGGCTGTCAATGCCTACTTTCCAATTTTCTAGTTATTTTTAATTAAAAAAGGGAAAGTAGAGAGAAAAAATCGAATATAATTTATAGAAATCAAGCAAATACCAAATAAAATTGTCTTGCAGCAATAGCTATAAATACATATTTATCTTTTGGCTACATAGAAACCATTATACTGTCAAGTTATATTATCAAAAAAACACAGTTTAACTTTAAACCATAGCGTGAAGCTATTTTAAGACTCTTACGTGAGTGTCCTACAGGTGGGTGTGGCACCGAGTTGTAGCTCTGAGGAGGAGTTCCTGACACATTCTGGCCCTGAGGAGGAGCAGGATCTGCAACAGCAACAAAAGTATTTTCAATAAAAAGGCAGAATTTTTAAGAAACAAAAAGCTAGCTTTCCTTATTGACAAGTACCACAAGGTATAACTTCAGTAACAAAACACGAAGATTTTTTAATTTTTAACAACGTTTTCTTTTCATACAATTTGCAGAACTTTTGAAACATCATGCAGTTACCGAAACATGTGATTGGGCTAAAGAGTCATTGTTTTTTTATTATAATTCTGACTACCAAAGGAAATGCGTAAAATATTGTCAATACAGCTTGCTGTGAAGCTGGCAGGTTATAATTACTAACTTGCCAATAGCTCATGTTTTGATCTTTGAAATTATCAGATTCTGTTTAAAAGGTATGGCATCAGAGAATATCATTTGTGCATTTTGTCTGTCTGTAATCTATCTGACAACCTCTCCGCTTCAATTTGCATTCTTACCACAACCAGTTATTTTTTTTTTTAAATGGTGCAACAGCCGATACTGATATTGTAGACTTTTCATTTACCTCCGTTAATCCTTACTATAGATTTTTCTATGAGAATTAAAGTGACAGGAAAGTAATTCTTTTAGAACTTCTTACTTTTTATTCAGAAACAACAAACTTTCATGAAACATTAAAAAATTGAACCTTTTCATAAAACATTAAAAAATTGTTTCCAAGCAGCAGGACCTTAAGCAACAAGTTTAATAGGTAATCTACATTTAAAAAAAAACCCTGCTCAACACTCACGTTGTTGTGGCTGTGGGGCAGTGGGAGGGGCTTGAGATGCAGGAGCATTGAAGCTGGCTCCAGGTGTGGGTGGTCCATGTGGGGGCTGGCCACCTCCCATTGGCTGATCTACAGGGGGAAAACAGTTACATATAATAACAAGAAATAAAAAGGCGATTGCAGGGACACTGAAGGTCATACCACATTACCATAAATTATTTTTGACTTGAGAGATTAACTAAGTTAGCCATTATAATCTTATTTTTTTTTCTGTGCAAAAGTCAACTTGACTCAGTTTTGTCAACTAAAAGAATTTTAAAAGGAACAGTAAGATTCAGAAATTACTTTTCAATGATAATCGCAAATTATCCTAAAATACACTTGTTACTTACTTAATACACTTAGGGCAATTTTTGCAAGGGTTTTAAAATAGAACCTAACTTGGGAAAAAAACAAGAGTAAAAAGGCATAGAGAAAAGTGTAGTTGGTCTGTTAGTTGAAAACTCTTGTAGTAATATTTACATACAAAATATTTCTGAATACAATTTAACCAAAATGCACTTTTCAATCTGATAAAATTGCCTAATTTTCTCAAATAATATTCAAATCTGTTAAACCGTAAATGAAAACAATGTTTTAAGCAGGTTTTCTACATGGAATTCACAAATAATTTATAGAACTCTTTGCATCCGCGGAAGGATCTTCTCCATAGCATATTTCTAATTTACCCAACTTGGGTTGGCACAAGGAGTGTAGTTTCATGGAAAGGGAATAGAGACCCATGGCAATTTCAACAAGTAAACCTGACTTACGTTGTTGGGGTGGTGGAGCCTGTTGTGGACCCCCATAGCTGGAGGGGGTGGAAGGGGGAGGCCCATGAGGGGATGGGGCTCCAGGAGAGGGGGAAGACATGGGAGGAGGCTGATCTGTAAGAAAGATTTTAATTTTAAATGCAATTTTTAATTATTAAATGCAAACATAAATTCGTTATACTTTACTAATTGAATACAAATTTAAAAAAAAATAAACTGTATAAGTTAAGAAAAAATTAATAATAAGTTAAGAAAAAGAAAATTTTAGTAAAAAATTCAAATCTTTAATATGTAATATTTGGTTGTACTACTGCTTGCTACTTAAAAAGAACAATTTTGTGTGTGGGAAGCCGACCTGGTGGCACAATGGTTAGGGTGGTAGCCTTCGGAGCTGCTGAGTTCAGGTTCAAATCCCCTAAGGCATTGATGTTTGTGTTTGTCAATAAATGTTATTTGTCTATGTGATTGATTGTGCCATCCTTCTTTGTGTGTCCCTTGTGACTGTCTCTTCTGGCGAGAGGGGTAACGGGCTATAAAGCCTGTGCCCTTTTCTTCTAGAGGGCACACTCACTGTCAGTTGTCAGTTTTGTGAGTGTGTAGGAAACTCTTTTAAAAATGATCTAAAGTATGTGTTTATAACTGTGAAAAAACGGCATACAAATATTTATAGCTAGTTTAGAATCTGCCTATTATATTAATAAAACAGTAAGTACGATATTTCTTTCTGATAGATGTGTGGAATTTACAAGGCCAAAATGATTATGCACTTGACTTGGAATGCACCTTCTAGAAGGGAGGAGCATAGGCTTTATAGCCTGTTACACCACTTGCCAGAAGTGACACAGGCATAAGAGACCCGCATAGAAAGGATGACACAAACATAGACAAATAACAATATTTATTGACAAACACAAACATCCATGCCTTACTGGCATTCGAACCTGAACCCAGAAGCTCCAAAGGCTAGCTCCCTAACCGTTGTGCTGCCGGGTCGGCAAAACCAGCACTACCGAGCAAGAGGCACTACTGTGAGTGAGACAAAAATTAACCAAAACCGTATGAAACAAGCATTGTTACCAAAAAGCACGTTTTAAAAGGGAGTTTCTGAAGGACTTTAAGAAATTATTCACAAGAGATGCAAACCGATGTCGGATTTCAACCTTAAACGACCTTACAATTAGACCTTCTGAAATTGGTTTGATTTTTTTTTAAATTTGTAATATATAATTTTACAATAAAAATGTTCAAACCATGCTTTTAAAAAATTGAATTATATTCCCTAAGCCAAAAACATTGATCATATTAAAAAAAATCTCTGAAAAAATATTCCATACAGCCTGAGTAATTCAGCTTAGAAAATTATTTTCTTCCATAGGATTAACACAGAGAGAAGACTTCTGTTTGGTGTGACCCTGCTACTGCTTCCATTACCTCTTAAACGTGACTATAAATGCATACCATAAATGCTGAAAAATGCGACGATAAATGCACAACCATTAATGCATAAATATTGCATACTCACGCTGCTGTTGTTGGGAGACAGGGGGAGGCTGCTGGGGGCCAAAATTCTGCTGCATGGGAGGAGGAGGGCCACCCCCATGAGGGGGAGGATTGCCCCCACTCTGCGACATTGGAGGAGGGGGGCCACCTGAACATAAAATTATAGTTAGTCAATAAAAAATACAGTTTTATGGCTAATCAAAACATAACATATAACTTAACCCTGTAAGAGATGTTTTCACTTTATGAGTAGAAAATAAAAAAATTTAACTCGAATTTAATTTCTTTAAATTTTATAAAACTTTATTTCTACAACCAGAGGACAATAAATGACTGCAATAAACTTGAAAATTTTAAAATTGGTTGGATTAACCCTTTCGCTACGAAGGATTTTTGCTTCCTCTTAATATTTGATAGGAATAACATTATCGAATCCTTAGTTGTTTGGGCGTTTTGGGGTGCTTCAGTAAGGAAAGGGTTAAAAAAATATATAATTTTTCATAAATCATGTGTCTTGTTGGAAAACCTGACATTTAGGTGAAGGGCTTATACATCTGCACACCTTAAAGGGTTAAATATTAGGACTTACAAGTTGTATGATTTAGTGTATATAATACAAAAGAAAAATTAGTATGGCTATTTAAAACTCACTAAACTTGTAACTTATGGCTTAACATTAAGCTTATCATAACCTAATATATGTAAAGACAAGAATAAATATTGATACACAACATTTTTTTTTACTTTGAAAGTAATAATTTTTTTAATGATTCTTCCATGACGTTACTACTTTTTTTTACTCCAAAACAATACCTTTTTTTTAAAAAAGTATGCTTCTTTAACAGTTATTATTATAAAATTTATAATCCTACAATATTAAAAAAAAATCAGCGCCATAACCATTCAAGGGCAATTATTGCTGGTTAACTCTTTTTTTAAAAAAAGGATCACAGTTCAACCGTTATCCCCCATAGGTCTAACAAAAAAAAATACTTATCTTAGAATACAATTACAAAGTATGCCTAGAATACCACAATATTGGTCCAACCACAGTAAAAAATTTCAAACCACCCTCAAAATATGTATATTATATTTTTTGGAACAAAGTCTTGTGAGACCCCAGCTTTAGCAAGATTAAGAAACACACATTTTAAAATAATTAAGTCAAATAATTAAACAATATTTTTGAATAAGTATTTGAGGAGGCATATCTGTACTCACCCTGGGGTGGATTAGGCCCTCCTTGCTGGTAAGGAGGTTGCTGTGGAGGGGGCTGAAACACAAATTGCATCAATTAGGTTAGGTTTGAATCATCGTCACATTAAAGCATTTAGACTTAAATAAATAAAAAACAGGGGGGAAATTACATTCTTATAATACTTACTGGCAAAATTCCAGGCACTGCATCAGCTACGGAAGCCAAGAACACAAGATTCCTGTGAAGAATTTGTTGATACCTGCACAAAAGAGGAACGTATAATAAGTATGTCTGATCATCATATTTGTTCAACTACATTAATGCATTATTTTATTACAATAGAGTATTGTAGTACAGATAAATACAATCAAATATTGTTTAAAAGAACAGGAAAAGTACCTTGAAATAGTTCAAGTTATTGGATACAGGAAAAATTATGGTTTGCTAGTGTGGGCTTAAAATTTCAAAAATACTAATTTTTCAAACAGTAAGTTGTCAATAAGATATTGTTTATTTAGAGCAATAACATCAAATGAAAATAATAAATAAAAGGCAAAATATGAAGAAAAATTTCTTATCTTTTAAAAAGTTCAGCACCTATTTCATTGAAATATAATTTATAGTATACATACAAAAAGAAATAATCTCAGAACTGAGCTGTTAGGTTATGCTCAGAAGGATATTGAAAAAAGTGTTTCAAGTTAGGATTTTTTTAGAATCTAGTGTGGCGGTCCGACCTCAATGCAGCCAAAAATTACGGGGAAAAGCCCAAAGAAGCCGCCGATGTTATGCAAATCGGGCTCTCGGGCTGGTATAAAAGGCCCTCGTTTCAAGAAGACTGTCTTATCATTTTTCTGCGCTTGTCATTTCGTGCTTGCACCGTTTCTGTGCTTCCGTAGTCCTGCTGGCAGGCTACGCACATCGTTTTCTCAATTGGTAAATTCCCCAAGTGCTATTTGAAGTCTTCCAGTGTACCAAGTCCAACCATACTCAGGAGCCTCCCCTGACAGTCCCGGGTTAGGCGTCAATGGTTCCGGTACTTGTGGCCTGACCGCCACGTTCGCCCGCCTCCGCCCATTCAGCAGCTAAGTGTATCGAGTCATCGAAATTAAATATTTTTGTTGTAAATTTAAGACCTTTAATCGTTTACTCAGTAGAACTTTAAATTGCTTCTTTTTGTTCTTATCTTTTGCTAGTTGTTTATATTTGAAATGTGACCTTGCTGTATATACTCAGTGACAGATGTGATTTAATTAATTCTAAATAAACTTTAATCGACACCTGACTTTTGTTTATTTTTCTTCATTTACATAAGTTATTCCCAAGGGGTGTCACACTATAAACTAGGCTAGCAAAGTTGTGGCTGTTTACTGTAGACTGGATGACTACACAGTGTACATCCTGGTCGTTTATGATCTAATTAAGAGAGTTTACGGCAGTGAAGGGCTTAAGGTAAACTTTATGTTTAAAGAATAATGTTAAGATGGGCTTACTGGAAACACTCTCCAGCCTTGCCTTTGTTCTGGTAGTCGAGAATAGCCTGAATGAGCTGTGTGTTCTCGTCCAACATCTGTTGAAAAAGAAATATTTTATCATATCTACAAAGAAAAGATAAAACACAACCACAAGCATTTTTAGTGTTTATAAATAATTAAATCTAAAAAAATATATAATTTTAAAAATTTGACACTTCAACATTTTTCATAAAACATGCATCATTTAGACTTTGCTGCATGGTTAGAAACATGGCAACAGAAAGTTTAGAAACTGCTTGCAACAAATTTCATATCTAACACAAAAATGCTTACATAACTTAACTGAAGATATTAGCATTATCTATATAGATAAAAGACCGTGTTAGTTTGAGTATTTATAACTTAAGAACGGCTGAACTGATTTGACTGAAAATTGGTGGACAAGGAAATTGATGAACAATTTGATATACTGGACGATACTCAAAGGAAAGTTCGAAGGTGAGGAATCCCGAAGATCCCAACTGACGACATGCCATTTAAATTTAAACGACTTCAACTCCCGATCTGTCTTGCATTTGCCATGACCATCATCAAATCACAAGGCCAATCTTTAAAAGTTTGTGGTCTGAATCTAGAAAATCCATTTTTTTACCATTATCAATATAACGGGGCACATTCACGGATCGGAAGACCATCTGCGTTATTTGCTTTTGCACCTGATTATAAAACTAAAAATATCGTGTATTACAAGGTGCTTCACTAAAGAGTTCAACCCATACACTAAAATACAAGGCCGATAAAAAAATCATTGTAATACTTCCCTTTTTTTTATTTCCATTCATTATCCAAGTAAAAAATTGAAAGTCAGCTCATTTATTGCCTCTAAGGCGGAACAAAGTTTGCCGGGTCAGCTAGTTTTATATGAAATGACATGCAACATAGTACCGAACCATAATTATGGTTCGGTACTATGTTGCATGTCAACCATGCATTTTAACCTAATCATAATGCATTTTTTGTTATTAAGAACTTTAGTTCTTTAATAACGATGACTTAGTATATTACATAAACTTTCACTTTATACCATAACATCTCACTTTTTACTAGTCAGGACCTTATAAAGATATTATAATCCCCCCGCAATTTCAAAATAGGCCCCAAAACGCATCCGTTATGACAGCTCTTTTAAAATTACCCCAAATCATACAAAGGTTTTCCACAAATAGTTATTTGTTGACAGATGACATTTAAGATTTTAGCGTATGTGATTTTGTTGCCTTGTTATGAAAGCCAAATTAGGTGAAAGTGTTATTTTAACGTTTACGCACCTTTTGTATTTGAGCCGGCGACGGAGGAGGCCGTCCTTTCACGGGCGGAGCGAAAGCAATCGACATATTTTCCACAAGTAAGAACACGCACTAACAGAAGGTATTATTTTAATATGCGTTTATGTCAAATTTAAAGATAAGTAAAGGCTGTTTAAATGTCAAACAAAAGAATATTCTAAATTTGAGAGACGCTGCGAGTCAACTGTAAACAAGAATGAAAGAAGCTTGTTTGACTTGCTGGTTTGTCACATGTGATTTTTTTTTTTTTTTTTTTTTAAGTATGGCGCATGATCTCATTTGGCTAGCTTTTATTGAGATTTGTTCTCGGGGTTACATAATATTTGATGAAACTAAAAGAACACAGTTCATCTAGATTAGATTTCTATTAGATTTATTCGTTTTCTAATTTTTTTATGCATATTTTAGTTATAAATATCTTGTTATATAATAAATAGTTTTCATTGGATATATTTCAAGGATTTCAACTACTCACTACGAAACCAAAATTAAGCAAGAATCCAGCATTTTGGCGTGTGCTTACAAATTTTAAATTTGAAAAAGAATTATGTTTCTCAGGTAATATATGTGCACATTTAAAAACTTTGAATTAACATTTACATTTTCCATTGAATTAGTTGTCTTACATACTTATATATTATTTCGGTTTGAATAAGAATTATCATATCAATATTTGTTCCTGTTAACCTGAGTATTGGAAAAATCATCATAATAACTAAATTAATGACCATTGTGTGAAACTCTTCCCTGGTAAAATGACGTTTGATTTATCTTTTATATATTTTTGGTTATTCTATTGTAATACTAAAATGAAAGAGAATCCATCATATTATTAGCAATATTTTAGCATACTTTTTATAAAATTGTGCTTCAAGTCTCGTCTAAATATACATAATCTAATGTTTCGATGATAAAGTTTAATCGTAATTCGAGAATTTTTTCAAAAATGTGCTTTTATAGGTTTCAACACTTTAGAACAAATGGATGCTGAAACATTTGAACACGTATTTGAGAAGTATGCAACTTTGCTTGCATCTGAAACTCTTTCATTGGATGCTGCTTTATGTAAACAAAAGGTTAGTTCAAAGACTCGCATATAGCCATTTTAGTGCATTATTTAGATACATTAGTCGCATTCCCATGCAAATAAGCTTCCATGGTAGAGTTAGGGCGAAGAAGTTTGAAAACCTAGAAGGCTACTTTTTCCACCCAATTTCAAGGGCTACGAAAAAGAAGTGCTCCTACATATTTTTTAGACCGTAAAGCTGTTTCTGTGATGTATGTTTTTTGTGTACCGATTCTCTTCCTCATGAAGTGGTTTGACTGCTTTACTTGACTGTACCATGAAAAAATTTTGTTGATCACTGACACAGTTTTTTTTTTATGTGAATAAAAATACTTTTGTTGTCTAGAATTCAGATAAATAATTATTCCTTGTTTTACTGCACTACCTTACACTACAAATTTCTAGTAGTTTTAGCTTCCACACTACGTTTATAACGTAAAAAGTGGAAGGTATTATATAATCGTTCAGTCCGTCTGTCTGTCACCCACTTTCACAGAGCGATCCGTAAGTCTCACAAACAAGGGTGATGCATCATTTTAAAGCACAAAATCACACTAGGCTACATTCCAAATTTCATTAAAAAATTTTAATTAGAAGTTTATTTAAAATTTAAATAACTAAAATATTAATCTACATTGAAATAACATGCAAATTCTATTTTTATTCAATATTTTCACTGTTGCCATGACATCAAACGTCTGAGAAACTTTATTTAAAATAAAAATAAAATTCTTGAAAAAAATATTTATTTTTGTGTAATAATTCAATTTGGATTGTTGTAATAGCACTATAAAGTTATTTTGAAGGTTCATTGTATATGAATGAAAAAAGATGCATAAAAAATATGCAAAGTTTCGCTTTTATTTTTAATGCAACATTTACTATTTTTTTTTTCGAAATGTAAACTTGAGTCGTCAAAAAGATTTGTTTTTAAAAAATACATCATTATTCTTCGAACTTCAAAAAAAAAAAAAAAAAAATGGCAAACGATAAAGATTAATTATCAAATCTTCAAAAGAAGATTAAAGACAATTATTAATTTTGTTTTATAAAAGATTGAATTAAAACTAGCTAAAGGTAATGTTTGGCGAAATTCTTTGCGAGGTGCTGTTAGTGTGTTTCCTGTTGAGCGTAAATATTGTGTGGAAGCGGTGTAGGTGACAGATTCTGTAACAAACCAACTTGTTTATCATTTACATTCAATGTGCTACACTCGTACCCCACTTATTGAAAGACATTATTTAACCCATCATAATAATTTTTTTCTCTTTTAGCAGTTTTAATTATTGCCATCTCTTTACGATATTACCACTAATATTAAGAATTAAAATATATAACAAATGTATTATTTTTCAATAGCTCAGATACTCATTCCTTCCCATTTATTTCAGGATGTAAAGTTGGAAGAAGTTACATATGTAGCAAGAAATTTTTCGCAGTTTATTTCTCGGATTTCAAAGGAACTCTCTCGAGCTCATGTCATTTCTAGGCTATCAGATCTTATTGTTGGATTTGGATTGGTGTATAAAGTTGATTCTGATGAAAGAGGTAATAATTAGTTTAATATAGTGCTTTGTTGATATTTGTCTTTATAACTATTAAATAAAAGTTCTTTGAACTATCTTTGCCATCCACATAGAAAAAGCTGTAAAATTACGAATAGCAATTCTCCATGCCCCCAAAGTAAATTCCAATAATCTAAATGAGTTTATTTTTACATCAGAATCTGAACATAGCTTGAATGTACCATTTATTTTAACTAAGACTTGGTTGCCTAACAGTTTCTATCTAAGTTTACTGAAAACACAAAAATCACAAACACAAACTGAACTAATATTTTAAAAAAAATTACGAATTTATTTCAATGCTTAAAAATATATTAGAATTGCAAAAAATATTTTAATTAGGTTTTTAATTTGCACATGTTTTATAATTATATTTTGTTGTTTAAAATTTTAAATAAGTGTTATTTTAGTATTAAGTAGTGTTAGTTAAGTGTAAATTAGTAAATTTAGTGTTTAAAATTTTAAATTAAAGAGAGAGCAGAGTTTAAAGATTTAAATCTTTGTTCACAAATTTATATCTGCTATAAATGTTTTGTTTGTTTTGAAAAAGTTGCAATTATTTCAAATTCAATGCATTTTTTCTAAATGCTCATAGTTATTTCCAATCAAAAAAATTATAAGATTATAAAATCATTGAATTTCTTTATTGAAAAAAGTTTTATTTCTTTGCTGTAAAACGATTTAAAATGATGTTAAAATTTTTTTAGATTTTGGACCTGAAGATTTTTTGTGCATTACTGAAAATGCTGTGAACTGTTTTCAATGTCTTAAGTTGCTACTGAAAGAAGTGCAAGACCTTAGTCATGGGCAGAAGCGTAATTTTCTCATTAGCTCACTTCTTCTGTGTGCTACCCATTTTGGAAATCACCATTGGACCAGTGATGCTTCCACTCGAATGTGCAGAGGTATTTCAATTAAACTGATAACGTTTGTGCATAAATTTTTACATTGCATGAATACTTACATTCTCATAAATTCTGTTATTTTGTCAATTTTTTAACCTTTTATTTCACTTGCTTTCAGACTAGTTTCATTTACATGTGAACTTTATTTGAAATTTGAACTATGGTAATATTAACTTTAAATTCTAAATGATATTTTTCAAAGAGCAATTAGAAAATATTGTTTTATTGTAGGCTTTTCAATTACTTATTAATATTATCTATCCATTCTTGTCTGTTTTTTTAACTATAAATGTGTTTTCCTGTTATTTAATCACTTTATTTCATACATTATTGACATTCTTTTTTTTATACAATCTTAATTACTTTTAATCATAAATGAAAGAACACAGGACTTCTATCTAAAACTTGTAAAGTGTTTGTCGATTTCAATTTGTTTTACAATAATATTGAAAGTCTATTCCCCCTGACAGTGTGCTATTAACTAACAAAACCAAATAACCAATTGTCGGATAATTGAAAATATGGCTTTCTACATTTTAGGTTTTTTTATTTGTATTTTCTTTATGAGTATCCAAATTTTATTTTACTTTTTCAACAGAATTCATTCAAGATGTATTGCAAATCACCCAACAAAAAAGTATATCCAGTTTATTGACGGATGAAAGTTTTTACCCAACTATCTTCAAGGGCTGTTTAAAGAAAATACGACCCATTTTATTAAAAGATACATGGATGTTATATCCCAGTTCCTGTTATATATTTTCTTGGCTTCTTCACCATGTAAAAGTGAGTTTTTAAGAATGGCTATGTGTGTTATAATACATAATTTAAGTTTGCTTATTTATTTAAAATGTTATTATTACATTTCTCTTTTAGCACCCATTTTTGGTAGACTATCTTTCTGATGTTTTGCCTCCAGCATTTATGTTTGTATCATATTACAAACCACCTCAACAAACAATTGGAATCCAATGCTTCAATCATATCCTGGATAATGTTGTAAGTATGTAGTGAAGTGTAGATTCTGGGTTTTAAAGTGTGTAACATTTGAGAGATTTTTTTTTCATAGGTATGTACTTTATATAGGTAGTTATTAGATATTTAGTTATAGTTAGTGAAAAAGATTTTTGTCTTAAAAATGCAAAATATATATGAAAAGCCAAAAAAAACCCGTATTAGTATTGGAGCAAGAGCTAATAATATAAGCAATCAGAAACAGCAGTTAGAATCTTTTTAGTTTTAATTCAAGTGCTAGAACAAGAAGTTGTGGTTTCAAGTTTAATGAGAACATTTTTAATCAAGACTGAAGGAAACACTATGGTTGAAATAAAAAAAATTCTTCCATTGAGTGGAAATATATCTTAACTTGAATACATGCAATTACTTTTTTCCCAAAAAATACTTAATTTATCTGTATGTATTTATTTTTCTTGTTACTGCTTCTTTTCTTCATGTTTAGTTTGTTTTTCTAGCCACAAAGTTTAATTAAAGTGGATGGTACGGAAGATGCTATTTATCACTCTTTGTTTTCGTTCACATATTCCAAAGAACCTTGTATTGTTGGTCAACTCTTTCCGTGTCTATTGAAATTGCCAATGATGGACCCATCAAAAGTAAGTAGTTTTTTATTTAGAAATTTGAATCTTACATCACCTTATTATTTTTTTTTTGGTGGGGTATTTGATGGAATATTTTCTGATTGAATTGCTTAATGTCTTTTATTTCAAAATTAAATTACAATAATTAACCTTTTGTTGAGCTTGGATAATTTTTTATATGATATATAATTTAGCATTTCAATATCAAAGCAATCAACCTATTATTGTTTACTATAATACAAAATAAAAACAGACATATACTAGTGAGGCGAGGCGACTGGTGTTGTTGTAGAGGAAATAAGTTGAAGATGATCAGAAGGTTTTTAAGACATTTTATATAAGTTACCACAGCACTAAACTACATAACAGATAGCAAGTAAATTTGGATCAAAATGACACAGGTCCTTTTGGCCTGAGAGATGGAACAAAAGTGATGTTTTGTTCGGTTCGAATCTCACTGGGATTAAGTTTGTCCCGCCTTTATGATGCAGGGATTGGTTAAAAGAATATATACGAATTTATACTATTGGGTAAGAAATTTGATTGACAGAACTTTAGTTTTAGTTCGTATTTTGAAGGATTCGGGTGCAAAGATAAGTACTGTGTGCAATAGGTTTTACTTCCCAAAATGGGGTGCCGAAACAAAGAAAGTTAATAGAAATTAAATTAAATATAAGATTCACCACACTAGTATTTATTTCATCATATAAAGTTATGATGAACTAATGATTTAAAACTAATTAATTGTGTACTTAATTATTCCATTTCTTTTTTAGACAAAATCTGTTCTTTGGAGTGAATTTGACAAAATATTCAACAATCTCCTTTTTACTATGGCTGTTGAAAATAACCTTGAATTAAAAAGGTTATTTTTGTCTCAAGTTCTTAAATTTTGTGTACACTCTCCCCCTTTCAAGCATATGAAGGTATGATAAAATATATATACATATGAAGAGTACACGGGAAGAACCGATTGATTTCTTTAGAGGCTTTCCGTAATTGTCTCTGTTTGGCGAACATTGGCGACCAGAAACCGGTTTTTCTTATGGTTCCACTCAACTCTGGCCTGAATCAGGGTTGCAGCGAAAGATAAACAAAGCGAGTAACCGGTTTCTTTACACCAGTTTAGGCGATTTCTCGCTATCATCCCCTAAGAGGCTATTAAGGAAAGCCTCGTACGAAATCAATCGGTTCTTCACGTGTACTCTTCATATCTGAATTGCTTTTTAAAAAATCTATTCATAAATTATAAATATACCCTAGGTTTTTTTTTATTTCTATCATTTTTAATGTAAAAACGTCTGATTAGTTACGCAAATATGTTCCATGCAGTTTTGTTAAATTTTTAAAAAAATTTACAAATCTTTAACTCTCACAGTGGTGGTAAACAATTCGAAATAAATCTTTAACCTTATAATGGACATAGACTTAGTAACCATTATATATGTATTATTAAGGGTACACTGCGCAATGGCAGGAATATAAAGCTAGTTAAAATATATGTGATACATCGCAAAAGTAATTATATTATTAACCATGCAAATAACAGTTCTTTCTTAATAGCTTAATAAATCTCAGTTAATGTGTTTCCAATCCATAAAACAGTTCCCACGCTTTAATAGGCGTCGATACATTCTTTCCCAGAGAAATTGCAGACACAGCCGAATTTGTTTTGACTTCTGATCCACTCTTCTCGCAATCATTAAAAATATCTTCACCTTCTTAATTAGACCTCGAGATGTGAGGTTCTGTGTGCTTTGGTGGCCGTTCTTGGCCCTCTCTTAAAAGCCGTAAAGGCTACCTTTTAATGCTTTAAATATTCAATATGAGATAATAAAAACATGGTTGGACGTCCACTCTGCCTTTATTTTTGAAGTTAGCTAAATGCTCTCCTATGAAGTAGATGTTATTCTATTTCATATATTGTACTATTATCTAATTTTTTTATGTTGTTCTTTTAGCGTCTTATTGCTGTTATTAAACAATCAATCACAGATGAAATTTCGGCAGATGCGGTTTGTCGAATAACAGCTTTAAAAATCCTCAAAACTGTTATTCAATGTTGTTGGCCAAGGTATGGTTTTCAATAAAGTACTTTTAAAGTTATAGAATCTTAATTTAGCATTGGAACAGTCAATAGCTGCTAATAATGTTTATCTCTATAGTTATCTCTAGAAGTTTTAAAAGGCATTTTAGTTGAAGATTGTTATGAAATATTTTTTATTGGGTTTGTTCAAAAAAAAATTATAATTGCTTTTAATTGTATAGTTGAATGAAGTTAAAATGTACATAGTTTAACTTTTATTTTTTCCATAAATATTTTTTTAATTAATAAAAAATCATTTCTATTTATATAGGAATGGAGTTAAATACAATTTAAGTTAATCCTTTTTTATATGTAAATAATTTTCTTTCAGGATGAAAAATTATTGTTTTGAAGTTATTGTATTAATTCTAGAACTGCAAGAAAATAAAGTTAACCTGTCAAATTCTTCAACAAGTGAGGTTACTTTCAATATTAAATGTATTTGATTTCTTATTTATTTAAAAAGAATTTCTACGTGTCTAAAAGATATATAAATAATTATTTGTGTGGTTTGTGTATAAAATTAATGTATAATAATAAGATAAAATAAGTGAATAGAAAACATGTTTTGAAACATGTTGAATATAACAAAGTTATTAGTCACCACTCCATCATTGGTAGACCTTGTACAAGGGGAGTTAAAATTGTTGTCAATTGTAACATATTACTTGCTATTGGTGTGTATCCTATCATTGGTAAGATTTTAACTCTTTCGATGCCTTGAATACATGTCTTCAAACATACTTTGTATAAAATCATTTTGAAACCTGTTTAACTGAGAATGTGTTTAAAAAAACTTTCTTGCATCCATTAAAGATTTCTGGTTGCTCAAATGTAATTATAGCTTTTCTTGTCTTTCTTAAGGTACAATAGAAGAATTAGATCACCTTTGCAAGGAATGCATTCTACTTTTGAGATCTGCTTGCACTGAGAAATTTGAAGTATGTGCATCTCTCTTAGTTACATTTTTGTTTACTTTTATGTAAACTTTAAAACAAATTATCCTTAAAATTCTGGAAATTAAAATTTTATTTAAATATCAACATGAATGTTACTGAATAAAAAGTGTTTTTTTTAAACTATTTACAATATTTCATAAATTTAAATGATTCAATTGTAATTTTTTTGTGTAGCATTAATAGTTTCATGCAGTTGTTTTGAGCCCATAACAATAGTAATAGATAGAAAAAATTTCTGATACTCTAATAAACAAAATTATAATAAAAATATTTGTAAAAAAAATGTAGCGATGTTATTGCATTTCACAAGCAGAAAAAAGTAATATATACTGAATGATATTACTATAGTTTTATATATAAAAAACACTATGCATGCTAATAATACATTTTAGAAATACTTGTTGGTTTTTAAAGTTTTTTTTCTTTTTAAAAAGTTATACATATGATTATTGAATCAAAATATTTTATTATAATCTTTAATAATGTTTTTTTTCCTACATAGTTACTGACTGCAAGCTTTACTGAAGATTGTCCTAATATACCTCAAGCAAAATTCCTTAGAAGTGTATTAGTAGCAGATAGTTGAAATTGTACTTATATGTTAATAATTTTATTAAAATGATTTATATTTGACTTTTTCAATTATTTATTACCTAATTAAATGGTATATTAAAATTGAAGGCAACATGCACTTAAAAGTTTTAATCCATATAAATCCTAAAACCAAAATTCCTAACAAATGAAAATATATAAAATATTAAATGTTAAACAAGTAAGTTTGTGAAAGCAATTGTTACTAAAAATTTCTTTTACACAAGATATACACCAAGGAATGCAAAATTTTCTAAACAGTGTTCTGTAATTAATGTGTGGCATGCTGAGTTAAATAGATTAGTTGAATTGCTTTATAAGTTTACCTTTTATATTTGTTATACGCATTTCAAATAAATTTGTTACTTGAAAAGAAAATTATATAAATTAAAATTTATATTATCTTTAAATATCATTTACTTGAATAGATATCACAATAGTGATTACTGTCATAATATTAATTTTACAAATATATTTTTACAAATATTTTTTAACATCACAGAAAATAGTGAATTATATTTCTAAAATGATATCTTTAGTTATCAGTTAAATATCTGAAAATGTTATTTATTTCTACTAGTTAACTAAAAAATAAATATTAGACAGAAATAGCGTATTGTAACAATATCATATTGATTAAAATAATTTTTAAAAAATTTAATTTTCAAAAGGTTTAAAGTGTATGAACAATGAAGTTAAATTAAACCAAACAACATGGTGGATGATTTTTTGAAGTTAAAATTCCTGCCATTTTCAATACAATATCTTTGGTGATGGAATTTGATTAAAATATTGGATACGTCATATACCAGACTTCCTGCAAAGTTCAACTTTGATGTGTTATCTTTCTTTTCTGTAGAGTAACAATTTAACTTGAGCTTCATATTATCTGGAGACTTCTTGAAAAAGTCACAATACTTAAGCATTTACATTTAAACATCTTCGTAAAAACCATTTGAATATGTGTAAATATTGTTAACTTGATGTCATGAATTTAAATAATCTAATTTAGTACATTCATGCTACAGGATATTTCATTTTGAATTCAATTAATATTTTCAACTTGAAACAATATCCCGCGATTTATCTGGCTTTCTATCCCATATTCCCATTTTTGTTTAATTTGTTTTTAAGAACAAAGATACAACCAAACGATGACGCCGTCAGACTCAAAAATGCTCATAGTTTTCAATAAGTATTCTGTGGTTTATTCTGATAATTTGTTTACCACATTTCGGGCTTTAAGGCTCTTATGTTTTTATCGAACCCAAGAACCTTGAAGTTCAGATGACAGAGTCCTTTATGCATGGCATGCTTTCCGTTTGGTATCCATTTCAGGGATTTGAAGGTGAGGGTGGGGTGGGATGACGAAGTTTCCAGTCCTTTGAGAAGAAGTTACCTCTTCTTTATCTTCCAATGTTTTCCAGGCCGAGTGAACGATATTTGCCCCATGTAGGTCATCCATAAGTCACTCAACGTGCTTCAGGTTTTTACCTGTTTCCGTTTTGATGGGGTTATGGCTTGGAAAAGTTGCCCCATGTCGGTCATCCATAAGTCACTCAACGTGCTTCAGGTTTTTACCTGTTTCCGTTTTGATGGGGTTATGGCTTGGAAAAGTTCCACTCTCGATTTCTCATCGCTAAAGCTCTCATTTTCGATAGCGTAAGCTGATGCTGCGTGTACGCTTGTAGTGCCTTTACAATAACGTCAGTGAGGTCAAGCTGGTAATGGCTGCGTTTTAAAGCTTTTTTAGGATAAATATTAACATCTAAAACTTCACCTCATGGCCCTCTTGAAGACTTCATGATGGTCCAATCATATCGACCAAAAATGCTCTTGTGACGGTATTCAAGCAAACCAAAAGTGACTTTTTACTTAGAACGCATGTGCTTTGAACGTAGTAACTGCCAAGCTGCGTGTTAAAATAATTTTTGATTTTTCTTGAAAACATGCTCTTCGTTGTTTAGCCGTAGGTCACAGAAAATATTCTAAAACTTAATAGTATAAAAATGTCTTTGCTTCGACAAAGTTTAAAATCTTTCCTTTCAAAAAGAATAACACATTATTCTCTAGATTTAAATCATAAAACAATCAACCAACATAGGTTATGGAGGTAAGCAATCTCGTATACTAGCCGGACCGGGATTTGTTTACAAGTGCATTGTTTTAACGAAAGCGATTGTCTAACCTGATACTTTTTGATTTTTATGCATATTAATTGAATTTTTAAAGAAAATCATTAGCAAGTTGAAGGCATACACTTTTTTTGTGTAAAATATAAAAAAAAAATATAAACTGTACTTTTCTCAGATATATCCTCCAGTGGTTTTACCTCATCCATCTGATTTTTAAGTTATAAAAAGAATCAAAATGCACTTAAATTGATTTGATATATTTATTATTCATTACCTTTTTTTGTAAAGTAGGCAAGAATATTTCTTGCACCCATTTCCATTTGTTACAGTGGGGAAGCAGTTGAATTACATTTGCTGTTCCCTGTCCATTCAACTTATGATTTAATTATACCAAGAAAAAAAATCCTAATCAATAACGCTGGGTACATTAGGCTGGTGCTTCGATTTGCACTAATGTAGCTTTAATTCACCCAAACGGAAGTTTTTTTTTGTGAGCTTTTTTACATTTATTTCAAGATTTAAGTTAGGATTACTATTAAGCCAGTAATCCATTCACGCTGTAGCTATGCTGTAGCTGGATTTTGTGACGTAACTGTCACTAGTACGCATGCACGTGGTCAAAGCTGTACTTCTGAAGCTGGATTTTTGAATCGTTTTCCAAGCAATATCAAAGCTGTAAATTGGTTTTGGGCATGAGCCAGTCATAAGAGTCATTTAGTTTTTAATTTGTCCGTGGTTTTTAACTTAATATTCTTGTTTGTTTACTTTTTATTGAGAGAAATAACCCATAAGTCAAGAAACTTCCATCCACGCTTGATACAGCAAATGACGTCACAAAATCCAGCTACAGCATAGCTACAGCGTGAATGGATTACTGGCTTTACTGTGATTGACATCCATATGGACTAATCCTTTTGATAAATGCTTATATACAATACTAACTGGGCGTTAAGTTTAATCCTGCATTACAATTTACAAGCATTTTACAGTTATGTGAAGTATTAATTAAAAAAAAATATAGCTGTAGTCAACACTTTGTAGAATATGACTTTTTATATAAGATCCTACTTGAATATTTTATTAGGTTCTACTGCAGTTCTGCTATTGCTCATCCTATGCCTGATGGCTGTGAGAAGGCTTACCCTCCAAAGATTAATAACATTGTTGAAGAAATAGCAAAATTAACTCTCATTGAAGTTGCTGACTTAAATGAATGTTTAAAGGTAGTATTATTTTACTAATTTACAGGCAATGTCAGAAATAAGGCACTGTATTTAGTGGCTTTTTCAATGAAAATTTTGATGGTTTACATTTTCATGTGTTGTAAAATAAATTGATAATCTTCCATTTAAAAGACAAGTTGAATCACAATTTATTCATAATGTGAAGATTGATTTTAGAAAATGCAGAAAAATAAGTTTTCCTTGAAAGGTCTCATAATCAAATGACTGCCTGAAAGTTGTTAAAAATAAATTTGATCATTCAATTTTTCTATAAAAGTAATTTGTCTTTTTCTTAGTTGAATAGTCATTTAATGAACTATCCAAGTTACACTTGATTTAATTAACATTAGAGGGAAAGCGTACCATAGATTTAATGACTTGTAGTTCTTACTTTTCGGTAAGAATTGTTTTAAAATTAAAGGTCCTCAACAGGGTGTCAAAATAAAAGCAAAATGAAACGGAAAATATCAATTTAATAAAGTTGAAAAATAGTGTTGCCATGTATTCATAATTATCATTTTAAAATTTCAAATAAAAAAAAATTAAAAAAAATCATAATTATCTATCATTTTAAAATTTCAAAATTAATAATTCAATAGTAAATAATATTTTGTCTTCAAATGTTTATTTTGCTGCTATTGTGATTTTTATGCATCGTGTAAGGGCAAAGCAGTACTCTTTCAGTAATTACAATTCCAAAACTAACGCATTAGGCCTATGACACTGTCCTTCCCTCTAAATAAATTTAAACAATGATTCCTACTCTTTAAACTTTTTTACAAATAACAAGTTATTTGTTATATACAGTACAGTATAAGACAATAAGTATTTAAAAACATCTCAAATATTGCCATCTGTTTGCAGAAAAAGCTGAATATCAAGGATGTCCCGATGATGATGGGAGCTGCAGTTGCTGCTCCAGCCGCAGCAGCCGGTGATGTAAGTATTCTTCGATCATCATGTTGCAGTTTCCGTAATATTGCAGTACATACGGTGTCGACCGATCACAGGGGCAATGTTAAGTCAATGGGATCTTTCGGACGTTTCACATAAATGGCAACAGTGTCTTGTTGAATAAAAATGGAATTTGGATGTTATTGTAATGTAAACTGCTCAATAGAATTAGGGGAATGCATGGTTTAAACCCTTTCACCCCCAATTATTCCATTTGGAAGCGTTAGCTTGCGATTTTTTTCTCACTTAGTTTAGCTTGCACTTATTTCTTCCTGTTAGATGGAAAAATCATGTATTTGAAGAATGAAATAATGTTTGTTTAAATTAAATGAAAATATAATCAACATAGTAAAGCAAAATTCGCTCCCAAAACATTTTATGAAATAAATTGACCCTAAATTCCACATGTTGCTATCTTGTTTAAAAATTTATTTTCATCATTTTTTTGTTTCACAAATAAAGTTTTAAAAAAATTATTGTTATAATTTATTTAAATGTTATGATTCCAACATTCCCTTTTACATTTTAGTTAAAAATTAAAATTTTTTACCATTTCATTCTGGATGAATAATGAAACTGGTTCAAAAGTTTTTGATTTTTAGAACAAAAAATTAAACGTTGGAACAGAAAAGGTTAACAAAAGTATGCAAAGTGCTCCTCTAATTGATTTTAGCAATGCATTTTAAATTTTTTGTTATTTAAATTTTAAATAAACTTATAATTTGATTTTCTTAATGAAATTCGGGATGTAGCCTAGCCCAATTATTTGCTTCAAAATAACTTATCTCACCTGTTTGTGAGATTTGCGGTTCGTTCTGTGAAGGTGGGCAAGGGACAGGCGGACTGAACGATTATAACACCTTTCCACTTGCACGTTAGAAACATAGTGTGGAAGCTAAAGTTATGTTAAAAACTGTATGTGTAAGTGAAACAGGTTATTTTAAATTTAGCTCTAATTGTTTAGATTAATGGGAAGATTATTGTATACTATTATGTATTTGTCCATACATATATAAAACATTTATTAATTTCTAGGATGAAGAATCTGAACCTCAACTTACAAAGTCTTCATTTACTGTTAAATTGATGCAAATTGATTCTGCCAAAAAAGTGGCTGTTATCAAAGAAATCAAAAATATCATTGAAGGAATGAATTTAGTGCAGGTAATGATTACTTACTTTCAAGGCATTTATTTTTCACTTAACGTATTATAAAATTATACGATCATTAATAATTAAAAAAAAACTATTTCTTTAAATTTACTATTTATTAAACAACTGAAAGATTAATGTACTAATAGTGGTATTTGTAATGGCTTCTGAGGCATACACGGAGAGACAAGACCAGGGGCAGGATATGGGAACTTTCGCCTTTTGAATTTCTTTCTCCAATACGTTACCGAAAGCATTTTTACTTGTCAATGGCTGGTTTTACATGCAAATGTGACACAGCACCGCCCATGATCATATGTTTGTATGTCATGCAGTCTTGCAAAGCCAATCACTGATGATTGAAAATGTTTTCTTAGAAGTCTCGGAGGAAGGGGGATATTTTGGCTAAGGTTTACATGCACTTTCCCTCCATTTCTGCTACAGTCCTTGAAAAGTGATAAAAAAAACACTGATTTTCAAAGTATTGAAAGTGCTTGCAGGGCTGCCAGTGGCGACTAAAAAGGCTACTAAAGCGACTATTTTAGCGTCTAGGCGACTATGGCAACTATTTAAGTCCAAAAAGGGCCCAAAACGACTATTTTAAGCGAAACCTTCAACTATTTTCAGTCTCGAGCGACTTTTTTTTGAAAGATTTTTTTAGTTATATAATTTTCACATAGATGGCGCTTAAAGGATACTACCTATACGCAAAACGTGAATTGCAGATGATGCCTTTAGTTTTCAAATCCAACAGCACAAAACAAAAGCAAAACCATGCGTTTTTGAAATTGTGCTTGACTATGATTTTTTTTAGCAGCCTATGCAAAATTTATGGAAACTAAATTTTTTATTTTGTATGCTTTGTTGAAATTTTTTTAAAACTGTATTTGGATAGGATTTACATCTGACTGTTAATTATTAATTTGCCTTGTTTCTAAATTTATTAAAACTATTTTCAGTCTCGAGCGACTTTTTTTTGAAAGATTTTTTTAGTTATATAATTTTCACATAGATGGCGCTTAAAGGATACTACCTATACGCAAAACGTGAATTGCAGATGATGCCTTTAGTTTTCAAATCCAACAGCACAAAACAAAAGCAAAACCATGCGTTTTTGAAATTGTGCTTGACTATGATTTTTTTTAGCAGCCTATGCAAAATTTATGGAAACTAAATTTTTTATTTTGTATGCTTTGTTGAAATTTTTTTAAAACTGTATTTGGATAGGATTTACATCTGACTGTTAATTATTAATTTGCCTTGTTTCTAAATTTATTTTTATTCAGTAAGTTGGCTATATGGCCTAATACTATAAATTAACATAACATAATTTAATAAAAAATTTTACTGCTATCAAATAAAGCCAGAAATAACTGGTAATTGAAATTTTTAAAGTACTGATGTACTAATAGGGAGAAACATGCGTTTCCAACACACTATGTCTAGTTTTAAGTAACTTTTTTTTTCTCTAAGTTTTAAGTAAGATATTATAAATCTTCTGAAAAAATATTGTTGCTAAATTAAGTTGTTTGAAGTTTTTTATTTGTAATAAATATGTATCTAAAAGCATTGTGTATCAAAATACATTTTAAAAATATTTTTCTCTTGAATTTCGATGATTCTAGACCGTCGTAAATAAGAATACTTAAACTTGCGTTAAAATTTAATTCGTCTTAATTTAGCCTTCCTTGCATTTTAAAGCTGTGGGTTGTTTCAGTGAAACATATTTACATGGATTATTGATTCTATATTTCTTGAAAAACTGATATCTATATAAAATAAAAAAATTTTATTTTATAATATAGTTTAAAATAATTTATTTTCAAGTAAATTTTATTGACAGTATCAGTCCTTTCGTTTGATAGCTGGTGTTGCAATTTGTAAATTTAAGTTTTGATTTTAAATTCTTGCACTATTTAGCATTTTAACTTCTTCCTACTCGCTTCTGTGAAATGGCAGGCTTTTCTAGGTGAATGTTGGTTTTTCCTATATTTTAATCAAGCTAAACACAAATTAAAAATAGATAAATATATTGGTCGTACAGTTCACTATATATTTTTGAAGGATAAAAAAGGTACTTTTATGACTGTTTTCTTAAAAATTATCCAACTGTTAACGGAATGTTTTTTTTTTGTGGGAGTTTTTTTGTAATCGTTAATAAATTATATTCCAATACAAATAAGTAGATTGAAAATATTTTTCCCTTATTTTTGTTCTCTAACAATTATATATAAATTGGTTTAATAATTTAACATGAAATTTTCTATTGCAATGCATCTTAAAAACTATTGGCAGTTTTATAAATCCTTTCAACTGAGTGTTGGTGCTACAATTCTGAAGGTTTGCACTAATACTAGTCTTAAGTTTTAGTTTTTAACTTTTTGCACCTAAGCATATTAAACTAATCTATCACATTTTGGAAAATTTATGTAATAGCAGACAACATCCAATGCAAATATTTAAAAAAATAAATACCTATTATGTTATCTAAAAATTAAAAGTTGTTTAGTTAGTTAGGTAAAAGAGGATACTATTTTGGCTACTATTTTTAACATCTGAGGTTACTAAAGCAACAAGCAACTATTTTCAAAGCTTTCTGGCACTGGCAGCCCTGTGCTTGAAAAACTGTATAAACCTTAAAAAGTCCTTAATTTTTTGGCTGTGTGTTGCAAATGTAAATTTTGCTTCAGCAAAAACACTTTTTCCCATGTGAATCAGTTTCTATTTCACTTTTTTATTTATGGAAAGCAAAGAAAAAGATTTTAGATGGATTTTTTAATAATTAGTTATTTTATAACACATATTTAAGTTCATTTGAAAGTTAGGAAGCCTTTATTCATTTTCTAAATGAATTTTTGAAAATTAACATGAAATTTAGGTGTTGCATGGTCGAATATATAGTCCTTGAAAAGTCCTAAAAAGTCCTTGATTTTTTTAAAATTAAAAAGTGTGGCAACCCTGATGTCAATTTTAGTGTCATTGATGTATAACTCATTCTTATAATGCCTTTATTCTTGCATTCCCTTAAATGAACCTATAATTCATTTCCAGGCAAAGAAATTTGTGGAGAGTTGTCCTCAAGTTGTGAAAGGAGACATTGGTAAAGAAGAAGCTGACAAGTTAAAAGAAGCATTGGAGGCAGTTGGCGGCACCTGTGAAATTTCGTAGTTATCTGACAATGTTCTGATACAATTTTCAACAGTTTTCTGTTCTGCAATTCATAAAATCCCCAGAAACCGCTTAAGAAAACCCGATCTGTACCAAGTGTGGACAACTGATGGCATATTTTGAAACTAAAATTGAAATAGGTGTTTACTAAAAATTCAATTTGTTAAGAAAATAGGTATCGGCCTTTTTTATCGGTACATTTCATTATTTATGTGAATATCCATTGGTTTCATTTTTGCATTGGCATAAACATTGTTATTATGACTGGCTGACCATTTGCTACATTTATTGATAAATAAATTATTAATTTGCATATTAATATTTTTCTAAATATTTGTTATTTCAAATGAGTATAAAAACCCCATAACTAATGAGATGTAAATCCTAATTATATTTTGTTAGTAAAATATCAACGAAATAATACAATAGTGCCTAAAAAAAGTTGTCATTTGAGACAATTAATGTTTTAATTAATTCCATAAGTATGTAGTACAGAGAAAATAGTTATAGTATGTACTGATTTCTAGTTGTAAAGTTTGTTTTGTGTTATCGATTAGTTTAGGATGAATGTGTGCAATTTGAATGCCCCTATGTTTCATAATCATGCATTTACAATAAGTTTTCTATAAATAAAAACATAAAATCTATCGTGTCTGTTTACTTTTACCTACCAAGTGGGTTATTATTTAGCTTTTACTGATAAAAAAACTAAAAAATGAAATTTTCTTGTATTTATAATACTTAACCAATATTTAAGTTAGTATATTAGTTCAACATCTCTATATACAATGAAAGCCTTATTTCAATCAAACAGCAACTCTACACTTATTCATTGAAAAGCAATGGTATAACAATTATTATATTTTGTTAGTATTTGTAAAGTAAATCACTCATGCCCCCAAATTAAAACCAATGTCAGACTTTTTTAAAGACGAAAAATGTGTCATGAAATTTAAATTTTTAAGAATTTCTTAAGGTTAAAGCTATGCAGCTGTTAATCCTATAATGTGTATATTTTATTGTGCACAATAATTATAAATTTTCTTTAGTTTTCATTGCTTTCTCTTAGTTGCTTCTCAAGATTGACCATTTGTAACAATGGCCATCTCAATGTCAACGTTATTTTTAGTTTAGGAAATGAAATCAACTAAAAAGTTCAATTTAAAACGGACACCTGTGACTTTTATGTTGTATAGTATAATTTTTGACCTGTGTTTAGATTTAGTTTTAAACAAAGAGTAGGTTTTCATAGTTTAGGAGCAATGAATTTTCAAAAACATAAAAAAAAAACTTTTATGGTACTGATGTCTTTAAAAAACACACATAAAATCTGATCTATGTGGTTTACGAGCTGTGTAAACCACATAGATCAGAAAGTATATGAAATTTAATATCAATTGAAAGAACTTTTTTTAAAATAAATTTTCTGAGACAATTTGTAAAAAAAACATTAAAAGATTTCTAAAATAGTATTTATACTTTTTTCAAAAATGTTTTAAATTATAATTTTATTAAGGCATCCTGTTAAAATTAGAATATTATCCATGGTGGGATCAGGCCGTTAAACCAAATATGTAAAAAAAATATTAAAAAAATTCTGAATAGCCAATTTATTTTTAAATATTCTTAAAATCTTTTTTTTTTTTTTTTTAAATATATTTAGAGAGTAAAGTAGTCATATTGAAGAAAATGTTTCAAGATTTTAAAAAAATATATATAATACGATGTATATATATATATATTTAATTCGTATGTTTAAGGTCTTAAGTGGGAACAGAAATGTTGAATGAAAATAAATTACTTTTTAAACCAGGTTTGGAAGGAATTAAGTAATCTAATTCAAGCCAATAGCATCTCCCACAATCCTTAAGTTCCATAGATCTTATTTGATTTTATAATGTTTTTATTTTAATTATCAGAAATTTGTTAATTTTTTGTAAATTCATAACTCTTGAACTAAAATGTAAAAAATTATCAATTTTAAACAATTTACTATAAACTCAGAGGTTATATAAAAAGAAAAACCAGGGTGGAAGAAAAAGCATTCTTCCCACACGGAATTTTGTTAAAGTTTATGTTCTCATACAGCATTCTCGAAAAAACATATATAACACTGTTCCGAAAAAATTATTTTCTTATAAACTATATTTTTTTTCTAAAAAAACTACCTGGTTACTGGACTAAAAGTTGTGAATTTTTTTTGACTTGATATGACATGACTAATATAATTTACTTAGTGGTGTCATCTGTTGGGGACTCTTAAAAGTTTAAGTTTGAACCATAAATTTGTATCTTAATAAGTTTTTCGATGCATTATTAAGAAACCCCTATGTGTTGAATGCTTCATTTTAGAAAAACGGTGATTCAAACAGCTTTTTCATTTTTAAATATTTTGTTTCAACAAATTAATAAAAATTTTAATACAGCGCACAATCTTTAAAATATATTGTTAGTCTCGTGTTGTTGTTGAAGTTTCCCATATGGTCTGGCTACATTGGGGACAATTTCTTTGTTAAAAAGACTATCATGATCGTTTGTGCCGTATTATGCAATGAGTTCAATGGTAGGGTAGAGGAACGACTCGTACTGAGCGGCCAGATCGTCAGCCATGGCTCACTATGGAGCCCGAATAGAGTGGCAAAATTGCTAGTTAATTTATAATGTTGATATTGAGAAAGGAAGTACACCCAGGGCAAAGGCGATAATCGCACCCGTTACAGCACGCGGACTGCTAGCGTTATGGCCTGCGATCCAAACCACTCGGCCATCGATCCCCACATGCCACCCTATATTGTCTCCGTGTTGGTCCATGATGCGGTTGGTAGGTTCAGTCTCTACCCTTTTTTTTAAACTCAATAATTAACGCATGCCCCAAGTTTCTAATGTCTTGAGAATCGTTGATTCGGTTGGACTTGCTATATGGTAACCGGAAAGAAAGAAAATAATTATTTATAATTTGCAACTTTTTGAATCACCAAATAGGGAACCGAAAATTAGATTAAAACTCTACCTATTTAGACAGAGTAGGTTCAGTGTTTAAAATGTGTGTTCTTTTCTTGTTTTTTATAGCTTGTGAATTCGATCAGGGATTTTTCATTGATTTTTATAAAAAATTATTCTCACGGTGTTTTTTTTTTTTTGGGGGGGGGGGGGGGGGGTATTAGTTTCCACACTACGTTCATAACGTAAAAAGTGGAAGGTATTATAATCGTTCAGTCCGTCCGTCCGTCTGTCACCCACTTTCACAGAACGAACCGCAAGTCTCACAAACAAGTGGAACACGTCAATTTGAAGCAAAAAATCAGCTTAGGGTACATGCCAAATTTCATTAAAAAATAAATTAGAAGTTTATTTAAAATATAAATAACTAAAAATTTAATCTACATTGAAATAACCATAGACAAAGAATACTAAGTATCTGAAGATCTTCGTACTTAAGTCGTATTAGATCAGATCTGAATAGTGTTCTTAATCTATGGAAATAACATGCAAATTCCATTTTTATTCAATATTGTCACTGTTGCCATTTCGTTAAACGTCCGAGAAACTTTATTTAAAATAAAAATAAAACTCTAGAAAAATATTTATTTATGTGATATAATTCAGTTTGGATTGTTGCAATAGCACTTTAAGTTATGTTGATGGTTCGTTATAGTATATGTATGAAGAAAGATGCATAAAGAATTCTAACTTTGCAAAAAGAATATGCCAAGTTTCGCTTTCATTTTTAAGGCATCAGTTTTATTAATTTATTTTCCGAACTGTAAACTTGTTGCTACAAAAAGATATTTATTAAAAGATATATCATTATTCTTCGAACATGAAAACAATAGTAAACGATTAAGGAGACACAGTACCTCAAAATTTGCAAAAATTGTGAATTTGTTTTTATTTGCTAAAATTAAAGTTTAGAACCTTCTAAATAAGTCTACCAAGTTTTAAAAGGGTATCTATATTTAAAAAAAAGTTATTCTATTTTTTATGCGGAAAGGTATGATAGAAATGCATACAAATGAAAACTTTAGATGCGTTTTTCTTTATGTTTATATTTCCTTGATAACAAGTTCTATAAAACACTAAGGCTTTTTAAATTACTTATAAAAATCTAAGGAATTTTGTATACTGTCTGTCAAATATAATAATATTAAGAATTGGCATTAAAATTGTTTAAAAAAGTAATACTTTTTTTATTAAAAAAATATTAAAGTCGAAAATTGTCAAATATGCCAAAATAATTAGGGATTTTTTTACATAAATATTTTTTATAAAACAACTACGGAAGGATAAATCGAATTTGGATGCCAATTGTTATGTAAAACAGTTTAAAGTACATGAGGAAAAAAAAATTGGGTTCAAATATTTGTATTTAAAAAAGCCTTAGCATTTTTTAAAAGTTCAAAAATTTTTAAATTTTTTTAAATAACTCAAAAAATTAATTTTTTTAAAACATTTTTCTTGTCATATATTGTTTTTAAATGTAGATTGAACTGATAAAACATAAATTTTATAGTGAATTCGCAAAATTAAACATTTTTTTGAAAGTGGTACCGTGTCCCCAAATCTCCATAAGCCATAAGAAGATTAAAGAAAATAGTTAATTTGGGAATTACAACTAGCTAAAGGCGCTGTTTGGCGATTTTCTTACTGTGGTGTGTATATAGATTGTTTCCTGATGAGCACAAATGTTGTTTGGAAGCGGTTTAAGTGACAGATTCTGTAACAAACCTACTTTTTTATTATATGCTTAATGCACTCAAAAATCGATCGTAAGCAGTATCAATACTTAAGGTAGGCGAATACCCTAAATTCCCCAAAATTCTAAAAATTTTACTATTACTTTAATCTTTTCCAAATTTGACATGGGGATTTCAAATATAATGAACAATGTTATTTGGGCATTTTTTTAAAATTTAAATATAATTTATTTTAAACGGTGTTTTTTTACTAAAAAAAGAGGTTTACGCTAACAAGTCTACCATACTGAATTTTTCTCCTATAAACATTAATTATGTGTTAAAATCTCCGTTTTGAACTGATACGTGCAATGACCCTCTAGAGTTACATACAAATTAAAAGAAAATAAGTTATTAAGAAAAATTTTATGAATTTAACTAAAAAAAGATTTTTTTTCGATTAACTTACACTTGAACATTTATTTAAAAAAAAAACTACTATATTTACACCAGATGTCAGGAGGCTTATGGCACATCAGATGTATATTGAAATAGCATCTGTAAAATATTTCAGGTAAATTAATGTAAAACTTTTTATACAAGAAGTGTTGGCGTAAACCCCCTTTTTTTGAGGTGGAAAACACTTTTTAAAATAAATCAATTATATTTAAATAAAAAAATTGCCTAAAAGCATTGCTCATTATGTTTGAAATTACTATGCCAAATTTGGAAAAGATTAAAGTAATAGTAAAAAATTTTGAATTTTAGGTATTCGCCTACCTTAATATAGCAATTCGCTTTATAATATCTCTTAAAAATTCGAGAGCAAAAATTATTTTAAGCACATTGATAAAATTAATATTTTTGCCCGTGACATAAAAAAAAATAGAAGTATTAATTTAAGGAAATTTTGATGGCCTCTTTATTCAGACCAATCAAATTCAAATTTTATTCCTCGTGGAAAACGTGCTTGTATCGAGAATTATTAAGTGGCAATTCGAAGATCTCACATTCTCTTCAATTTTCTGTTCACTTTCATTTCGTTGAAAATATCGGTTAAAAATATTTCTTTGAACTTCTAAATATAATTCAAGAACTATTTCCACCAAATTAACGAAATGGATCATCGTGGCCGGAATAGAAGTGTTTTTTCTGCCAACTCAATTCGTGCGACCGGTGAAGGAAATTGTATTGTCTTGGGGAACATGCCAGGAGCTAAAGCTTCCATTGTGATGGGAGGAATTTCAATTTGCTTGACGAACATCGGTGGAAAGCATTTCGTGAACGGACGAGAACTTTTTGGAATTGAAGGATATACAATTTGCTTGAAGAACATCGGTGGGAAGATTTTCGTGAATGGACAAGAACTTCCTGCAGCCTACTACGATGGCAATGGACATTCTGGAGCTAATCCTCAGCAGCATATGCACAGTTGAATTCGAAGCGGTAGGAATGTATTATCCGGTAATCCTTTATTAAGAAACATTCAATTCAGATAAAATTGTAAACCAGCGATGCTAGACTTAAAAATTTCAAAGTATTTATTGGTTCAATAAAAGGAAACGTATCAAATTTCAAAATTTTCTGAAAAGTTTAATTGGAATATATTTTGCAGCCTTTTTTGTTCTTAAAGTTATATAAAACAAATTAAAATATACCGGATAATACATTCTAATAATCAGCTTATTCCCAAAGGTGGATGAATATTAAAAAGCCATTACAAACTGTAAAAAAAATATTTGCGGAATAATACTCAAGTTTGTTAAAATCGTGCAAAAGTGTGCAATTTTCTTTGAATAGGATAACTTTAAAACTTTAATAACTGGGAATTATATAGAAATTACGTTGAAGAACACAATTTAAATGTTTTTAGTTACTTGCTTCAATTGAATCCCTTAGGAACCAACGTCAATTACAAAACGCCATTTATTACGTATAATAATTTCATTTTTTATAAACTTATTTTTAGATTAAATTAAGATCTAATATTAATGAATTTAAAATTTTGCAGGATTTACAAGAGATTTCCCAATTTTTCGCTTCATTTAATAAAAATATTTTTTTAAAAATATTAATTCTTGACGTATATTAACTTTTATTATTCAGATGCATAATTTTAACTAAGTGAAATTTAAAAGAATTATTACAAATACTTTATTACAAATCAGACGGAACGGTCGTTCCGCCCGCCAATCTCAAAATGACGCCAAGGGCTAAACGGCAGTTATGTATATACATATACAGAAAACATTTCGCTATGTTAACAGCAAAATTGATTTTATTTTCTACCAGACAAACTAAACATCGTGGATCAATAAAAAAAATACAGTAGAGAGGTTTTGTAGATTACTTTAAATAAAAAAAAATTGGATATTCTAGAATAAAAAGCAACGGAGAAAAAAATTATGAAAATTTACGAAAATGAAATCTTCCGAGCAGTTTTAGTCAAATTTTGACTAAATTTTTGACCAGACCTACAGCCATTATTAGACCATGAATATAGAAGCTGTTTTTACTAAACGATTAAGAATGCCGTAATTTAGACCCTTTCAAAGGTTTGAAGTTTCAAAAATATATCTTACTATTTTTAATTAATTAAAATCTATATTACCATTGGCGATATGAATGCGCGATAAACAAGCCGTCCTAGCGACCAAGTAGCTCCAAAAACACGCCAAACGAGGTTTGCTATATTTTCATCAAAGAACGTCGGAGTTCAAAAACACAACGAACAAGCCGCTATTACAGCTTTTAAATAAATGATTAATGAAATATCTGAATTAACAGGTTGAAAAAACTTTGGAATTCTAAATAATAAACGGAATGCGACATTTAAATTTTTTGGCGTTTTTATTTAAAGAAAATATATCAACAACGATAATGTAATGAATGATTTTGATCTATTAATGTAAACATCCATATTTGGCTGCCAGATTCAGTTCATATTAACATTCAAACTTTTTAAACACTTTGCTTTTTCTACGAAGAGTAAGAAATAATATCTTTCGGATTCTCGGAAATTATATAACTCTCGATAAACATTGAAATCTTGTCGTCAATTTTGTAGTTATATTTTATTATTAAAAAAAAACACTTACTGATATCATCCTAAAACACTTCGTAAAAGTAAACAAACGCCAACCTCAAAAAAAAAAAAAAAAAGCATTTATTTTATAACAAAAAACAAGTCATTATGAAAGTTGTAGCTAAAAAGCCGTGATATAAAATGAATGCCAATCTCTTGTTTAAAACTACCTGGTCATAATTAATAGCATAATTTAAGTTTCGCTGCCATAAAAAAAAACTGTTTGAGGTTGGTGCCCATCTTCCCCATCTTAACCACCCGCTATACCTTTATAAAAATGTATTGAGATCATATATTTGCTAAACAAAAATTTAACAGTATCCTTCGTTATTTTGATTTAGCAATTCAAGTTCATTTGCGTGATTTAGTTTTTTAAGGGGATTAAGATGGGCACCAACCTCAAACAGTTTTTTTATGGCAGCGAAACTTAAATTATACTATTAATTATGACCAGGAAGTTTTAAATAAGAGATTGGCAATTCATTTTATATCACGGCTTTTTTAGCTACAACTTTCATAATGACTTGTTTTTTGTTATATAATAAATGCATAGTTTTTTTTTTGAGGTTGGTGTTTGTTTACTTTTACGAAGTGTTTTGGGGGATATAATATTTTTTGATGTTTATAGATAAATCCGTTATGAAGCTTAAAATACTTGTTCTTAAAAAGAAAGATTTTCAGAGGTTTTGTGGCAAGTGCGGAATTGTAAAATTTAAGTTTAAAATTCAATACATTTTATGATTTTTTGCGTAAAAGAAAAAAAAAGCTGTTATATATTTAGTGGTCGTTCCAATTGTTCATTTATTGCGATGTTACAGTAAATTATTGTTAACTTATGTTGGTTGGTAGACATGTATTTTCCGTTTTTTTGTGCTTGGTCAGATACTCGCTTAATAAATTTAGGTATAGGGGAGAGCGGGGCACAACGGACCACTTTTTCATTTTTTGCACTATAAGTACAAAAATATCCATCCCACTTGTTTAAAAAAAGGTGTATATATTACACATATATCCTGGTTTAAAAATACATTACCTAAAAAATATAATTTCAAATATTTTTTTTCTGAATTCACCTTTTTATTACAAGTGAGAAAGTGGTCCATTGTACCCCAGGTTCGGGGTACAATGGACCACATCATGGGGTACAATGGACTATGGTATTTTTTGCTGAAAAAAATTTATCTGCACTTTTTAAATATTAACATACATATAAAATAATAATTTTCTTTTGACTTTTAAGTATCCAATTGCATTAAAATTTCTTTCATCGCCTGTTCCATCGCTTCTTTTGGCTCTGTTCCTTCGCTAGTCTTTCTAATTCTGTTACGTAGCATTTCTGATTAAAATAAAATAGTAAAAGCATTAAATTTTATCTTCAAACTTATAAGGTCATTTTAAAGTTTAAACATTTATTGATATACAAAACAACACCAAAAGTGTAGGGCCAAACTGTGGATCAAAGAATCTTCGTTTTTAGGTGAGATTAATTTTTTAACCTTTTTAAAGCCTTCAATTAATCAATGTGGTTAAACATTTTACTAACAAAATTTCAATTTTGCGCATTTTGCCAATTCTGAAAAAATTTGTTTGTTAGGAACTTAATTATTATTAACTACAACAAATAACTCACATTTTGGTTAGTAAAAAAATCAACGGTAATCAAATATTAATTTAAAAATTTATGATACTGTACTGTTACTTCTGTTATGTAAATGTGAAAATTTATTTTTGTATCAACTCAAATTTTTAAACTTCTTGTTTTAAATAATTTAACACTAATATCACATTCAATTTTAAAAATACTTTTCTCATGTAAAACACTTATAGTTTGTAATCATATATAAATTAAAACATCAGTTCACTAATAATTTGTTACTTCTGGTTAAAAATAAAAACAAGTATTCTTAGTAGATGGGGAAAAAATCTATTATATTTAAAAGTGAATATTAGAATATATATTAAAATATTTTACTACCGTCAAAGCGGGTATCTTTGGCCACGGAGGGTAACTTTGGCCACGCGTCGGAAAAAGATTTGCTTCTTAATTTCTCTTCATAAAATGATCTCATCTTAAATTGTTTTACATTTTTGGAAAGGTGGAAATATCGCCTTTCATTTCATGTAAAAAAAATCTCATTCTAAATCTGGCAATACTACAAATGCTGTTTTCATTCTTACGAGCATAAAATGACAAAAATCTATCTCTTCCAACTTTTGTCTGGAACTAATGCTCTAGACTGGGAATTTTTAATAGTAGCCAGTGGCTACCAGAATGAAAAAAAAATGGTAGCCACATTTGGATTTTTAGTAGCCAGTTTCAAATTTAAGTATATACGACAAAAATAAACTGCGATTTTGCACAAAACACACTTTTATTAAAGACATTTTATTTATTAAAGATTGACAGTACAAAAAATGATCATATACCAAATATATTAGTATTATGTGATTGGCCATTATTAACAAGAGAAATTATTATTCAAATCCTTTATACAACATATTTCGCAACTGATTAAAGAAATTTTACAATTTGCAATAGTTACAAACATAGTTTTTTGCTTTATCCATCTCCACCAATCTTAGTGGCTCTGGAGTCTTGAAGAGCCTGTTATTGGTGATGTTTCAGAAAATGACACACCAGCTGAAGAAGAGGACTTTTATTCCAGTTAGGATAAGATAATTGTAAATGGAAATTTATCAACTTAATTCAACTTTTGTATGAAAATATTTATTTACAGTTTTGGTTAGTTATAATACGACTCTTCCAACAGTTGAGGGTAATGCCACCCATCCGAGCGTCATTACCCGATCACGCCATATTTCATTTCTTGCGTTCTAATTAGGCACGCAATGTATTTAATGAAATAAACTTAACTACTTTAGATAACAAGATTATTATACTTCGTAACTATACATTGATCATACTGCTACTAGTAATCAAAGTTGACCTAGTTCAAAGTTAGCTGCAGAAGTTTGTTTAGATGAAAATACGCTAAATTTTGTTTACGCACGAAAGACTATGTATTTTTGCTTTTCCAGCCGCCATTATCACACTGAGCATTGCACGTGCATTCGGCTAGATGGCAGTAGAGTTCATTTAACTAATGGATTGCCCAGTTTGTCACAGCTGAGGTGAGCGCGATTACCCTCTGAGCGCTATTACCCGTCTCTCCCCTATTTTAGAAATGCAGCTTCAGTATTAATTATTTGTTAAACAAAAATTAAAAATTATGATCGCCACTTTTGGCGACTGGGGTTCGATTTTTAGGTAGCCACTTCTGATGTAATAGTCTCCAGTTGGCGACTGGCGACCGCTAATCTAGAGCTTTATCTGGAACACTTAAAAAAATATTGAAAATATTTAAATAAAACACTCTATTCAATTCTTTTATTAATGAGGAAGAATATTACACCATTTGCTTTATTCTAAGTTGACTACTTGTTATGCTGTATTTAAATATTTGTAATTGGGAAGCATTTGTCGATGAATGCGGGTAACTTTGGCCATATATCTGGATGCACGGCAGTGCATCGCCAAGTTCATAACGAAGGCGGCACTGACTATCCTTTACTGGGACCATTTCGGCATAATTTTGGAGACCCAGTTCTTTTCTTCTACGCACTTTAGATTCGAGTTTAGACTTTTTTCTGGGTGTCCTAGTGAGACTTAACCTAGAAAAAAATTTCCAGCGTTCGAAATTCATTTAAGCCAGAGATAAATGAACCAGAAAAACGACAAATATGTCCCTCACTGACTTACTCACTGACTGACGGGCGATCATAATGTTTAGGTACAACGGCTTGTTATGGAGTTACGAAAATTGGAACACTTATAGAATAGAGCATGCATATAACAGGAAAAATCCGAAATTCGAAGATTTTACCCGGGGTTGGGCGTAAACTGATTGGCGCCCTTTTTCATAAGCAGTTGCAATGCTCTCCATACGCTGATATACCAGCGGCGATTAAACGTCGTCGCCAACAATTCAAATAGTTATTTGCCTTCAGATACGTTAAAGGTTTTCATGTGTGGGATTTAGCACACGATATTACACTGCGATCCAAAAGTTTAGACAATGACGTTTTTTAGCTGTAAAATTTAGATTTTTGAAATTAGAATATCAAAACATCCCTATATATATAT
Source organism: Hylyphantes graminicola (assembly GCA_023701765.1). Taxonomy (NCBI): domain Eukaryota; kingdom Metazoa; phylum Arthropoda; class Arachnida; order Araneae; family Linyphiidae; genus Hylyphantes; species Hylyphantes graminicola. The sequence continues at coordinate 45,504,113 of CM043117.1, read as the reverse complement.
TAAATACGTATTTTGAAATGCTATAATTGAAACATAATTGCTTGATTTGCTATAACAATTTTTAGTTTCATAAAATAAAATTTTGTATGGTCCCAAAAGTTTAGACACAAATACGAGATTATGCTAATTTAAAGTACAAAATTGCCTAATTTCACATTTTTATTGTTGAATTATATATTTTTTATGCGATAAATTAAAAAAAAAACGATATCCGGTGAACTAAGCAGATTTTATAACGATATTGGTTCAATTTTACACCAAACAGACAATTGAGCCATATTAAATCTTTATTCAAATCCCATTTGCTTCAAATTTGCAATTTAACATATCGAAATACCAACCGAATGAATACCAGTCCATCACCTTAAAGTTTTGAAACGAATTCGTGGATTTAGGGACATGCATTGACCAATTATCTTGATGAAAAGTGCAATCTTTCCCATATAAAATCACAAAATAGCGACATGTCATTCTATTTTGCACTTTAGTACAATGCAGAGATAGTCACCTCTTCAAAAACGACAAAAAAAAGTAGGAAATTTTAACGCAAGTTCACTCCACACAATTACGAAAGTTCCTTCTTCATACTAAAATTTGAAGCTTCTTGAGAAAAACCGGTTTCTTTGAACCGGTTACGATTTAACCGGTCTCTTTAGTGCTGTTTAAACACGTTCGGTTTAACCGAATATTGAAAAATATGCTTTTGAAAACACCGGTTTTTCCCCTCAAAAACTCTAGCATCAAAGTGGTGTTTGTAATGGTGTAGAGTGAATTTACTTTGGAATAACCGAATTTTTTTGGTGTTTTTGAAGAGGTGACTATCTTTGCATTGTATTAAAGTGCAAAAAAGAATAATCTGTTGCTATTTTGTGATTTTATATGAGAAATACTGCACTTTTCATCAAGAAAATCGATCAATGAACGTCTATAAGTCTACGAATTCGTGGCAAAACTTTAAGGTGATGGGCTGGTATTCATTCGGTTCGTATTTAGATATGTTAAATTGTAAATTTGAAGCAAATATGATTTGAATAAAGATTTAAAGTGACTATATTGCCTTTTTGGTGTAAAATTGTACTAATATCGTTATTAAATTTGTTTAGTTCACCGGATATCGTATTTCGTTAATTTATCATATAAAAAATGTATGATTCATCAATAAAAATGCAAAATTAGGTCATTATGTACTTTAAATTAGCATAATCTCGTATTAGTGTCTAAACTTTTGGGACCATACAAAATTTTATTTTATTAAAAAAAAAATTGTTATAGCAAATCAAGCTATTATATTTCAATTATAGCATTTCAAAATACTTCTTTAATATATATAGGGAAGTTTTGAAATTCTACTATCCCAATTCTAAATTTTACAGCTAAAAAACGTCATTGTCTAAACTTTTGGATAGCAGTGTACTAATTTAATGTGTCAACCTGAGCTGGCAACCAGCACCATGTTTTATAAAGAGCCATTGGTTGTTTGGAGGTAGGATTAACATTGCACAAGGGCTACATATGAGTAATGGTTGGAACCAATGCTTCACAACGGGCAAATGTTTTTTTTTAAGGATTTTGCTTGCAGTAACGTTGTACTAGAGCTGCATAAGGGTTATTGGCGGCGATTCTCGTATTTTTTTAAATCGTGGTCAAGTGACGATTTCTTGAACAGAATATTTCAAACAGTACCATCGGATTTAAAAAAATATTTTTTTTGTTAGAAAGAAATGACATATATCAAAGGCTTGACCTATGTTTTATACTTTTTGTCCGTCTGTCTGTACGCTTTTTCGTCCGTATGTTCTTTATAAGACGGTCTGTCATATTTCCGGTTCTAATCGTCCGATTTCAATTTTTTTTTTGTTAGAAAGGTATGGCATCAGAGACCTGTATTTCATACCTTGTGTCCGCCCGTCTGTACGTTTTTCGGTCCGTCTGTCAATCTCCTTTATAAGCGGTCTGACATATTTTCGTTTTTAACCATCCGATTTTAAAAATTCTTTTTTTGTTAGAAAGAAATGATATCGGAGACCTATATTTCATACTCTCTGACCGTCTGTCTGTACGCTTTTCTGTCCGTCTGATCGTTTAAAAAATCTTTTTTTTATAAAGTTATGGCATCATATTTCATACTTTGTGTCCGTCTGTCGGTACGTTTTTCTGTCCGTCTGTCAATCTGTCCTTTATAAGAAGGTCTGTCATATTTTCGGTTCTAACCGCTCGATTTTAAAAATTATTTTTTTGTTCGAAAGGTATGACATCAAACACCTATATTTCAAACTTTTTGATTTTTTGTCTGTACTTTTTTCTGTCCGTCTGTCCTTTATAAAACTGTCTGTCATTCTTTCGGTTCTAATCGTCCACTTTTAAAAATTCTTTTTTTTTGTTGGAAAGGCATGCTTATAAAAGTTTAAATTACAACTAAATGTTGTGTTTGGCTATTTTTTTCTAAGGTGTATAAATTTTGTGTGGAAGCAGTTCCAGGTGACAGTTACTATTACAAACCTACTTGTTATTCTCTAAGAATTTCGGTGAGTATTAAAGTGACAGGACATCAGTAGGCTATTTTAGGTCTTTTAGAACTTCTTGTTTAAAAAGCGGTCAGAACAGGAAATAATTTCACTATAGATATTGTTTGGTTTTAGCTCTAGTGCGACGTTAATTCAATTGTTGTTACAAAATATACTTAAAAAGTTATAAACTATTTTTACTGCTTGCTGCCACCAATATATATTTCTTTTAAACAGGAATTGTAAATACAGTAGACGCTGCTTAATGTGATCACATTGGGACAAACGTGATTTGATAACAATAACCGATTGATTACAATACACGAAAAAAAAAGTTTAAACAAAAAATGATTTTCTTACATACGTATTAAAATAAAAATTAATTTTAAATTAGGAGTTGTTTCTATAAGACTCTATAGTATTTAATAGAAATAAATGCACACTAAAGAAAAATAATTACTAGTTAGTATACATATTTAATGATGAACTGCATGCAGAAAACAATACAAATACATAAGGTTAATTATTAACTGAAAAAAGAAATCATCAATTGTCGAGTTTTTAGCATTCTTTCAAAGCAAATCATCAGCGAATAGCTCATAATCATAATGCTTATGTGCTGACTTAGGCAGGTGGCCCTTATTGCGTAATTTTACAATGCTTGACCGAAAATGGCAAAATACCGCCCTCTAACACGTGTTTAAAAGATAATGCAAGTACGAGCCCCGTTTGGACTTTAGGTAAGTTTCAGGACACACTTTTAACAAAAAAAGGGGTTTCCTTCTTGTTTTTATTGATATCAGGAAAATATTTAGATATAAACTGATAACAATAAACGAACATTTGATTACAATAAACGATGATTTTCCAATGCATTTTGATAAAACCGGACGGGACTAAGCTATTTTGATAACATTAAACGATTGATAACATTAACCGTGATCACATTAAGCGGCGTCTACTGCATTGTACTCGCCGCAGTGTAAACCTCCATCCTATGTTTATTTTATTAGGATACTGCCTATTCACTAAACACATTATTCATTATACTTCACTATGTGTTCCCACTTACAAAAAGAAGTGAAATCCCAACAAAAACATCTCTGTAAAAGAGGGCCAAGTTCTTACAAAAAAAGGTCTGGCCTACAAAAGAAGTGAAATCAACAAAAAGACCAAGTTCAATGGAATTTGCTGAGTTAAAGTTCTAGAAATAATTAAGCCTGGACAACCAAAGATTTGAAAACAAAAAAAGGATCAAGTTCAATAGAAGTTGATGAGGTTATAAACCCCAAAACATTTTGTTTTAAGATGCAGCTTAGGTCTAACACATTCTTACTAGCTGTTTGTGTAACTTGGCCAATATGCATCGTGAATATGGAGTTGAACCCTTCGTACCTGGTTGAATTTCACCTCGGGGCGTTTGAGTAAGTCTGTATTTGATTTATCCCTAGTTAATCAAATGGTTAATCCTAGTGGTATTCTGCGTGGTGATGGCTATGTGTTGTATATCTATAGAACAATAATGTGCTGTGGTGTTTTAATAATGAACTATAAAGTTGACACATTTAGTTAGTTTGTATTATGTAGTTTTATGTATATATATATGTTCGAGATTATTACATTTCTGTTAGTGTTTTTATATTAATAAATGCTATTTGCAATTGAAAAAACATGTCTTTCTCCTTATTCAGCTGACACCTTATTGATAATCAAGTAAAATAAAATAAAAAAAATGTTTTAAAAATTTTAAATAGATCAATACAATAGTCGATGGAGATTGGAGCATTTCTTTAGATCACGTAAGTAAATGTAGCATCTCGTTTTCCAATGCTTGAATCTTGTAGTAAAACCGCTAAGCTTTACTATAATATATGGAGCTTTGATTACTCTTTCTTACTTTCTTTGAAGGAAATAGAACGATTACCTTATTAAAACGCTTCAACAGTTGCAAACAGCTAAATGTTCATTCAGATAAGTATCACCAACTAAGTGTGATGGTAATCCTGGCAACAAAAGCAAACGTTTTTATTTTTATTATTTACCTGCAACGCCAACACATGTGGAACGACTACTATTTTACCCCTTTCCACCCGAGAGGTGCGTGTCATTCACCACTTAACTGAGGATAAATCAAATACAGACTTACTCAAACGCCCCGAGGTGAAATTCAACCAGGTACGAAGGGTTCAACTCCATATTCACGATGCATATTGGCCAAGTTACACAAACAGCTAGTAAGAATGTGTTAGACCTAAGCTGCATCTTAAAACAAAATGTTTTGGGGTTTATAACCTCATCAACTTCTATTGAACTTGATCCTTTTTTGTTTTCAAATCTTTGGTTGTCCAGGCTTAATTTTTTCTAGAACTTTAACTCAGCAAATTCCATTGAACTTGGTCTTTTTGTTGATTTCACTTCTTTTGTAGGCCAGACCTTTTTTTGTAAGAACTTGGCCCTCTTTTACAGAGATGTTTTTGTTGGGATGTAAATATTTCTTTATGGAACTTTGCGCTTTAAAAAATGTATGTGAAAGTGTATTAAGTTTAACTATTTTTGAAAAAATTCTTACTTTTATGATTACTCATTTTTTAGATATTTTTTTTTTAAATCTCATGATTTTAAACATTAAAAAGGTAAAGATAGAATGCAAGACACGTATTCCACTCAAAATCGCAAATTACGAAAGGTAAACATTTTCAAATTCCTAATTATAAATATATTATTTTTCACCTTTTATAATAAAATCGTTTGTTTTTTACAAATATATTTGTTATTAAATCTTGCTTCAAAAAAGTTCTTTTTTCCTTATTAAAATAGAAGTTTATTTTCCTTTCTTTTAAGCGACAAACAATAATAGTATTCAACGTGTAATGCCATTCCACGATGCACTGCAATGTAAATGTTAAGTTATATACCATTTTAAATAATTATATGTCTTATAACTGTTGCAATATGCAAATCCAAGTACATCCGGAAACCAAATGCGTACCTATCAATTGCGTGCGCAGCTTGAGTTTCCTTTATATACTAACCTTACTGTTGTATTGTAATCTGTGTCTTCTGTGTTATCAATAAAGATATCTTAGTTTTACCTGCTGGTGGTTGTCACACTCTCTATTTAGTTTACACTCTGCTACAGGTTATGGGCCCAGTGCCAACCTGTTAGTTTAAAAATAAGTTTAAAAATTAAAAGTTAGTTTTAATTTGTAAAAGCGAGTGTAGTGTGAGTTTGCTGTAATGGATGAAGAATTACACCAGCAGGGTAGTAGCTTTATTAAGCTGAGTGATACCAACTGGAACGTGTGGAAGTTCCAAACGAGACTAAGTTTAATATCTAAAGGTCTCTTCGATGTGACTTGCGGAGCAACTGTAAAACCGGAGCCAACTGCTGACGGGTATGCCGCCTTCATCTCGAAAGACGCAAAAGCACAAGAAATCCTGGTATCACAAATGAATTCGAGTCCGATATCTCACATCATGTCGTGCACATCGGCTCATGAGATGTGGAACAAGTTGTGTGCTGTCTATGAACGAAGTTCGAATGTGAGTGTCCACTTACTACAGCAAAATTTCTACAGCTTGAAGTTCGAAGATAGTGTGATGAACTTTCTTTCGAAAATTCAGAATATAGTTGCAGAAATTAGACAACTAGGTGAAGAAATTCCTGAAAAGATGGTTATAACCAAGATAACCATGTCTCTTCCTGAACAGTTCAAACACTTTGTTTCAGCATGGGAATCGGTTGCTGATGATCAGAGGACCTTGGATACCTTGACCGCGCGTTTGCTGGTCGAAGAGGAAAGACTAAAAACTAGAGAAGTGACTGTAGCTCTGGCAGCAAAGAGCAATATAAAATGTTTCGCGTGCGGGAAGTTGGGACACAAAAAGGCGTTTTGTTTTAGTAAAAATGTGCAAAATAACGTCCAGAAAACTAGAAACGTGACCTGCCACTTTTGCGGTAAAAAGGGGCACATGGTCAAAGATTGTTACTTCAGGAAAAGTAAGAATTTTAAGTTTAGTAATAGCGAAAATGGTAAAGGTGATTTTGCCTTTATGGGGATAGTAGATTCAAATTATGATGCAAACTTTTATTTAGATTCTGGGGCGAGTGAGCATATGTGCAATGATATAAGTATGTTTAGTAAATATTTGAAGTTAAAAGAGCCCAAACAAGTAAAAATTGGTAATGGAAGTTTTATTTCTGGAACTTGCATTGGGTCAGTTTTTGTTAATTCATTTAACGGTGAAAAGTTTTTTAAAGTTGAGTTGCAAAACGTCTTGTATGTTCCAGAATTGGAAATTAACTTGTTTTCCCAAGGTAAAGCTTTAGATAAGGGAGTGTATATGATATCAGATTATGATAGTGCTAAATTTATTCATAGAAAATCAAAATTAATTTGCGCGGTAGCCAAACGTGAAAGGAAATTGTTTAAAATGATGTTTAGTCTAGATAAAAATAAGTTTGTGGAACCAAATTTGCTAATAAATCAAGAAGACGCGTGTTGTGTTGCAGAAAGTAAAATGAAAAATTTAATGTGTTGGCATGAAAGACTAGCGCATCAACATTTTGACTACGTAAAGAAAATTTTAACCGAAAATGATATTAGTTGGGAAAAAGTCTCGTCAGAAAACCCATTTTGTGATGCATGTGTTCAAGGAAAACAACATCGTAGCCCTTTTCCAGAAAGCAAGTCGAAGTCTTTCGAAATATGCGAATTGGTTCACGCTGATTTGTGTGGTCCGATCGAAGTTGAATCAATCGGAAAATCCCGTTACATGTTCGTACTAAAAGACGACTACTCTCATTTTAGACAAGTGTACTTTTTGGAAAATAGGTATCAAGTGCACGATAAACTGTCGGAGTTCATATTGATGTGTAAAAACCAACTGAACAAAAGTATTAAAGTATTAAGATCCGACAATGGCGCCGAAATTAATAACCGTAAAATTAAAAACCTCTTGATTAGTCACGGTATTGAACATCAAACAACTGTAGCCTATAACCCACAACAACTTGGGCGTGTTGAACGCGAAATGAGGACTATTATGGAAGCTACACGCACAATGTTACTGGCTGCAAAACTTGAAAAGAAATTTTGGGCAGAAGCTGCAAACACCGCAGTGTATGTAATTAACAGAACTGGAACTAGCTCAGTTAAAGGAAAGACTCCATACGAATTGTGGAAAAATAAGGTTTTCGATGTGAAAAATTTAAAGTTTACGTTTGGATCAGAAGTATGGGTGCATGTTCCTAAAGAAAAACGAAGAAAACTAGATCCTAAGAGTGAAAAAGGCATCTTTGTTGGATACAGTGAAACAACCAAAGGTTTTAGGGTGTATTTCGCCAAAAATAACACTGTGACATTGCACAGAGATTTAGTAGTCAACCCGAATAAAAGTACTTCGTATTATCCAAAGGATAATTGTGTTCCAGTGTTTGCGAATGAACAAGAAACGTTCGACTTCACGGGCAACAACCATCAAACAGAAGTGGATTCTGACAGCAGTGAAGACTCCTCTAATTCACAGAAGGACAAGATGGACGTACTAGGCAACAACCAATCAACTGCTACTGATGTCGACAGCAACAGTGAAGCCTCGTCTAATTCACAGACTTGTACCAGAATGACTCTTAGGCCTAGAGATCAGCTAAAGAAACCCTCCAGGTATCCTGACTGTGAAACCAGCTACGTGAGCATAACAGACGTGGAGGAGCCTACAACTTACGAGGAAGCCATGAAATCGAGTTCGTCTGGAAAGTGGAAGCAAGCCATAGATGCCGAGCTTGCAGGCTTATCTGAAAATGAGACTTGGGACATTGTCGACGAATCCAATGACTTTGAGGTCATTGATAGTAAGTGGGTCTTCAAAATTAAAAGAGATAATAAAGGTAATATCTTATCATATAAATGCAGGTTAGTTGCCAGAGGATTTCAGCAGAAAAATGTAATTTTCGAAGACCTTTATTCACCTGTAGCTAAATTAAATACTTTAAGAATCTTATTAGCAATAAGTGTAAACTTTGACTGGATAATCTATCAAATGGATGTTTGTAGTGCATTTCTACATGGTGAACTAAAGGAGGATCTATACATGTATTTACCTAAAAATTGCAATTTACCTAGTGGGAAAGTATGTAAACTTAAAAAGTCTATCTATGGGTTAAAAAGAGCACCAAAGTATTGGTACGAAAAATTTCATGATTTTATGCTTTCTCAAAACTTTGTTAAATCTGATAATGATCATTGTTTGTATTTTAGGATTACTGAAACTAGTAAGTTATACCTACTAATTTACGTAGATGATCTAATTTTAACAGGTTCTGACTCTAAACAAATAGATGAGTTAAAATCTGAAATGAACAGAAATTTCAAAATGAAAGATTTGGGTCCCGTATCATATTACCTAGGAATGTCAATCTCTCAAGATGTAAGTGAGGGTACCTTAACTTTAGACCAAAGTAATTATTTAGAAAATGTTTTAAAAAGGTTTGGCATGTTTGATTGTAAAAGTATTTCTACTCCAATGGATAGTAAATTTGACTATAACTCTTTGAGTAAAGAAAAATGTAATAACTCGGATGAAACTCTATGTAGGCAAATTATAGGTTGTATTATGTATGCAATGCTTGGAAGCAGACCCGACCTATGTAATTCTATTAGCATCTTAAGCAGGTATCAAAATTATGGTAATAATGAATTATTGTTACATTTGAAAAGAGTATTGCGTTACATTAAAGGTACTATTCAATTAAAACTAGTATATAATTATAAGAATTTGGACTCTAATTTAGTTAAAGGCTTTGTTGAAGCCGACTGGGGTAGCGATGAAATTACTAGGAGATCTACGACTGGGTATTGCTTTCAAATCTATAATTGTTTAGTAATTTGGTGTTCTAAACAACAGACTTGTGTCGCTCTTTCTTCTACGGAAGCGGAGTATATAGCATTAAGCCAAAGTGTGGTTGAAGCTTGCTGGCTTCGTAATCTGTTACTAGAACTACAGTTTGGAACTTATGAAAATGTAGTAATACCTATTTATGAGGACAATCAATCTGCTATTCGAATAAGCAAGTCTTGTGAACAACCAAAACGACTTAAACACATAAATGTGAAATATCATTTTGTTCAAGAAAAAGTTCAGGATAAAACTGTATTAATATTATTTTTGCCTTCCAGTGAGCAAATTGCTGACTTGTTAACCAAACCACTTGGGAAATTGTTATTTGAAAAATTTAGAAATATAATGTTTGTTTGAAATGTTAATTTCTTATTGAAGTTTGATGTTATTTTTTTTGTGATCATGTTAAGTGAACTGATTAGTTTTGAAATTATAAAATTTAGTATTTCTTGTAAAATTTAGTAGTATTGTGGTTTTCGGATGATTTTGGTTTGAGGGAGGGTGTTGCAATATGCAAATCCAAGTACATCCGGAAACCAAATGCGTACCTATCAATTGCGTGCGCAGCATGAGTTTCCTTTATATACTAACCTTACTGTTGTATTGTAATCTGTGTCTTCTGTGTTATCAATAAAGATATCTTAGTTTTACCTGCTGGTGGTTGTCACACTCTCTATTTAGTTTACACTCTGCTACAATAACTTTGTTATTTTTGGGTTTAAAGTTTTAATATTGCTATTTAAATTGTTAACACAGCTTTTAAGGATGTCAAAAAGTATGTTTCTTATGTATTTCTTGGGTGGCCAAAGTTACCCGCCCGGCTCCTAAGAGTGTCTTATTTTTTAAAATTAATACCAATTTTTTATTAATTTATAAAATGTAACAAAAATGCCTGAAAATTATTCCTAAATGTACAATACTTAGAATGCATAAGGATTTTTAAGTGTTTAAATCGTTTTTGAAGTTAAATTTTTCTTTTTTTGTGAAAAAAACTATGATTTTGGCCAAAGTTACCCGCACTGACGGTACTATATCAAATTTGACTTTTAATAATAAGAAAGGACTTGCATCAATATTTTTTTTTATTTTGAAACTAAAAGTATTTCTAAAGTTGCATGGGGTACAATGGACCATGGTCCACTGTACCCCAGATTTTGTGGTCCATAGTGCCCCATATTGTAGTTGAACAAAAAACAAAATTAAAATATGCTGTATTTTGATTTCAGAAATTAATTTATAGATTATATAGAAAGACAAATATCTTATCTTTCAACTATGCGAAGCCACCTCGTCCAACTAATGTAACTTTAATGATGAGAAGATAATTTTTAAGAGCGAGCTTTTTTACTTTCTCCCGGTTAATACACAAGAAGAATAAAAAATGGCAAATGTGCGAGTTAAAAATATGGTTTTTCAGAATAACTTGATCAAGACTATTATACCATCGATGAATTATAATAAGAACTAATTTGGAAAATATACAAAATAAGTAATAGGGGGTGGTCCATTATGCCCCTAGGTCCATTGTGCCCCGGTCTCCCCTACATAGCAGCTCAAGGGTAGCTCCATAATTTTTCCAGCTACAGTTCCCTCCATTAAACGTCCCTTCGACAATATCCCTCATGCGGTTCTTGTGTGACGTTAATTCAACCATACCATCCAAAGTATATAATCGCAAAAAAGTTATTAGTCCTCACCTAAGGAGGGGTCTCACTCTTTAAGAATATTAAAACATACACTCTTAAAACAAAAGAGTGAAATCCACTCCAGTTGGAGAAGAGCATTTTCGACACTGGAAAGGAGTGAATATTAACTCAGACTGAGTTAAAATCACTCGTTTGGAGTGATCCTGTCGGAGGTTTAACTCTCAAAGGATCCACTCCTTCCGGGTAACTGCATTTTCTAGACTGGAGGAGTGAAATTAACTCAGACTGAGTTAAAACCCCTCGTTCGTTTTGAGAGTGTATTAACATACCCCCCTATCTCCCTATAACCCCCGTAGAGGAGGTACAAAAAAAATAACCATAAAAAAAATCTGCCTTAAAAGGAATTACCCTGCATCCCAGCCAAAGTCAGCCCGAACTTAGGAACCGGTCCCTTCTCATCACCTGCCCAGGTAATTTTTTTTTTACTTATTTATTTCATTATTATTTCTCACACACAAACGGCTTTTCGCAAAAACCGGACCCGGTGGCTTTCTCAGAGCATCTCAAGACAGTTGCCCGAAGATTCCGCGTCCTCTGAGGTTGCGTGTGCACCAGAAAAGCTAACGGTGCGAAAGAAGGCTGCTGGCCGGCGTGTGCACACAAGGCGGCTTTTGTGTCTTCGTGTGAAAGTGGAATGTGTGAACTGGCCCCTGAGGTGTGAAAGTGGAGCATGGGGTGTTTGCCTTGAATTTTTTTGTAGGGATTTTCACATGGATATATTTAAAAATTGAAGTGTGTGATTTTTATGGTTTTTTACGGTTTGTTGTTGCTGTTGTTTTGGATAATGGTGAGTGGATAAATCATTGTAAAAGGTAAGGGTATATCTGTTGAGGATTTTTTTTTCTTAATCTCTTGGGAATCCTTGGTCCAAAATTTAGCAATGGAAAATTTGTTTTGAATTAAATTTATCTAAATAAAATATAAAGAAGGAAGATCTAAAGATAAAAATAATTACGGTTCATGATAGGTTAGATCTTATTAAAAAATAATTTTAAAATGAATCTTTAGTTTTATATGAAATATTTTTTTAATATTTTAAAAGGTCTTTATTCAGTTAAGGCAAGTTTTTAAGAGCCAGTTACGATCTGCATACTAACAGTTTGAAAGATTTTACATCAAACTTGACTCACTGCATAAATCTGTACAAATCTCAAAGCCAAAAATATCTCCAGTAAGCGTTGTTATGAAATCGATTATCTAAAATATCAACTTAGAAATAGATTTGGTGGGTTCTTTTTAGACCAATAGTGTTTAATTCAACAAGCGGCCTGGCGGTGCAGTAAAACTTTTTTAGGAGAAATTATAGTTATTTTGCAAGTTACTCTAGGTGCTAGGTGCGAGTGAAATAATTTCATTGAGTTTAAAAAAAGTTTAATTTACAATAGTTTGAATACAATTTAAAAAAAGGGTTTTTTTTTGCACTGGATTAAAAATATATTTTATAGAATAGGTGTTAATATCTGTGCTTTTCCTATCGGGAAAAATATCGCTTAAAAAGTGAAATATAGTTCCAATCGTTAATCTCTTTTACGCACTAGTTGGATGAGTAATTATTGTTTGTAAACAATTCAGGCGGCTGCAAACTGCGAACACACAGTAGTGTGTTCTTTTGCGGTGGATCAAAAAAGGAAAAAAGATCTATATCCTTTAATACTCCCAAACGAACTAGACACACGATTTGCAAACACTGAATGAAATTTTATTATATAAAATGTTTTACTATTAATATTACCTTCTGATATAATTCTGATAATATAAAACTATTACTAGTACTATGTATAGAAAAAATATAATATTTAATATTGTTTAAGCGTTGCCTAACCATATAATAATATAGATCCCAGATAACAATACACTTATTGTTTAACTTAAGTCAATCTAAGCGTACTTATTCATATTACCCTTCAATGTGTGACTGCATAAATTTAGATTAGTCCTACTAACTATTATTGTGCCACTATAAAACCAATTTTCCCATGTAGAACTTCGATACAGCGACCGCTCTCGGTACCAACCACTTACGGTCGTTAAATCGAAGGGACGTTATATATAGTTTTAATTAAAAAACCGTACAAACTGAGAAAAACGTACATGCAGTATTTTTTCTTCTCTATGTAGATTAAGCTACATATTTTAAATTTGAATAAAATAATGTAAAAACACTTAACATACCTATATAAAAATTATTTTTCTTGACTGTGAGAAATAAACACCTGTCGCAGCAGCTGACTATGGATTCCACATTATATTAAGATATAGTACTACTAAAATATTTTAAACTAATAGGGAAGTATGTAAAAAAAGAACATACTTTCTTAAATTTATGAAAACGTGAATGCTTTTTTTTAGCGCAAACAATATTTTTTCTGATGTATGCAATATTTTATAATTTAAAGTATTCGTGCGGCTTTATTATTTTAATTTTATATATACTTTTTTGTTAAATGAAAGTGATAGATTAATAACATGTTTGTTAAATATATTGCGCTAGAAGCGAAAACTGGATACATTTAAAAACTTTTAAAGCAAACTAAAACCTCCGAATACTAGCGTCGCCTTTACCGTCAGTAGATTAAAGTTTTTTATACTTTCAGTATACTTTAAATAAATTTTTCTAGTTTCATTTGATTTTTTAATCAAGTTTTAGATTTTGACGCGTAATTACAAATTATTTGTCAACGAAAATACAAGCATAACACATATTTTATAAAAAGTAACATGCTTAAAAATTTATATTCAAATCTAATGCTGTCAAAACATGTTTACTCTTTTACTTATATGCGATACCTCAAGTAGTTTGATTGCATGTATGCCCACACATTCATGCATATTATTTTAATTAGACCTCAAGACTTGACGTTACTAAGTTCGATTTCCATTAATAATTTATTTTTATAAATTAATGTATAACTTAAAATTACTCGTATGGATTGATCTCATGATCGTTGCAAGTTTACACTAGGCAGAAATTAAAGAATATTTACAAATTTCTGCCAATTGATTATAGAAAATTTTAAATAAATATTTATATTGGTCTTGGTATACCTTTACAAAACCAGCCAGAAACCTCACGAGTGGTTCTCGGAATCGTACAGTTTCAGTGCTTACTAACAATTTTTTCAAATCTCAAAATTTCGGTTACATTTTGAGTAGTGAATCACCACTTAGGTGTGCACTCATGTACAATAAAACTGGGTCATCAATTAAAATAGCAAAATTCGACTATGTGGAGCTTTCAATGGTGTAGTAAATATCTTGAATCACTCAACAATTAAAATTTACTATTTGCTCTTCAGCTTAGTAAGGTAAATAGTTGAGCCTTTATTTCCGAAGCTCAGAATAAAATTACAGCTGCAAAAATTACATATCAGAGTTATTTATTCCTCTTACACAACGTATCTATTCAATTGAACAAGCTAATTTATCCCGCCACTCCTATTCTCATTAAATTCATTCTAGCATTTCATTTGGCGCGCAAGCGTGGGTTAAACTAATGAGGACTTTCGTCAAATCCACTGCTATCAGTCCAACCACGTGCAACTAATTTGCAAGAATGATTACATAAAAAAATAGTAGTATCGCAACAATTCTGTACTTTTTAATTGGACTGTTACAATAATTTGTAGCAACATAAAGATAAAAGTAATGAGCCGTTAGGGCAGATGACTCAAAATGTAGAATACTGGAATTATATCTGTAGAATAATGTCTCTTTGAATGTTAATTCTATTTGGCTCATAATTATTATTGCAAAAAATAAAATATTAAAAACGTTATAAAATATAACAAAATAGTTAAAACCAATTTTAAAAGTATTCAAACTGGCAGAATGAAACTCAATAGAATACAATAATCTCCCTTATCATTAATACAACCATCATTTGAAGATTTTAATTTTCAAATAAGTAATAGGTAAAAAAAAAACTAAAACCGAGAATTTTGATATTTAGCTTTAAACATTACTTGAAATAATTTTAAATATGCATATGATACATTTCCCTGTAATTGTTTCAATTTGCTTTTACGGAAAAAAGTTTTACCCTTCATGATTGCATATTATAATGCAACAGAAAAAATTATTTTCTTTCTTAAATACGGTTTTAAGCAGTGCATTCCCCAAAGAGTACCTTATTTGCATTTAAATAGACTCTGAAATTGTGATATAAATTGCTACCAAATGTGACTATTCATTATGACAAAATGTCAATATCAAGGTTAATTCTTATCTTTATCAGTTTCCGTGATTAGTTTTTTTTTTGACTCTCATAGCTTATTTTAATTTCTATTACTTTCTATAAAATAGTAGAAACTTATTCTCTAAAGAGATACTGATGTGTTATGTTAGTGGCTCCTTTCGAGCTTTTCTTCTAGCTTTCATTAATGCATTTCCTTCAAATTGTGCTCCGATGATATTGGTGCTCAGTTTCCAAGTGACATTGCTCACCAATCGAGGCACGATAAAAAATTTATTTTCATTCAGAATTTCGATTGCCACTCAATACCTTGTTAGGTTAGGTTTTGAATTATCGTCGCACTAGAGCTACACGAGGGCTATTGACTACAGGCGTCATACTTAAGGTAGGCGAATACCCAAAATTCTAAAATTTTACTATTACTTTAATCTTTTCCAAATTTGGCATAGGGATTTCAAATATAATGAACAATGCTTTTTGGGCAATTTTTTTTAATTTAAATATAATTGATTTATTTTAAACGGTGTTTTTCAACTAAAAAAAGGGGTTTACGCCAACACTTCAAGCATAAAAAGCTTTACTTTAATTTACCTGAAATTTTTCACAGATGCTATTTCAATATATATCTGTGACATGAACCTCTAACATCTGCTGTAAGTATACAATTTTTTTTAAAAAAAATTTCCAAGTGTAAGTTAATCGAAAAAAATCCTTTTTTATGGTACATTTATAACGTTTTTCTTAATAACTTTTTTTCTTGTAATTTGTATGCAACTCTAGAGGGTCATTGCACGTATCAGTTCAAAACGAAGAATTTAACGCATTATAAATGTTCATAGGATGAAAATTCAATGTGGTAGACTTGTTGGGTGTTGGCGTAAACCTCTTTTTTTAGTAGAAAAACACCGTTTAAAATAAATAAATTATATTTAAATAAAAACGAAAGCCTAAATAGTATTATTCATTATATATGAAATCACTATGCCAAATTTGGAAAAGATTAAAGCAATAGTAAAAATTTTAGAATTTTGGGAAATTTTGGGTATTCGCCTACCTTAAGAACCACAGTCAAGTGACGAGCCGACACCTGAATAGGCACCCAACGCAACCGTTAAGGGCGACATCGTACGCAGTGTTAGGACTTTGAAGGATATTTAACGTGCACTCCCTGACACGGGAGTTATTCGTCGGAAATTTTTGGCTGCACGGTCCGTTTATAAGTTAGCAGTTTTTGGCGATGCCCAGACCCGAACCTGGGACCTTTCGCATGCTAGGCGAGTGCCTGACCGACTGGGCTCCCCAGCCACCTAAAGACCTGGAACAAATGCTCATTGTTATATAATGCATTTTAATTTTTATATTGATTGTGTCTTATTTTGCGGAAATGAGAATATTTCTAAGGAATTATTTTCGAATGTTTAAACTTGCATTATGAATGAAACACAGTGTTTATTTTAATGACGTTTTTAACATTTATAAGAAGTAAGATTTTTCCAAACCTCATAAAGAATATTTTGTTTAAATTACACAAAATAATAAAAGGGGTTTCTTAAAGCATCAAAAATGCTTCAAACGTAATAAAAATTTCAAAAATTTTATTTTTTAAAAATAACAATAAAATTTTCTTAAATTGATGTTCTAAAAAATGCTATGATTATTCCGCGAAAAATAAAATAGCAGTTTTGGAAAAGAACGTAAAATATTAAATACATTTTAAAAATAAATAAGTCTCTCAAACTCTCTCAAATTCTCTTATAAATAAATTATGTAGAGCTACAATATGTTGCAAAAATCAATAACAATGAAAAGAAATGTTGAGAAGACATTTCAAAAAGCTTATTACTTGAATTTAATACTTTCAAAAAAATCAAAAACTAAAACTTTCATTAACTGTCTCAGCACTGAAAATTTAAGTCTGATTTATTGAAGCATTACAAACGTTGATAAAGTGAAACAATCACTAACAAAGGCATTTAAACATTTGGGCATAAAAGCAGCACGTTTATAAGTAAAATTTGGAATTTCGAATGCTTGTTATTTATCATTAAATGATTATTTAAATAAAGTTTTTCTTTTTTACTGGATGTTGCGAATTTCAATCTTCTTTCATATTCCAAGATTTGATAACTATTATTTAATTCCCCTCAAGCTTTATAGATATCCTTTAAAAATCTAAAGATTGTCTCCACAAATTTCCGGTGAGAATCTTGGTGGTAAATGAAGGACATAAGTGCCACTATGTACACTTTCGTTTTCTCAGTTTCTTTCAATTCTTTGAGTTCTTGCCGTTGGCTGCGAATTCAGCTCTAATGGCATTTATTCCCCTACAAACAATCAGGGCTGGGAAGCTATAAGAGAGTGCACGTTAAATATCCTTCAAAGTCCTAACGCTGCTTACGATGTCTCCCTTAACGGTTGCGTTGGGCGCCTATTCATGTGTCGGCTCTTCACTTGACTGTGGTTCTAAAATACGACGCCCGTCGCCGATAGCCCTCGTGTAACCTCTAGTGCTACGATAATTCAAACATAGCCTAACCCAACCTACTAAAAAACGCATTTAAGGATTATAGAAATTTGTTATTCCTTTCTAACCTCAAGAGGACATTGGTCGATTCTAAGCAAAGGTTCTATCAGGAGATTGAATTTATTGTTTTTGCAGTGCCTCATTGTTATTATAGTCTGGCTGCCACAACTTAACATCCAAAATATTTTGAATGTAGAACTGTCCACTTCGAAAAAAATGCAAGGAAGGTTTTGGTTTTAGGCAAGAGTTACTATCTTTGGCGATTCATTGCTTTTATGGGAGAACAATTCTTTAAGTTTTAGAAACAGGTTATCAATTGAAGGGGTATATCGATAGCAACAATCCTGTATAAACGCAATTCTGTAAGGACGACTAAAACAAACAATAATTGAATATATTCATCCCTTTAAAAATTAATATTTTGAGTACTATTGAATATGGGTACACTTAACTATAAAACTAGATGGGGAGACCGGGGTTAGTTTTCCATGTTTTTTTCTTTTTGATTGTGCATTTTTTACTTTTATTTGTTTTGAAGAAAATAATATAGCAATGCATTTCTCTTATGGTTATCTAAAAAAAGTCATTAAAGAGGGCTATTATTCACCTTAAAGAGAGCAATTATTTTTAATGGTATTTCGATTGCATGTGTTCTGTTATCCAGCTGTATGGTTGCCAATTGGTTGACATTTACGACGATATAAAAACTCAATTATCACGATTTAAACGGCATCAAAATCAACATAATTACTGTTATAGTCTCTTTTTTCCTGCCAGGGTACAGTAAAAAACTTAAAAAAAAATAACTATGGTAGTTTAAATTAGTTTGAATGTTTCCGGCTGGCCATTTCTAGCGTCCTTAAAGAGAGTTCTAATACAGCCAAATACTCTCCGCTATTACGAATCGCAGTCTAATGACGAGGTTGACCTGAGTTGGCCCGAAACTTAGCTTTGTAAGCTAACGCTGTCAAGACTTAAGGGGTCTAAGGAGTCTTAAAAATGTGCAAAGAAGATACTACAAAGCATAGTTTGATCTTTCATGTCATTTTTTAACTACTCAATGTATAAGTATAATTTTTTTATATGTAATTCTACAAGATTTATTTATTATAAAACAAGTTTTAAAATTTATGAAACTTTAGCCAAAACTAAAATAAATGATATTGAGCATGAAGCTATTTAAACACATTGTGATTAGGCTTGCGCGGCAAATTGTGAGGTCAAAATTGAAAAAATGACCAAGAAAATGACTTTATATTGTACAAATATGTACAAACTAGGACTTATACCTAAATTCTCAGCTCAATTTTAATTAGAAATTATTTTAAAAATAATTTAAAATCAAAAATTTTAAATTTTTATTAATTTTTTTAGAAAAAAGTTCTTAAAATAATTTCTAATTAAAATTGAGCTGAGAATTTAGGTATAAGTCTTAGTTTGTACATATTTGTACAATATAAAATCATTTTCTTGGTCATTTTTTCAATTTTGACCTCACAATTTGCCGCGCAAGCCTAATCACAATGTGTTCAAATAGCTTCATGTTTAATATCATTTATTTTAGTTTTGGCTAAAGTTTCATAAATTTTAAAATTTGTTTTGTAATAAATAAATCTTGTAGAATTACATATAAAAAAAATATACTTATACATTGAGCAGTTAAAAAATGACATGAAAGATCAAACTATGCTTTGTAGTATCTTCTTTGCACATTTTTAAGACTCCTTAGACCCCTTAAAACACAACACATTTAACAAGCATTTCCAGGGCCTGATCTAGTAAAACACAGATTATATTCACAGCAGATTTTGGAGGCCCTTACCTAAATTTCTGTGTACAAGATTATTCTTGTGTATGATTAATGATAGTGATAGTTGGCTGATATATGTAAAAAGTTTTCTTTTTGGTATCTGCCTTATTGCATTGGTTAGACCAATCATGCTGAGGCAAAGTGGACTAAAAAAATGGTGTCTAACAAAATTATAAAATTTACTAAAATTTTGATGGTCCAGAACATTTTGCATAAAAAAACCTAAAATTTAGGGGGCTCTACACTCTTAAAACGAACGAGCGATTTTAACTTAGTCTGAGTTAATTTTCACTCCTCCAGTTTAGAAAATGCACTTTCCCGAAAGGAGTGGATCCTTTGTGTGTTAAACTTCCGACAGGATCACTCCAAACGAGTGATTTTAACTCACTCTGAGTTAATATTCACTCCTTTCCAGTGTCGAAAATGCACTTCTCCAATTGGAGTGGATTTTACTCGTTTGTTTTAAGAGTGTAGGCCCGGGCTTAACGGGGTTTATAGAAGATCAGGCCATGAACAAGTTGTCTCACAGTTCTCGAAGATCCTTGCGATTTAGTCTATTCTCTTTCACCAACATACAGGGTGGTTATAAAATAACGCTCCCTATTTGAGGTGGTCTGTAGCTTGAATGAATAATCCAAATTCATCAAAAATTGAGACACTTGCTATTCAAGAAGGGGGGAAAAGAATGGAATCATAAAAAAAGACAAAATCCTAAAGAATAATCATAAAAAAGAATAATCATAAAAAAAAACTCGTCTTTTGACCATAATCTAAATTACGAGGCGTCATCAATTGTGGCCAATTACTACCAACACAGGTAATTACGCCTCGTAATTTAGAACCCTGGTCAAGAGACGAGTTTCTTTATTACGAAAAATAATGGAATTATAACACAGAAACTCGTCTCTTGACCAAGGTTATAATTATGAGGAGTAGCCAATTACGGCTAATTACGGCCAACACATCCAATTACGCCTCGTAATTTAGAACCCTGGTCAAGAGACGAGTATATTTTTTATGATTCCATTCTTTTCCCCCCTTCTTCATTAGTAAGTATCTCAAAGTTTTTTGCATTTGGATTATTCATTCAAGCTACAGACCATTCCGAAAAGGGAGCGTTATTTTATAACCACCCTGTACACATACCTGTCTGTAAAGCCAGTAATCCATTCACGCTGTAGCTATGCTGTAGCTGGATTTCGTGACGTAACTGTCACTAGTACGCATGCGCTCGTGCTCAAAGCTGTACTTCTGAAGCTGGATTTTTGAATCGTTTTCCAAGCGATATCAAAGCTGTAAATTGGTTTCGGGCATGAGCAGTCATAAGAGTCATTTAGTTTTTAATTGTCCGTGGTTTTTAACTTAATATTCTTGTTTGTTTACTTTTTATTGAGAGAAATAACCCATAAGTCAAGAAACTTCCATCCACGCTAGATACAGCAAATGACGTTACAAAATCCAGCTACAGCATAGCTACAGCGTGAATGAATTACTGGCTTAAAGTGAACAGAGGTAGTAATTTTAGTTCGGATCGGCAAATTCTTCTCCCGCAATAGAATTCGAGATGACTGGGATGGGCCGGAAGAGATAGCCCCCCGGAGGCTAGATACTCTCCACAGAGGCGGGCAGTGACCCCACTCGGCAAACCAGTGGTCTGTTTATGATGATGCTTACCGTATTTTAAACATGGTTGACTCGCTTGTTTATAGTGGAGGTTTTTTTTATGTCCTAATGCGTGTTTGGAGAGAGTGGAGGGAAGATGTTTATGTGTTCTGCTAAAATAGCTTTTGGTTGCTAGTTCTGTTTTTATGTTGTTTTGAATTGAAATAACTACTTCGTTATTTTTTTTCTTTAACCTTTATTTCAAAAGATAGCCAGTTGATATAGCTTTTACTACTCGTTTAACATACAGAAAATAAAGTATTTTTCTTATATAACTTATATAGTTAAAAGTCCAATAAATATTTAACCTATGTTATTTAACAATTTATCTTAAAGTCTGTGCAATTTATAAATATGTCTGTTATCAATTTACTTTATAAATGTTTATTTGCGAAATTTTGAGTAACTAATTTTTCCAAATTTAAAGCAGTACCACCAGAATCTTAATTTATTATTTTTTGAATTCTCACTAAGCATTTACAATTTCTATAGGAAATGTTAATGTATAAGAAATTTTGTTAAAAAAATATGTATGTTTAAAACACAAATTGTCACTTAGAACAGCTTCCACGCAAATTTAATGGATCTAAGGAAATTGATTCTTTATTTAAATTTTTAACGTCAAAATTAAACTACATTCTCGGCGAAAATTCAATAATTTTTACTTATCATTTGCTCAATTTATTTGTAATTTGAAAAATAAATCTATAATATTAATTACACCTAAAAAAGTAAACCCTTTCATTTCAACATAAAACATTGGAACTATTCATCACTTTTTAACACACATAATTAAATGAAGTTATTTTAAATTACTATTTGAAAAACAAAATACACTGAAAAACTAAAACTGATTTGTACTTTAAAACTTAAGTTATAGGAGTTCAAATACTTTATAATGAATTAATTCGTTTTGAAAAAAAATATAGACATTTTAGAATTAAGTTTAGTAACAATAGGTTTCTGTTCATTTTAACTCTTTCAGTACCAACTTTTTATTTTATATTCTAAAATTTGTAAAATAGACTCATTATGTGTTGAGAATGAAGTGTTTAAAAGTATTGGAAAATTCTTAATTTTCGTCTAAAAATAACTTCTCTTTTTTGCAATATTAACTTTTGAATAATATGTAACTATAATTTTTTTGAAACTTTATTTGTTAAAAATAGTTAAAATTTAAAAAAAAAAGGAATTTCGGGCCAATTTATATTATAAAATTTTTCCAGAATATATTTCATTTTTACCATGTTTTAGACATTTTCATTTAACTACTACAAGCATTTTATTCTTCATACGACACGATTCTTCTATCTAACGATACCAAAAAGATTACTTTATGGTGTAAAAAAGTATGGAAAATTCAATAAAATTTATTCGCAATAAGAGCGAGTTTAACCTAAGTGAAGAAAAAAAATCACAAATTTGAGGATTCCAAAAGTAATCCTTAGGAATGTATGGGTTAAAGAACATAAGAACGGAACGCTTTGTTTTTTATTTTTAAGTTTTAGCTTATCCAAAATAATACTTTATAGTGTAAAAATGTATGGAGAATTCGATAAAACTTATTTGAAATAAGAGCGAGTTTAACTTTAGTGAAGAAAAAAAAACACAAATTTGAGGATTCCAAAAGGAATCATTAGGAATGCATGGATTAGAAAACATAGGAAAGGAACGCTATGTTTTTTTAAAAAATGTTTTAGCTTATCCAAACTAATGCTCTTTACAACGACTTAACGAGAACCAGTTCCTTTAGAAAAAAATTAAAGAGAGTTGAAGAAATAAAAAAGAGATGTGAGGCGTGTTCCATGCTGAGTTAGTGGGTGAAAATGCGTGTAACTGCTCTCGACTGTAACAAGGTAAACACGGCTTTAGTACGTGGGTCTGACATTACTTACTTACACTGAAAGCGCTTCTTTATGATTTGGACGGCAAGTGTGCAATTTTGTAAAGGATTTGCTTTAAGGGGTCATAGGAGTCTTAAAAATGTGCAAAGAAGGTACTACAAAGTATAGTTTGATCTTTCATGTGATTTTTTTTAACTACTCAATATATAAGTATATTTTTTATATGTAATTCTATAAGATTTATTTAATATAAAACAAATTTTAAAATTCATGAAACTTTAGCCAAAACTAAAATAAATGATATTAAACATGAAGCTATTTGAACACAGATTAGGCTTGCGCGGCAAATTTTGAGGTCAAAATTGAAAAAATGCAAAAGAAACAGACTTTATATTGTACAAATATGTACAAACTAGGACTTATACCTAAATTCTCAGCTCAATTTTAATTAGAAATTATTTTAAGACCTTTTTTCTAAAAAAATTATTAAATTTTTTAAAATTTTGATTTAAAATTTTTTTAAAAATAATTTCTAATTAAAATTGAGATGAGAATTTAGGTAAAAGTCTTTGTTTGTACATATTTGTACAATATAAAGTCATTTTCTTTTGCATTTTTTCAATTTTGACCTCAAAATTTGCCGCGCAAGCCTAATCTGTGTTCAAATAGCTTCATGTTTAATATCATTTATTTTAGTTTTGGCTAAAGTTTCATGAATTTTAAAATTTGTTTTATATTAAATAAATCTTATAGAATTACATATAAAAAATATACTTATATATTGAGTAGTTAAAAAAAATCACATGAAAGATCAAACTATACTTTGTAGTACCTTCTTTGCACATTTTTAAGACTCCTATGACCCCTTGAGGAGTTTCGGAAGATTAAGTGCGAGGTCAGTCAATCGTTAAATGGTTGTTAAGCCTTCAAAACATTGTTTTACAACATAAAAAAATGATATTTAGGGTTTAGCAAATATACATTGATAAGTTTGTGATGCAAATGAAGTTAATGTCTGTTTGGTAATTGAATGTTTAGTTTATATTTTCTAATACTGTTTGCAATTGTTTTTTTTTAAAAACTGGTTTTATAGTTCAAATGAATTTTATTGGGAATGAAGAATACATATTATAATTTCCATAATTTGTACAATTGGGATATTTCATAAATATAAATGTCTGTATACACAATATACTTAACTTCTTTGGCTACTTTTCATAATTAATAAAGACTGTCATGTCGAGTCAGATATTACAAGAATGTGACGTGTTTCGATTGACACTAAAAAAAGTTTCTTAATGTTCCTTGATGTTTTAAAATGCATTTGTATGAGTCACTTTATCTGTTAACTTTGGATGGAAAAATGTAAGAGATCAACATGAAATTTTATCGAATATTGAATTATAATTAAATTTAATATTTCGTTTTAAGCAATTGAATCATTAGTTTAAATTAATTCTGATAGAATTTATCGAATGAATAGAGCGCCCGGCGCATTTAAGATTGAAGAAATAAGCATTTTGAAATACATAAAAACTTGATGCAACATTAGACATGCGTTTTGAGTAAACGAAAAAGAGTTATTAAAAAAAAAGACATTTTCTGTTGTAAAATTTTATCCTAATATTTATATTGTAATACTAGCTGATGTACCCGGCGTGGAACGGGTTGGAAAAAATTTTCAAAAACTGTTTTTAAAAATTGCTGGGCAATAGGGGAGGAAGCGAAATTTTTTAGTTTTAGGTAGGAAATGCTTAGAACGTGGAATCACTAATTAATTACCTTATAATTAATTTAATTTAAAAACAAATTTACATTTTATGCTTGCCGGTTTGTTCTATGAATTATGATTAGCAACTAAAAAAATAATAATCTTCTTTTTGATAGTCAAATAATTTTCATCGTTTTATGTGCATATAATAAAACGCAATTTTTAAAGTTACTATTCAACGAAATTTTGTGGGATTATTTTAGAGGTATTATTTAGCATTTCAAAGTTTCATATAAAATATCACTAAGCCCACGTTTGACAAAGAGAAGTCTGCAATATTCCAAAGTTTTATTTTTGTACACTTTTATACATTATTTAATCAAATTAATTCAGGTGCTTAAAATTATTTACCAGGTACTTTCTTAAAGTTCTATTTGAATTAGATCCTTGCATATATATTTGAAATTAAAAAAAATTGATTAAAGCTCACAAAATTTGTTTATAATCAGATAAAAATATTTGTAAGTAATTGCAAGTATACTTAAATGATAGTGCTATAAAATTTTGTTGCAAAAAGCAAAAACATTTAAATTATTAAGTACAAGGATTATTTAAATACATTCCTATTTAATACACTTATAATTTTCATTAAATGCATTATTTTAATTAAATTAATATTTGTTGCGCCAGTTTTCTTTCTTCTCATATCACACAAAATTGTGTTCTTCACGTTCGTTGGGTTTCACATTGCATTTTTATGTGTAACTTTATTTGTTAACTTTGGATGGGAAAATGTAAGAGATCAACACGAAATTTTATGGAATATTGAAATATTGTTAATTTAATATTTCATTTTAAACAATTGAATCATTAGTTTAAATTTATTCTGATAGAATTTATCGAATGAATAGAGCGCCCTGCTCATTTAAGATTGAGGAAGTAAGCATTTTGAAAAACCGAAAAACTCGATGCAACATTAGACATGCGTTTTGAGTAAACGAAAAAGAGTTATTAAAAATTAAAAATAAAGTTTCTGGTATAATATTTCATCCTAATATTTATATTGTAATACTGGCTGGTGTACCCGGCGTGGCACGGGTTAAAAAAAAGAAACAAAGCTTAAAAGATGTAAGATTACATATATTATTATCATTATATTTAAAAAGGCCACAAAAATTACTCATACATAAAACATTAGTATAAATGAAAACTGAAGCATCTGAACAAATACTACGACAAATCCACAAAATTTGTTCGCGTAGATAGTGTATTCACATATATTACTCAATGCATAGTTATTTTGGCAGCTTAACACTAATCAAATAAAGAATCTATATCAACCTGTAGTAAAAAGATTATTCAGGGGAGGGGGGGGGGGGGATATACGAAAAAGAATATCTTCATGACCAAATGCGCCAGATGTCGGGTGGCCAACAATTTGGCTTATTTTCTAAATTGCCGCTTTTTCTTGGCTTTTGTTTTCGATGCATTTTGTATTTATTGTTTATGCATGTTATTATTGACGGTATTTGGGGAAGGGGAAACAATTGGTTTTAAATGAAACATTAAATGAATCTTTTTTAATAAATTTTATTTATAATATTGTTGTTGTAAAAATGTGGATACCTGCATCAAAATAGTTTTTTTTTTTTTTCGAATTTAGATTACTACAAAATCTCTATAATTTTGTTAATATTTCATTTTTATAACCATTCATAAAGCTATTGTAACTAATATTGTATTTTTAGGTGTTTCAAGGTCTCAAAGTGGATGGATAGCTTACGAAAAATCTAAGAAGAATGCCAGTCAAAGTAATCTATAGTTATTAAAATATGTGAATCAATCAAGGGAAATAACGACTGAAAGTCAACTAGATTACGACGAACGATGCCAACAGCTGATTAGTGATCTTATGGATATACAATACTTTTAAACATCTGTGTTGTGTGCGATAAAAGTGAACCCCAATTTGTGACCGATGAGGAATACATTTCTATTGCATGTCATTGTGGCAAACATTCTGCAAAGCCTTTGAAGAAAATAAGATAACCGAATGTGGATGACTGTTTTTATGGATACACAATACTTTACAGTGTGGAGTGTATTGGTAATTTAATATGTGCGATGAAAATGCAATCTCTCAATTATTACCAATGCGTATTAAACATTCAACACATTTCCGCATCTCACAGCAGTCACAGTGATTTAAAGCAATGGTGTGGGATCTTTTATGGACATTGAATACGTTATAGTGCTTGCCATTAATCAATTAATGCCAATTAATGTATGACAGGAATGTGCAATCGTTAATAATTAATGTGTGACCAATGTGCGATGACCCTCCAACGCATTTAAGCACAGCAACGCTGTCACAGTGATTTGAAGCAATACTATTGGAAATTTTATGGATAAACAATACGTTATAATGCTGTTGTCATGCCAATTAATATATAAGGGATGTGCAAGAAATAACAATGTGTGACCAATGTGCAATGAATCTTCGATGCATGTGAGCATGGCGACGCAGCCCCACTGGTTTCCTATATTGGCAACACCTAATATTCTGACAATGTAAGTATACATTTTCATTTTATGACTTAGTACATTTGTAAGTTAGGTTTTAAAAACATGTCAAGTAGATTTATCAAATGAAATGGAGATCAAACCAGAAATTAATTTTGGTTTTATGCAAGAAATACATGCAAGAGCGACTCATTGAGATATTTGTTTTGCTGATTAAATTTACGTTTTGGTACCAAGAAGTGAGAAATAAGCTAAATACTTGCATGATCTGGGTTAAAATTTAATTAAAATATAAAACTAATTTGACAAATTGGTATATTTGGTTGCTTGAAAATCAAATTGTCAAAAAAAGCATTGTAGAATTTAAATATATATTTTTTTAAAAACAATTTTTGTTAGGAGAAAAAAAGTTACTTAAATTTTAAACGAATGAATGGACGAGGTACGCAAATTCCTTCATTTTTTTTTCAAAAATTTCCTGATGGAAAATCTTGAAAATCAAATTGTCAGAAAAGCATTTTAGAAGTTAAATATATTAAAATTTTTTTTTGATAACGGAAAGAAAATTATTTAAATTTTAAAAGAATGAAGGATGAGGTACGTAATTTCATTAATTTTTTTCGAAAATTTTCTGATGGGCCACTATTTCTGTCCTGAGTACTTGATTAATAAGTAATCGTCTTATTAAGCCAATGAAATAGCATTTATCCTTTCTTAGGAGTGCTAATAATTATAAAAATAAATGTTATTTGAGATAAGATTTATTGGTAATTCTCTTTAATGAAATGAAAATGCTAAATAAGTCGAAAATAATGTATATTCTTAAGATGTTTACTGTTTAAAAAAGCTCAAAGCAATTCGAACATTTGTGTAAAACGTTGCATAAAATCGGAGTTATAAACAAATATGTTTTGTAATAAATGTTACAACGAGATATTTCTATTTACTTTCCATGTTTTACCCACGCATTCCTGTTTGCATAGATGTAAAAAGTCTTTTTAATTTTAGACATCTCCTTTACATAAATTCAAAGATATAATTTGAAATGATAGAATACAGAAAAAAATGCAGCCAATGCATTTTACGTAATTTAAAACAATCTAATTTTGAAGAAGTGGAAAATTGAAAAATCTATTTTCCGTCAAAGAATCCGATATTTGTACCATTTTTAGTTTACGCAACCTCGAATTTGTAGAAGAACCTGAAGTTACAAGAGATCATCATTTTTTTCTGCAGATGTATGAAATTTCTATGAAATGAGAAGAAAAGCATGACAATTGTAGAGAATTTAGCATTGTCAATGTGCAATTTGCATATTTTTTTTTGCCCAGCTTAAAAAGCAAAAGATTTATTTAGCACAGTTCAATGTAAAGATTTATTCTTTTTTGCTACTGTACATAAAATGAGGGTTTTGGCTGAAAAACTAACATTCTCCAAAGTATAACTGAGATATAGGGGTCCAATGGTCTTCGTCCAATTGAATTTATGATTGTCAAAAGTCGCCAAAGAATGCACTGGACCTTATATCTTACTATGAAGAATAGAAGTTTTGAAACTAGACTCTTTAAATGGACGCGGAAAAGTGGCAACTCTGAGTAATATTTAAAAAAAAAATGAAATGTTCGCTGCTATTACATTTATTAAAATATGGAAAATAACAGATTGGTTAAGGGGAGTCGGATTTTTTTTTTTGGGTCAAAAATGTCGATTTTCTGTTGTTCTGTTTTTATTTTACATATCTTTAGCTTTAATTTAAAACCAAGGTGATCCATTTTTCTTTAAGGGTTTTTGATAAGCATTTTTGAGAAACTCTGAACGTCAGTTCTTACCTAAACCACACATTTATTTTGTATTTCCTGAAATATAAGGTTTTTTTTAACAGTTAGGAACATTTTTCTCAGGAAATAAGAAATATATCAACATATTTCGTTTTATTATTTCTTCCCCATTAATAGCTCTTTGATTTAAACTGAAGAATTTCAAATGTCGCTGCTAAAATAAATATTACCTACGATCTGTTTTTTTTTTGTTTTGTTTTTTTAGTACGCATTTTTCAAAAAATCACTGTAAAAGCAATTTTTCATACTTTAAAATAACATCAGTCAAAGAATAGTATGTAAGGAAAAAATATCAAAAGTTAATAATAATATCTCATATAGTTCCTGAGAAAATTGTTCCTAAAGTTAGGAAAATTAACATGGGCGAGATAGAACCATCAAACTCCTCTTAAGTGAATTTTGTCAGTTACGACCTTTAACACTCAAAGCGCTGTATAGTAACTACTAAATTTTAATTTTGCTGAAACATCTTAATTATTTATCTAGTTTGTGAAGAAGTTCCTATTTCCTCCTTTAAGTAGCATGTCTCCTTACTCCTTCGTAGGTTTGATTTGACTGCGAATGCTTCATGACTAAATTTAATTTTAAACTTTGGAGTATAAATTGTACATCGAATATATAATTCATTACATTGTTTTCGACTTCCTATTAATTCAATTTCATCTTCAAACGTAAGTGAGAATACTTAACTTCGGAGAATTCCTTTCACTTAGTTTCACAACATATAGTTTTAGTATCAAAAAAGTAAAACATGCTAACGTAAAAGTAATTATTAGGTGCTTTGTTTAAAGTTTAAACTAAAGTAGCATTCTAATTTGAATTAGTTTTCTCTTGGGCAATATTGAGGGTAGCTTGTTAAATTTATATCTTATTTTGAGAAACCATTGCGTATCTTAAAATTATATTGTTTATTTTTATCAAACATTTAATATAGAAACTTTTAATAAAATTATTTTAGGGATGATAAAAAATATTGGCCTCAGAAAGCGCGCAACTTGATATAAGTAAACATTATTGCTAATTAAATTTCTCTTGTTTATAAAAAGCACTTTCTTCAACAACATAAATTACTTTGTAACGATTTCTTAAGAAAATGGTTTATAATGAAAAAAATGTTGATTTTTTTTAATTCTAAGAATTAAATTCCATAGCCTTATCTCCTCACTGTTTGAACGAAAAAAAAATTTAATGGCAATTTTATTCAAACATTAATGCTTTATTCTACCAATTTTAGTGTTGATAGACTTTATATATAAATTTTAATTACTTTCGACGAAGTAAATTGACCATGTAAACAAAGCAACTTCTTATGCAGAACATGTTAGTATTACTTTAAATAAAGTCTTTTTTTAAAACACAAATAGGGTTATTATTAAATTATTTCTTTACTGCTAAGTATATTAAAAAAAAGCATTTTGAATATTGTTGGAATAAGGAAAATGTATCTAAGTAAATGTTTTAATCAGAGGCGGATATCACCATTCTATCAGATAATGCGAGAGTTGACTCATTGGTTTTGTTGGTTATATTGATGTCGCACTACAGATACTCTAAAGCCAATAGGCTTCTTAATTTTGCACAGTCTTTAAATGTTTAGTGGTTTTCTTTATAGAAGCTCTGAAACATCAGTACCATCAGTACCTTTATCTTACGACCTTGCATTTAGTTTGCGTTTCCTGAAATATAAGCTAACTTACAATCTGAAAAATAATAACAAGTTGGTTTGTTACAGAACCTGTCACTAAAACCGCTTCCACACCATATTTATGCTCACAGGAAACACACTTATTATAGGGGAAGGTGCTGAGGTTTGGGACAGATTTAGACTTTTAATTTTAATATTTTTTTATAAACCGATTATTTAAAAGTTTTTAGGCATTCTCCTTTAACAAAATCTTGCCTATACTAAGGAATTTTTTAAAGAATTTTTTCTTTAATATTTAACCCCACAGGTACGATGTCTCCAGGTACATCCTTTGTCCACAGGTACAGCTTCAGTGATGTACCTGGGGACAAGGCACGATGTACCAGGGGACAAGGTTCCATATTGGCTAGAACACAATTCTGTCGTACAAATAAGAAGTCAAATACATTTTATACTCCGTATATAATGACATCTTTACAATTTACTAAAAAAAAATATCGAACTGTTCCTTTTTTTTTAATTTAAAATGTATTTCTAAATACGTTTTATATGCAATTAACGAATACGCTTCCCAAATACTTTTTATTTATAAAAAAAAACTAATAAATGTAATCCCCAAGACTTGGAAATAGAGAAAGTTTGTTGTAATTTTAAATAGTAGCTTTATTTTTCAATAACATAATTTGCAAATTTGCAAGATAACTTGTAAGCCAAAATAATAATAATAATTAAATCTACCCAAGATTATAACCATCAAAAAGACGTAGGAAAAGAACTGTTGTCCTCTTCTTGTGGCTTGGCTAACAACATTTGTTGCTGGAAGTTTTTGAATTGTATCACCTCTATCGAGTTTAAATTTTTCAGTATATTTTTCAGTTTTAGTAAATTTATTCGAATTTTCAATATTTTTTAAGGATTCTATATTAAATTCCTTACCCTGTACTTCAATAATATTGGCTAAGTTGTATTTGACAGTTGTTTTCCCCAGAAACCTCATTAAAACAAAGTCCCCTACTTGAAGTTCATCATTATTTGTTGCTTAATTATGCAAATTTAGTGTGAAATCATTTTCAAATATTTATGTTTGAATTAAGAGTTGAGTTCCTTCCTTCCTTTCATCATCCTACAAACGTATATTTGCTTTATTTTTACTTGGAGCAGACTTTTTGCTTTTGGTCGTTTTCTGTTTAATTTCTGTATTATCGGTTAAAATGAAATTTTAATTTCTGCCTCTCTTGGTTTGTTTTCGTAGAAGGTGTTTTGAAAGTGGTCAAATTTCTTCGAGATATACAGAAGAGCAGGTCTGTGGCCTCTGATAGGAACTTAAGGACATTTGAAAAATCAGAGAAACAGTAATAGGCACAGTACACAACAATTTACAGTGCAGCAGAAAAATTGGTTTTACCTAGGGACGTCCATAGGTACAACCTAAATACTGTCCCAAGGATCAGCACATCGGGTAATTTTTTAAAACGCATTGTAACAAGAAAGTGTTAAGTTTTGAAAAACACAAATAGGATTAAAAATTACTTCAATTATGGCTTATTAAGTGGTACTAAGAAGAGCCGACAAGAAGATTAAACCGACACGTAATACAAAATATAAAATGATGTTAAAAGTTACTCGAGATATGTGAAATCAATAAATCCTGTTTATTATGCCCCCATTAGCTTTCGGCGACCCTTCTTTAACAAGAGAAGGTAAAGTTTTGATAGTAGTGTTGCCACTAAAAATACAGGATTTTTTCGATTTCCCTAAAACGAGTTATTCCCCATGTCCCCAGGTACAACTGTCCCAAAGCTGAGCACTTTCCCCTACACATCAGAAAGAAATTCGCCTAACAGAGACTTCTAATTTAGAATTGTAAAGGCCAAAATTAACTATTTTCATTAATATACTTTGTCAAATTAAAAATTACTCATTATCGTTTGCTAAATTTGTTTTTAATTCGTGGAATAATGATGCAAATTTTAATAAATATAATTCTTTTAGTCGCCGGAATTAAATTTGCAGTTCGAAAAATATATAATTAGTAAAAATGATGCTTTAAAAATAAAAGAGAAACTTTGCATATATTTTATGCAAAATTAGAATTCTTTATACATCTTTCTTCATACATATATAATGAACCATCGAAAGAAGCCTATTGTGATATTTCAACAATCCAAACCAAATTATATCACATAAATAAATTTTCTTTCAAAGGTTTTATTTTTATTTTAAATAAAGTTTCTCGTACGTTTGACGAAATGGCAACAGTGAAAATATTGAGTGAAAATGGAATTTGCATGTTATTTCAATGTAGATTAAATTTTTAGTTATTTAATTTTTAAATATACTTCTAATTTAAATTTTTTAATGAAATTTGGGATGTAACCTAGCCCGATTTTTTGCTTTAAAATGACGTATTCCAATTGTTTGTGCAACTTTTGGTTCGCTCATTGAATGAAAATGGAATTTGCATGTTATTTCAATGCAGATTAAAATTTTAGTTATTTAAATTTTAAATATAATTCTAATTAAAAATTTTTAATGAAATTTGGGATGTAACCTAGCCCGATTTTTTGCTTTAAAATGACGTATTCCAATTGTTTGTGCGACTTTTGGTTCGCTCTGTGAAAGTGGGTGACGGACGGACGGACAGACGGACGGACGGACAGACAGACGGACTGAACGATTATAAAACCTTCCACTTTTTACGTTATAAACGTAATGTGGAAGCTAAAACGGAATCTGGAAGAAATTATAAAAAGAAGTATGTTGATATGTTTTGTATTTCCTGAGAAAAATGTTTCCAACTGTTGAAAAACCTTATATTGTAGGAAACTCAAAATAAATGTAAGGTTTAGGTAAGAACTGATGTTCCGATTTTCTCAAAAATGCTTATAAAAAGAAAACTACTAAGCACTTGACGACTGTGCAAAATTAAGATGCTTATTGGCTTTGTCTGGAGTTTATCTGTAGTGCGACAGCAGTCTAACCAACCAAACAACTGAGCTAACTCTCATTATCTGATAGAATGATGATAGCCGCCACTGATTAAAGCATTTATTCAAATACATTTTCCTTATTCATATAGTATTCAAAATGCTTTTTTTAAATGTACTTAGCATTAAAGAAACAATTTAATAATAACCCTACTTGTGTTACAAAAAGTATTTTATTAAAAGTACTATATAAAGTAAAGTCACCAGGCGCCAGGTGAGGTGTCATTTTGTTATGTTTTTTTTTTCGGAAATTATGAATGTGTCAAGGTGGATATTGAAATTATTGGTCTTGAGTAAGCCTAATACACATAGCTAAGAGGTGCTGCCAGTTTGAACCTCGTGAAGAGCTTCTTTCTCTTTAAATCCTCTAATGGCTCTCCGCGGCAGAGGTGAAAAGAGGACCGCTCTCTCACCGAGAAGGTTCCCGCTTCATTTGACAGCTATACTATAAACGCCTACGGTCTGATCTGTGAAAAAAATCCTTCAACAATCATGGAGGTCCCGCATGTATAGTGGGACACACGTGCTTCGTAAAACTGTGGAGTCCAAAGTCCCTAGTATATGATGTAGCTCGAAGTTCCGTTTAGGTTCGAGCTGAGGTGTCGACCTTATCACTAGACCAAAGTTCCAAAATTTTTATACTTGTATGTGTAATGTTATACTACAGTAAAAGTAGTTCAATAAAATAGTAAATTTGGAGGCAGTTTTGGTGCCATTAGTTTTTGAACCCGTTTATTTGGTGTCACATGACGCCGTTTTTAACGTGTATAGCTTATACTGCTTTTTGCTATCACGATATTCCGTTAACACTTTCACTACTGAAACGGCTCACGACGCGACGGTCGTACGACTAAGGACCCGATAATGATATTCCTATCACATTTTACGCGGAAACAAAAATCCTTCGCAGCAAAAGGGTTAAACTATAGTAACGGTACACCAATAACGTTTTACAGTTTATTACCAATTAGATAGTATCTATTAAGAATAAAAAAAAGAAATATCTCAATATCAAAAGTACTTAATCCCCTATCATTACTTCAACAAATTCTTCCAACCCACATTAAAAAACAAAGAGATTGGGAAAATGTGGCTATTCGATGGCACGCGTTGATAAGCTGTAGAACAAAGCGGATCGGTCTGTTGAGTAAGTTTAAAACACAGGAAGTTCAGAATACGATGAAAATGGCTGCATGGTCTGACACCCATGGAAAAAGTTGTCTGTCAAATGAAGCCATTTATCACCAGAAATCGTTACAAAGTAGTTTATGTAGTTCCAGAAAGTGTTTTTTTTATAAACAGGAGAAATTTAATTAGCAAGAATGTTTACTTATATCAAGTTGCGCGCTTTCTGCGGTTAATATTTTTTTTTATCAATATTAGAATAATTTTCATTTATTTATTAAAAGTTTCTTTATTAAATGTTTAATAACAATAAACAATATAAAAAATTAAGATGCGCAATGGTTTCTCAAAATAAGATATAAATGTAATATGCTAACCTCAATTAACCCTGTAATGAATGATTTTTTTTTTCATACCGAAAAGTATATTTGTATCTTTAATACTCATACATTATGGGAAACGCGGTACCCCGAACTGGCGAATTATTTAATGGTGTAGTGCTTATAGCTTACAACCAAAACAAATAGCAATTTAAATAATTCATATGAATGGAAATAATAGAACATTGTATTAGTTCTACATCTCCACAAACGGTCTTTTTTTTAAATTTAATTACCTATACTTAAAGGACAAAATGTTTTGTTCCTATAGAAATCGTTTAGAGAGGGATTTCAGTCGCTGGTCAGTCCCAGGGGCATAATGCATTAATTTTTGAATAGCAAACTCTGCGAAAGTATTGCTCTTGCCATATATGCATGTATTCATCAGGAATGCGAATAGTCATAATAGCAAAATAAAACAAATTTGAAATGAAAGTAGAATCCGGTTATTTAATAATTAATTGATAAAATTAATTGTAAAAGCAGCGTCGGTCTCTTCAGAGCAGTCTGGAGTAATTAAAACTTAAAAACTAATAATTGAATGACCAAGATTATTTTTCTTTCAAGTTTTTTGTTGCTGTTATGAGACGATCCACATATATACCTGGAGGGAAAATGCCTACAAGACAAACCAAAACTATTGCAGAGGCTTCGACTTCAAAACTTATATCATGTAGTGCAATCGTTTCCGGCTGCTTATTTCTAGCCTCCATTAGAAGCTTTAACACAGCCAATGACGCCTCGTAATTTAGAACCCTGGTCAGGTGACGAGGTCGACACCTGAGCGGGCACCCAACGGAACTTCGAGCGACATCGTACGCTTTCGGGACTTTGGACTCCACATATTTAACGAGCACGTCTGTCCCAGTGTACTTGGTCCCATCCGTCACGTGTTGGATTTTCTACTCTTTCCGAGTACCGATATCCGACTTATAGGATGACTGGCAGTAGGTGGGATTCGAATCCCCGCACTCATGAGAAGGCTGAATCCTGATGCGGATGCCTTAAACACTCGGCCACGGAGGGGCAACTTATATGAAGAGTACACGGGAAGAACCACTTGATGTTTTGGGAGTCTTACCTTATATGTCTGCTTGGCGGATTGGCGACAGGAAACCGGCTTTTTCTTTGGTTTTTCATTTGCGGTACAAACGTGTTACTTGTGTCTACTGAACTTCGCCGTGAATCAGGGTTGTCGCGTAGTATAAACAAAGCGAGTAACCTGTGTCTTTACACCAAGCGATTTTTCGTTATCATCCCCAAAGAGGCCTATTAAGTAAAGCTTTCTACGAAATCAAGTGGTTCTTCCCGTGTACTCTTCATATCTCTACGGCATTGACAATCTTTGTTAAGAGTTAGCAATTCGGTTTGTTTGGGCGTATCTTAAGTATTTGGCGACTTCAGTTTTTTTTAATGACGCAAAGCATTCGTAGTTTATACACACCTCCATAGGTTGATAAGCTGTAGAACAAAGCGGCTGGGTGTTGTTGAGAGGTTTAATTTGACACACGAGAACATGGCGGGGGATAAATGACCGTTATCACACGATCTTCGGAGATGGCGAGAGAAAGTCGGGGCAGCGAAGCGGAACTGATATAGTTACGACGTGCTGGATGTACAATTAGACAATGTTACGATGTTACATTTTCATTTAAAATGTAAACTGACAACCGTGTAGAATAGGGTGTATCGAAAAAAACAAGTTTTTGATATCAAATTCGTAATAGTGTGGAAAAGTTGCCTTATGTTATTGTTAGTATATGTGCAAAATTTTATTGATCTGAGTTAATATCTTCAGTTGCCTCTGAGACCATTAATTATAAAAAATTCGCTACTTTCATTTTTTGTCTTATAAATTATGAAATTGGAATCTTTAATTTTAATAGTGCGGAAAAGTTACCATATATTACTGTTAGTATGTGTGCAAAATTTTGTTGATCTGAGTTCATATCTTCAGTTGCCTCTTGAGACCATAAATTATGTAAAATTTGCTAATTTTCGTTTTTTATCGTTTTTTCAATACATTTAAAAAAAAAATTAATAAATTGAATTTTTAAGTCTTACCAGTGCCAAATAATTGCCATATTACTAATTAGATCGTGTGCAAATTTTTATTGATTTTGGATAATTTTTTCAGTTGCCTTTAAGGGCTGCTAATCTGGAATTTGGCCAGATAAGCGCCCCTAAAGGCAACTGAAAAAATTAACCAAAATCAATAAAAATTTGCACAAGCTCTAAGGAGTAATATGGCAATTATTTGGCACTGGTAAGACTTAAAAATTCAATTTACTAATTTTTTTAAAAAATATATTGAAAAAACGATAAAGTTAGCGAATTTTACATAATTAATGGTCTCAAGAGGCAACTAAAGATATTAACTCAGATCAACAAAATTTTGCACACATACTAACAATAATATAAGGTAACTTTTCCGCACTATTAGAATTAAAGATTCCAATTTCATAATTTTTAAGAAAAAAAATTAAAGTAGCGAATTTTGCATAATTAATGGTCTCAGAGGCAACTGAAGATTTTAACTCAGATCAATAAAATTTTGCACATGTACTAACGATAACACAAGGCAACTTTTCCGCACTATTACAAATTTGATATCAAAAACTTGGTTTTTTCGATACACCCTAGTGTAGAATTCTTTCAAAAGAGTGGAATCTTGTATGTTACAAGGAACGCAGTTTTTGTAGAACTTCTGTAAATTTGCTTCTTTTGAAATTGAAAAATAAAGTAGCACCCGACTGTAGTGTCTTTGGTGTTATGTTTCAAAACTTATTTAAGAAATATAAAATTAGGTTTGCAGTTCTTCTTTGTAAAGTAGCACATTTCTTTTCATTTTGTGGCATAAATATAAAAACTGTCATTTTTATATATTTAGAAATTGTTATAGGTGTTTTTTTTAAATAAAATTTGTATGAACTTTTTTATGAGTTAATTTTTTTTGTATGAATATGATGCATATGAAAATATGCATGAAAAAGTAAAACAAATTAGTATTTAAAAAAATGTAAAATATTTCAGTTAAGTAGGGGATTCTTGGTATGATAAAGTATTAAGTGGACTGGATTGGATTTGAAAAGAATCAAACTTTGAGCCACTAGGTAGAACTGTTATTTTTTGTCCTCAAGATATATTTTCAGATTTTTTTATTAATAACCTGTCGTTTTCCTTTCATGATAAATCTGTAACTTATAATTTACATTATTTTTTTAAAAAAATAAAATAGGTTTAGCTAGACGTGGAAATAAATTAGTTATGATAAAAAGTCATATATATTTGATAATGGAGGCACTGGGAGAAATCCGTATAGTTGATTTATAAGACATGTAAAAATTTATTTTTTTAAAACACACCTTTTTTTGAGCACATTTTTAACAAGTAGTAAGAAATCAGGTGATGCCATCTAGCGGTTCCGCTTGTTAGCGCTATAAAAAATTCAGAAGGAATCATTTCACTTGTTTCTTCTTTCGTTTCCGGGTTTATTCAATTTACTGTATTTAAAATTTACTTATTTAAACAATTTAAACAAAAGCCAATTTCCTGTGCTAACGGAGTGGGTATTTTTTTTAGCATTCTTTCCTTTTTTTTTCCTGAAGGAAATAAAAAAAAATGAAAAGTAGGTATTGACATGGTAGAGATGTCGTCCATCTGCATGCTTATCCGTACCCACTTTCCGAATTCTATTCGATCCGTTCGAATTTGAAATTATTATTTTTTTTTTTGTTAGAAAGGTGTGATATCGGAAAAGTTAATATTTGAGACATTTTGTCCGTCTGTCTGTAAGTCCGGACGGATAAGCTGCAGATGATTTCACCCATAAACGTTGCGTTGGATGCCCATTCAGGTGTTGGCTGGTCATTTGACTATGGTTCTAATTTCTGAAGCACGTCGCCAATGCCCTCGTATATCACTAGTACGAAGATAATTTAACATAACCTCAACGCAACAACGGATTTTGTCATCTTATTTGTATTTTTTTAAGTTAAAAAATTAAGTCAATCGTATAAATTATCTTTACAATTAAAATTTTTTTTCATTAACTACGTTCTAATTATCTTATTTGAAATGTCTCCTAGCGACTTTTTAAATGGAAATATTTCCCTAGTAAAATTCAACCCTAGTGTCTTTACTTGATTTTATAGCAATACCGTTATTTTCAATGCAGTAACTTAACTTTCAATGCTTAACTAAATTTAAGAGTTATTAAAATATAAATTATAAATTGTGCTTGATTAAAAACCCCAGTAAATGCAGAATTTTGAATTTACAATCAATATAATTTTTTTTACTTACCAACACCAAATGAAAATTTAGCTTGTAGCTATTATTTGAAAGTCTTTTGTTTGTTGTTTACCAAAGTAATAATACAAGTTAAAAGCCGTTTCTTTTGCTCTTGAGTTATTTGATTTTTCATAAAGGAACAGGGAAAGTATTGAAAATTGATAACATTATTGAGTGTCATATTAAAAAATTTAAACAAATGAGCAGGTACTTGCTTTTGTGAAATTACTGGGTTCGGTAGTTGTCTTTAGGCTGCCACAAGACATGTAACATACCGTAAAATTACGAATCGGCTATAAGAATAAGAGTTAAATAATCCAAAGTAATATCAAGA
Organism: Hylyphantes graminicola; assembly: GCA_023701765.1. Taxonomy (NCBI): domain Eukaryota; kingdom Metazoa; phylum Arthropoda; class Arachnida; order Araneae; family Linyphiidae; genus Hylyphantes; species Hylyphantes graminicola. Next base: position 45,464,135 of record CM043117.1, on the reverse strand, counting down.
TGTAGGTAGTGACTGATTATCCCCGTAAGTTATTTGTTTATAAGTTTTTTTAATGGAAAGTATACAAAAAATCCAATCTATAAAAAAATTATCCATCTTAAAAATATGATTAATTTTATGAGTAACTATTGTATTTTAAGTTCTTTTTTATTAAAAGAAATACAAACTCAAGAAATATAAAAGATATAAACTGAAAATATTTAATATTCGACCACTGATTTAAGTTTTGTTTACACAAACGGCTAAAAGTGTTTATCCAACATTAGAACTTTTAGCTATATGAAAGAAAATGTTATTTTAGCATTGTAACCTTTGCGAATGATTTTATTTGAATTGTTTGCTTACGGTATAATTTAAAGGTTATATGGTTGATAATAAATAATCAGAAAAGCGGGGTCAGTTACCGCAAATTCCATAAAAGAATTTATAGCATGACATTTTAAGGGTTACGACATTTTATTGCTTGCGTGGGTTTAATTCATGTGGAAATCCAGTGAGCAAGTTTCCAGGTTCTTTGAATGTTGTAAGAATGAAAACAAAATATCAAATAGATACTGTTTCGTAAATTTAATGCTGCATTTTTATGAAATATAAAACATAGAGAAAATTCTTTAGAGTTTCAATGTAAATTATGTGGGCATTTTATTCATGCACGGATTGAAAAAAAAAATGAAGAAAAGAACACTGAAGACATAGATTTATTTTTTTCAAAGGTCAAGAATAAATGTAAAACAATTAAATGCTTATATTTCTTTTCATAATTTTGTTGTAGTTTTTTTGAAATTTTTATTTAAATGCTAATAATATTTTTTTAATGTTATTATTATGTGAATTCCTTTAACACTACATATTTTAAAAAAGTGTAAGGATACTTAAACTGTTTAAAAAGAGTGGAATAAGTAACGTTCAGAAAATAATGAGTTAAGTAGTTGAAAGAATATTTTTCGAAACATTTTAATAAGATTTTTTTATGGTTCTGGTTGAATGTAATGATTTTGAAGCCAAGCTCCCAAAGTCACATAAAATTTGCGCCAAATAAAATGTTTTTTTTTTAGCCAAATCAATTTTTGTTTTAACATCTAAAACGAGATTTTGACTTGAAATACCATTACTTAACAATCTCGATTCAATGAGCTTAACTTGGATTAAGTGTAAAAATAACAGAAGCTTTAACTAAGACCAGGCTAAGTGGCTAATTAATTACTTGAAAACAACTTTAGCTTTATTTGTGCAAAGAACGGATATAGCTCTCCTGTCACTTCTTAGCGTCTCAAATATTTTTATTTTGGAAGAGTTTACTTTGAAAAAGGGTATAAAAGATTTTGGTTTAGGTCAGAATTACTATGTTTGGTGATTCATTGCCTTTTATGGGAGCATATTATTTTAAGGTTTAGTAACAGATTCTCAATTGGAGGGTAGTGCGAGCTAGCACCAGTTTCACTATTATTGCATAGCTATATTTTAACTTATAGCGTTTCCGAATGAATAGTGATATTGAATGTATTAAATAATACATGCTACAGACGCAAATCTTTTGACGATCAAGTCAATATAGCAAAGAAATGCATGTGCAGTTGTGAACTACCCAATCAGAAATCAACTATAACCTTCGTTTCATCAATAACTCTTAGTGTGACGCATTATTTCCAACCAAACCAACCCAACAATCCCATATGCTCGCCAAACGCCATGGGATTGGCTATCCTGCCTCTTTCAGGTTTTTTTAAAATTGTTTTCAGAGTGGGGAATCTTCCACAATCAAATTAAAGAGCTTAGTGGAGTGTAATCGTTTCCGGCTGCCTATTTCTAGCCTCCATGTGGTGGGAGTCAAACCCCCGCAGAGCTTAGTGGAAGAACTTGCTAAGTGACATGTTTGAAAAAACTTAAGTTTTTGTGTCAATGAACGTATTACTAAAGTCTTTAACAATAACAATTTTCTCCTTCTTCATAAACTTTAAGTTCAGTAAATTTTTTACGGTTTGCAAATTCCGTTTTTAACATATCTGAATGCAAAAGAAAAACTTTCGAGCTCATTTTCTCGTTTTCACTTTTTTGTCACTTTGCACGTTCTTTCACTAAGCTCTTCAATTATTGGAGATGCTAAAAAGAGACGGGTTGATTATACTAATTTTCTAATCTAATTTTTAATCTAATGTAAATGTTGTAGAGAAGACTAACCAGTGAATGAACGCTTAAGCACACTTTGGTTTTAAGAAAATTCATACATTTAAAAAAAATATAGCTTGTTTTTTTTGTGACAATGTGAACACATCTGTCATTATATGTAAATTCTACAAAAAAAGGTGACTTTATATTGCATTGCTTTGGGTCTTTTGGGGGTCCAAATAAAAAGTGGTTCAAAAGCCAAGTGAATGAATAGTATGCTTTTACCAGTGAATGAACGCAAAAATATCCAGTCAATAAACATGTTGGATTTTAATTAATGACCAGGACAACCAATCAGATGTCAGATACACTCTTAAAACGAACGAGCGATTTTAACTCAGTCTGATTAATTTTCATTCCTCCAGTCTAGAAAATGCACTTCTCCTTTTGGAGTGGATCCTTTCTGTGTTAAATCTCCGACAGGATCACTCCAAACGAGTGATTTTAACTCGGTCTGAGTTAATATTCACTCCTTTCCAGTGTCGAAAATGCACTTCTCCAACTGGAGTTAATTTCACTCATTCGTTTTAAGAGTGTAGCTTCCTACTAGATGAGGGGAAGTCAGTGTTGCCAATCCATCCAGTGGAATGATTTTTAAAATTTTAATCCTTACTTTTTAAATGCATTTACCAACTGTTCATTCACTGGTCAGTCTACCCTAAGTAAAATTTGTGTGTTGTGTTTCAGAGTGGAGGAGTGCGATTGCGTGTGCAGTGACGAGGGCCTGTGCTGCTGCTACGGTGACGCCAGCCCTCCACCCCCCGCCCACTTCGAGGAATTCGACGGTGTCGACGACATACTGGCCGTCAGGTGAGTGGCTCTTATGCTTAACCCTTTCAATCCCAGTGATGCCATTTGGCATCATCACTTTCAATATTTTTTTTCAAATGTTTTTGTCGCGTTATGACAGCCAAACACACATCATTCGATTCTTCATACTTTGTTCTATTCGACAATATTTTACATTAATCTCAGTAGAAGTCAGAACTACTATATTTTTTATTTAGAAAATTACTAACAAGCATTTCACCTGATTTTTTAAATGTTCACTTCAGTTCCACATATTTAAAACACAATTTAAACTATTTCGGTTAAAATAATGACTAATTTTTTTAACAATATGGTCAGATACCTTAAAATATATAACTCGAAGTGTTTTTATGTAATATATATGAGAGGAAATTCTCAAACCCAATACTTAAAAGTCCTATTAATTATTTTCCACTATTAAAATATCCCATTTTCATTAATCCCCGATACAACTTTGTCTCATTAGTTTTTCCGCGCTCCGATCCCACGCATACTTCCAGAGCCCCAAATCACACCACATTGAATCATATCGAATGTTCGATGACCACGTGACCTTCCACTTTAACAATAGTCTCGAAGAATTCTTCTGCGCACTTGTACATCTTCCATCCTTCCAGAAGCACGTCTTTTTTCGGGCTCTCCAGCCCTGCTCCAAATAAAAATGACTTGAACTGTCTTGTCGACTTTTTTTTGGCTGTGTTTATCACATATATATTTCTATTTTTTTGTTTTCCACAGTTAAAAAATTTTGCCATTTTTTCAAAAAACATATAAAAAATAAAAATGACTTTTTTTTTCTTATAGAATTATACAGGGTGTCCTAAAAGTTCCCGTACTGACGATTCGTGAATTTTTTACACTCAAAACAACAAACTTTAAAACATTGTTTTCATGCTAATGGTGTAAAGCACTTATAACAAAACGTAGGAAAAAATTTGGAACTTACATTTATATTAAATGATCAATTTGTCCACCCCTTTCATCGAGCACACCTGAAGGCGTTTTGCGCATATTTTTAAAAACGCGTTTGATACTGGGAGTGACTTCTTGTATCCTTTGCATGATGGCATTTTTCAGATCCTCTATCAATTGTGGATTATCTTCATAAACTTTGTTCTTTAAGTATCCTCACAGAAAAAAAAGTCAGGTATACTCAAATTAGGGGAACGAGGTGGCCCAAGATTTCTTGAGAAGAGTCGATCGCCAAAACAATTTTGAAGCATATCCATGGTTTGCATGGCATGTTGCACATTTACTTGTATGGCATGTTGCACCGCCTTGTTAGAACCAAGAATCTCATTCATTCACTTCTAATATTGCAACAAATTGTTGGATAAGTTCTATGTATACGGTTCCATCAAAACAGTTGACTCGAAAAACAGATTGCAATATCCTTCGTTGAGTTTCTTGCACAAAATCTGGTGTAACAATTTTCGGTCTGCCACTTCTGTGTTATCTTCCACCGAACCTGATGGCGCACGAAATCTCTGGACGAGTATATATAGAGTATCTTTACTCGGTATATCATCAACTGGATATTTATGTCGCCAAAATTCTTTACAGCTTTCATTATGATTTGCATCCAAAATGAGCTTCAAGCAGCGCAATTATCTGAATGCGTGAAAAATCATGTTGCAATGAAGAGCAAAATGACATAGAATTTTATTACAGAACAACTTGAGCACGAAAAAAACCAAGCAATAAAAACAAAAGATTTGATGAAATAATAAGCAGACGATAAAATTCAATATTTGAAATATTAAACACGGATAATGATTTTTTTAAGTTGGAGTACGGGAACTTTTAGGACACCCTGTATATTTGACCTAAAATAAGCTTATTTTGTGAATATCAGATGTTTCTGTTGTGTAGTAAATTTTTGGGACAGAGGCGTAAGTATCGTTATAGTAGTGTCGATCCCGATCAACACATTGCTGAGGAATTAACGACATAGGTTCGTGTGGATTAGGTTAATGTGTTGCAAAGGAAGTGTGGCGGCTGTCTTATTGTGAGGGGAACTTATTTACTTACTTATCCTCTTTCACTTCAACATGGAGCATAGGGCCTCCGTCAAGGTCCGCCACCTCACCCTGTTTTCAGCAACAGTCTTAATCTCTCCCCATGACTTGCCAAGTTCTTTTTACTTCCTTGTTGGTTGAGAGGAATTAGTCATTTGATATTGATTCTACTTATCTAGTAGGCAGAGTAGCGACTTAGTTGGAGAAATAGCAACCAAGAAATACCACCAAGAGCGTGTTTTGTCGTATTGCTACTGGCATAGGGGGAAAATACTTTGGGTTGGTTGGCTTTGAGATAAAATGCAATTTACACAAATGCTCATTTGTTTTAAAGCATAAATCGTCAAAAGTTCTTCACTGATTACTTTGATTGAAGTTTCACTATACGATCGCATTTAATTACTCGATTCGTGATGCTGTAATACAAGATTAAATTTAATTGAATTTATAATTACTTTTTATCGATTAAAATGAATTAATGAAATTGCAGTGGGAAACTTTGGACAAGAAAGCATACCAAGAATTCAATATAACTATAATTGCTTCAAGCAAGTAGAGACGCTTTTAGATTAATAATACAGTATGCCCCTTCTAATCCACAGTAAAATATATGAAAAGTTCTTCGGATTGCAGAGGGAAAAGTTGTTTGGCACTAAATAACGTCATTCCTTACCAGACAGTAAATATTGTACACACTTCGAAAGTATGAAAGAAGTAAAACAAACTTAATAGTGTGCTCAGAGAGAATTCGCATTAGCACAGTTTGGTTTAGAGAGTGTATGTGGGAGGAGGGATGTATTAGAGATGGCAATTTTTCTGCTAGTTTTTTTTCTTAAATCTAGATACGTAGCAACGAGAGAGCAAAAGACACCTGGATTTTTGACGAATGCTTCTAGGGAACATTTTTTCAAATTAATAAAGCCATGACAAATGACAGTGATTGCACCCTCTAGAAGGGAGAGTGTAGGCTTTATAGCCCATTACCCAGCTCGCCAGAAGAGGCAGTCACAAGAGACACACAAAGAAGGACGACACAAACACTTAGACAAATAACAACATTTATTGACAAGCACAAACATCCATGCCTTTACCGGGATTCGAACCAGAGTCCAACAGCTCCAAAGGCTAGTACACTAACCATTGCGCCGATGGGCCGGCTAATAAAGCCATACTTTCTATACTTGTTAAAGGATGCCGTCAAATTAACAGTTCAGTTGGAAACACCAGTTTTGTCACACTTATTTCTTTTCATTTTAAATTCCCGCAATTCCTTGTAAAGTTATTTATTCTTAGCAAAATTGTCTTCTGCCTTTCAAGAGAGTTCATGGACATTAAATTTATTTCCTTGTGTTTCGGAAATGAGTTTCTGTGCACGATATAAATCGGAAAAAAATAGCAATGCAAATCACTAATTGACGTCAACAAGACAAGCCTTACTTTCCTAATAATCTTAAAATTTGCTGTGACGAGTAGTTTTCGTGTAATAAACGTTGGCGAAATAACTACCTAAATAATTACGTAAGAAATGTGATTAAGAATCTTTACTACTAATAATTATTTTTTCGTCGATACAACATAATTCAGATAACCAAATGTACGTCAAAGTTGTCATGCTAAAAAAATCGTTTTTAAGGTCTTTTAAAAATTTATTTTCAAAATCACCGTCACCGTCAATTTTATAGGATGTCTTACTCAATTTATTTTCCTGCAAAATGCAACAACTAGCATTTTTGCTCCGACAGAATTTAATTTAATCCATCTTAAAATTTACAGTTTTATAAATAGCTTGTCATTTTTCTAAATTCCAATAGAAGAGAACTATTTATAATAAAATTTTTGACTTTATCAAATAGTGCTAACAAATTTAGAGCTTATTATTTTTTATGTTTTAAAGTTGACTGTCTAATATCTATAATACTTCTCTTTTCGTGAGATTTAAATGTAGAATTAATTTTCGGAAGTCTCAATAATAATCGTAAAATAGGTGTATGTTATTTTGTGTTTTAGGTTTGTATCTGAAATGTCAACTTACATTTAGAGAGTCAACAAGTTGTTTCCGCAAGGATAGGAAAATGGAATGAATGTCCATTGCGAATGTATTTTCTGTATTTGAAAATACAACTTTTTTAACTGTTTTTTTCAAAAGAGATTTTCTAAACTATTCTGGACGTAACCCTTCGAAACTCGATAAAACTTGATGCGGCAAGGAAATATTTATGCTTATGTGCACCAGGAGCGTACTTCGATTTTAGATGTTGCCATCTATATTCTTCATTTCAAAAGTGTATTGAAACTTTTATGCAGTTTCTTGTCGCCTTATGAGTTGCTACAGAGGACGTGCTTATGAACTATTTTTTTTAAACTCTAAGCAAGTTTTTGTTTTGTTGAAAAACTTGTTTTCTTGATGCATTTTGTATATTTGATAGCAAAAAAATTATGCCATGAAATAGCGACTAACGGCCGTGTTCATATAAAAGATGCAAGTTAAAAAGAAATCATTGCTAGAACATCCGCTCACGTATCCATTTTTAAAATATACTTTTGTTTTCTTAAGGGACATTTGGGTTGTCATGTGTTTTTTCGTTAGTTTGTTGATGTATCATTCTGAAGTAATCGAGTATATATGAATTTTTAATGACTGAATTCCTTAATACTCTCGATTTATAAGTTGAATTTAAAAGTAAGCTTTTATGATAAATTCTAATAATTCAATCCAATTAAAAAAAAAAAGCACGCATTATTCTGTAAATGAGATTTGTTTTTCACTGTAAATTCTTAAATACTTGATTCATATTAATTACATTTCCTTTTCAACGGAATTCAATTAGACATATTTATGAGTTTTTTCACGTTTATTGGGCTTTTCATAGTTTTTTAAGCAGAACAACCGATCGGTGAATCCGATAACTTTAAAATTAATTTATTTCACGCACGAATAATTTTCTTCTTAAGCAGAAAAACGCTAAAAATAAAGCTAACAATCAAATATTCTCTTTTAATAATTATTTTCTAAGAAATTTAGCAATTCCCTACTTCGTTTTATTAGATTAATATGATTACTTGTCTTTCACAACATTTGCTATCGGCACTTTTTTTAATGAGGTAGTTAAACATAAAAATTTTATTTAAAGAAATATTAATATTTTATGCACTTTATTTTTAATTTTCCAAATTAAAAAAATGTGAATGAGTTTGTATTATCTTCATAAGAAGATGAACGGTTTTTGAATTTAGGTACCTATTAGGTTGAACGATTTTATGAATGAATAAAAAGTAAACTTTTTTTAAAAAAAATATAGAAGAATTTTATTAAAGAAGAGATGCGTAAGCTGGTGCTTGTTTAATCTGCTTAAAATGCAAGCATTCTGAGGGCTTTTTCAGGTTGAATAGAATGTAAACGCAAGTGTTGATGTAGTCATCTGAACCTGAATTCAAAAATTTTCAACTACCACAACTGCTTAATGATGGGATATTTCTGAAAAAACTTACAAAACATGTCAACGCAAGATATCTTTCACATTAAGAAGAACATTTTGTCCACAGAATATGGCAAATCATGTCCATGGGATGTCTCGCCGTCATGTCCGAGGAATGTTTTGTTTAGTAAAACCCAATTAAATCCCTAATTTTTACAATAAATATTGTTTTTCAATTAAATTGAAGCATACAAAACACAAAATAAAATCGTTATAAATAATATAAATTTATAAATTATGTGAAAATAAAATTTCCCACACATTTTTGTCATGTCCGTGGACAACGTTTTATTTGACATGCGTAAATATCTAGAAATGTCAACAGTACTCTGTTTCAGTCTTTCTAGTATTCAATCGTACAAGCAAAAAGTTTTGTCAAGTCGATAGTTTGAATACCGCAGTAGATAAAAAGTTATTTTTTATGAATGATTGTTATTATGAAGTTAAAAGTTTTAAAATGTTCAAGTAAGTTTTTTTTAAAAGTTAATTATGACAAGATCATAGCGTCATTTCTGTGGTCAAAATATAAGACGGTAAGCCAATGATTTGGACTTATAATGTGTTATTTGTAGAAAGAAGTAAGTTATATAAGCTTAGTTTGCATGCTTCGTTCTCTTAAGATTAAAACTTTTCTGTCTGTGGGCTCTTATTTACAATTTCATCATGTGCGTGAGCCATCATGTCCGTGGTTTTTGACCCACGGACATGACGTTTTAATTATATAAGAATAAATTTATTAAAAACTATAAATGAAATAATTACAGTAGCACTTTATTTTGCCATGAACTAATACAATAAAGTAAAGCTGAAATTTTATTAAAGTGTAACACATCAATAAAATATTGTTGTGTGAATTGGGGGGGTTTAAACTTTTCTAAATGGAACATTATTAAATTAAGGCTTACTATCTTAATAATTAATATTAATTATATGATTTGGACCTATGCTATATTTCAAATGTAGTATGTAAGTGTAACTCAAATCCAAAAATTCAGAAACTTTCATCGATATTTTTTTTCGATATTTTTTGCCTCAAATTGTACGTTTTCTCAGGAATGACCCTGATGCACCTTAACTGCACTTGTCCAATAGCACTGAGGTACAATTACTTAAAGAAACAGTTCCTCATATCTACCATAGATATCTTTAAAAGTGTACAGTTAGTTCATTAAATTTTAAAACATTTAGATTTCAATAACTCAATAGAGAAGGTATACTAGAAGTTAAAATGTTTAGAACTAAATAATAAATTTTTCTACTGACCATAATATTTCAATCTAATAACAGAAACTAAACTAACATTTCTGCTATTTGTTTTACGCGTTTCATTGATATATAATGGTTCTCTTAAAAAATAAGTATGTAATAATATGTATTATTTCTGTATTAATACGATTAATTTACTAAGAAAGAAGCGGCCTCATGCTCCTATAAGGCGTGACGAGACCCAAGGCAATAAAAAAGAATCATCATCATTATGAAATGATTTCCGAAATCGGGTATTGAATCTTAAACAAAATTTTGGTACCTGTTTAAAGATTTGTGTCTGAATTTTTTGTGAAAATTTTATGAATGTACTAATGCTTTACCGATAACTTTAAACTGCGGTGGACGCATGCGATTATTATGAAGTTAATACGAGCAAAATTTTTGTTTATTTTTTTTAAAAAGTTTATTCTAACTAGAAAAAATTAATAGAACGTGTTTAAATGTGGGTTGGTCTTCATTTGAAAAATACAAGTATTAAGTTTCGAATAATATTAAAAGTGTTTATTCAAAAAAATATTTAGCTTTTTACCATTAAAAAAAACCTCAAATGAAAAAATATGATAATTAGGAATTAAATAAAACGAAGAATGTTACTTAAGTAGATATTTTTTGCTATAATTATGTATTATAATATTTTTAAAAATTATTATTCAACTTTTTGCCTCCGAAAAAACGTCAAATCTGAATGAATAACAATTATGAAGTAAATAAAAAAAAAAAGAATAATGTTCCTTAAGTAGGTATTTTTTTTTACGTGGGGAGTGTAAGCAGTTGCCTTTAAGCTATGGAGTGTTTGTGTGAAAATGTAATAAGCCAACTTCTTGCCGATAACAACAGATGGCGATGATGGAGAGGTCAGGGTTGGAAAAACAAACCTCGGCTCTGTTCCATCTGAGTTTTTTTTTATGGATGGCCAGATTTACTTGCAAGAAGATACGTGTTGCAATCAAAGATTGGAAAGTTGCTTTTAAAAAATAACTCTTTCACAATTGAATCGGTGAGTGCAGAAACAACGTCAGTCACAAATTTCAAATTTTTAAGGAGTGATAAAAAACGTAATAACTCCTCCTCTATTTCTACACTCAACACTCGAAACAAACGTCCTGTATTTACGGAACTACTTAACAGACTAACGTAGTTTTTGCACCCAACACGCATCATGCCTTTCTACGCTTATTTTCATTGAAAACGAGTTTTCGGATTTTTTTTTGACTGAAGTGGTTTCTGCACTCACCGATTCAATTACAGTTACTTTATTAACAAAGTAACTATGGCACAATTACAGTTACTTTATTAAAAAAATAACTCTGGTACAATTACACTCTTAAAACAAAAGAGTGAATTCCACTCCAGTTGGAGAAGTGCATATTCGACAATGGAAAGGAGTGAAGATTATCTCAGACTAAGTTAAAATCACTCGCTTGGAGTGATCCTGTCGCAGGTTTAACACACAAAAGAACCACTCCAAAAGGAGAAGTGCATTTTCCAGACTGGAGGAGGGAAAATCAATCAGACTGAGTTAAAATCGCTCGTTCGTTTTAAGAGTGTACATTTACTTTATTAAAAAAGTAACTCTGGTACAATTACAGTTATTTCTTATTAAAAAGTAACTCTGGTACAATTACAGTTATTTCTTATTAAAAAGTAACTCTGGTACAATTACAGTTATTTCTTATTAAAAAAGCAGTTCTGGTTGAATTGCAGTTACTTTATTAAAAAAAGTAACTCTGGTACAATTACAGTTACTTTATTAAAAAAGTAACTCTGGTACGATTACAGATAATTTATTCAAAAAGTAACTCTGGTACAATTACAGTTACTTTATTAAAAAAGTAACTCTGGTACAGTTAATACGAAAAGTAACCAATTACAGTTTCTTTTAGAAATTTCAAGTTACAGGGATACAATTGTGAATCTTGTTCAATACAAAGTGTTATTTTAATGTTAACTTTATTTAGTTTAATCAGACGGAACGGTCGTTCCGCCCGCCAATCTCAAAATGACGCCAAGGGCTAAACGGCAGTTATGTATATATACAGAAAACATTTCGCTATGTTAACAGCAAAATTGATTTTATTTTCTACCAGACAAACTAAACATCGTGGAACAATAAAAAAAATACAGTAGAGAGTTTTTGTAGATTACTTCAAATAAAAAAAATTGGATATTCTAGAACAAAAAGCAGCGGAGAAAAAAATTATGGAAATTTTCGAAAATGAAATCTTTCGAGCAGTTTTAGTCAAATTTTAACCTAATTTTTGCCCAGACCTACAGCCATTACTAGACCATGAATATCGAAGCTGTTTTTACTAAACGATTAAGAATGCCGCAATTCAGCCCCTTTCATAGGTTTGAAGTTTCAAAAATATCTCTTTCTATTTTTAATTAATTAAAATCTATATTACTATTGGCGGAATGAATGCGCGATAAACAAGCCGCCCTAGCGGCCAAGTACCTCCAAAAACGCGGCCAAACGAGGTTTGCTATATTTTCATCAAAGAGCGTCAGAGTTCAAAAAAACAACGAACAAGCCGCCATTACAGCTTTTAAATATATGATTAATCAAATATCTGAATCAACAGATTAAAAAAAACTTTAGAATTGTAATTAATAAACGGAATGCGCCATTTAATTTTTTTGCGTTTTAATTTAAAGAAAATAGATCAACAACGATAATGGAATGAATGATAATGGATAAATGTAAACATTCATATTTGGTTGCCAGATTCAGTTCATATTAACATTCAAACTTTTAAAACACTTTGCTTTTTCTATGAAGAGTAAGAAATAATATTTTTTTGGTTCTCGGAAATTATATAACTCTCGATAAACATTGAAATCTTGTCTATTTTGTAGTCATATAGTGTCTGTATATTTTATTATTAAAAAAAAAACTACTGATATCCCCCCAAAAAACTTCGTAAAAGTAAACAAACGCCAACCTCAAAAAAAAAAAAAAAAACTATGCATTTATTTTATAACAAAAAACAAGTCATTATGAAAGCTGTAGCTAAAAAAGCCGTGATATAAAATGAATGCCAATATCTTATTTAAAACTTCCTGGTCATAATTAATAGTATAATTCAAGTTTCGCTGCCATAAAAAAAAACTGTTTGAGGTTGGTGCCCATCTTAATCCCCCTAAAAAACTAAATCACGCAAATGAACTTGAATTACTAAATCAAAATAACGAAGGATACTGTTAAATAGGTTTAACAAATATATGATCTCAATACAAATAGAGGGTATCAAAAGTAAAGAGGGTGGTTAAGATGGGCACCAACCTCAAACGGTTTTTTTATTTCAGCGAAACTTAAATTATACTATTAATTATGACCAGGAAGTTTTAAATAAGATATTGGCATTCATTTTATATCACGGCTTTTTTAGCTACAGCTTTCATAATGACTTGTTTTTTGTTATAAAATAAATGCATAGTTTTTTTTTTTGAGGTTGGCGTTTGTTTACTTTTACGAAGTTTTTTGGGGGGATAAGTATATTACTCTCAAATACTTCTTCAAATGTTGAATAAACATTTAGTTGCATAATCCTTAGCGACAACTTAATTTAACTTTAACCTTTACGTTGAAATGATTTTTCCTTTTTGCGAGCGACACAATGCTTTGAGGTTTTATTATGTATTTTTTTTTAATGTATCGATACGTTTAACACTACGCTAATGAGAATACTGCCATAATCAGTCATCCGAAATTAAAACCAAAACTAATTGAAGGTTTGCTTTAATATCTCTATTTGCATACTTTTCTGTATTTTCGAATTATTTAACGCTAATAACCTTATTAAATAATTTATTTTTAGAGTGACAAAAAATGATTTTTCTTTGTTTAAATAAATTGATCAAATATAAATGATGTTTGACTTTGGTGATTTGGTGAAGTATTTTTCCTCTTCCAATGAAAGTTTTTTTAAACTTGTGTTTTAACACCATACGTTTAAATATTTTTACAGTAAGCTAAATCGAAAAGTAATACTTCAGCAATCTTTAACTTTCAGAAACGTACGTACTTCGTTTCTGAAAGTTAAAGACTACTGAAGTATTACTTTTCGATTTAGCTTACTGTAAAAAATATTTAAAAGTATGGTGTTAAAACACAAGTACTAAGTATTCTACGTACTTGATAAATACACTATAAACTCCACTACATGCTTGAATTGAGTTCAATGTCAACCAAATATAAGATTATATTAATATGCGGCTTGTATATATTTTCTTATCTTACATGGATTTGAAATTGTTAAAATGTATACACTCTTAAAACAAAAGAGTGAAATCCACTCCAGTTGGAGAAGTGCATTTTCGATACTGGATAGGAATGAATATTAACTCAGACTGAGTTAAAATCACTCGTTTGGAGTGATCCTGTCGGAGGTTTAACACACAAAGGATCCACTCCAAAAGGAGAAGTGCATTTTCCAGACTGGAGGAGTGAAAATTAATCAGACTGAGTTAAAATCGCTCGTTCGTTTTAAGAGTGTAGTTGAAACGTTTTATGGGCCCAAGTTAAGTGGTAATGGATTTCTCCCATTAGGCCTAGTTGTCGTCACAATACTTATTGGATAAATATTAAAAAAAGACAAACTTTTTCGCATACCTAAAGAATCGAGTTAAATTTTCTAACATTAGCAACTCTATTCGTCATAGACAACTTTAAATTATTTTTTTGATTCTAACCTGGTTTTCTATTAGTAATTGTTTAACCAGGGTACATTTTGCTACGGTATCATAATTTAACTATTCAATCTTTTGAAGAGGTTATTTTATATGAGTAATTCTGACAAATATGTGGGTGACCTTTAATGTTGATTTTGATAACACTCCTTGCAGAAGGGTAAAAAATTTCAAATATCTACAACATAAATTCTAAGCTTTTGAAATGTTATTCAATGTAAATTAATTGATAATTTATACATTATTTATTGAGTTAGTTGTTCTCGAAGCATAAAAAATAATTAAAAATTTTAATAAAATTGGCTTAAAGTTGTAGTACTGTTTTGAACTCTAAAATTAAATTTTTCTTACGGGTCTTTTTACGCAAAGTTGAAAACAAACATTCACTTAATTTCAAATATTTTATACAAGTTGATATCGAATAAAGTAAAAAATATCAGAGAGAAGATTTTTTAATAATAATAATTTTCATTTTTAAACGCATAAGAATTTAGCAGAATAATTGATAATTATCTGTTTACTATGGCAACAATATATAGCCATTAAAATATTTGCGAGTTATTATTTCTAAACAAAATTTGATTGTTTTAAATTTTAGCATGAGAATTCTAATATCAATTTTAACTAATGAATTTATACTAATTTTTTACTCGTACTGCAGTTACTTTTGTATTTGCCCCTCGAACAAAAGTTTAAACTAAATTTTTTTAAAAAAATAAATTAACTTTCCAACGATTTTAGTTGGTGGGTATAAATACCCTATGAAATTTCACTTATCCGATTAAAAATGATAGATATTTTATATGAGAAGGTGAATTTTACTGTTTCTTCAAGCTAATAATCTACGTTAAAAGTATCGCATGTTTTATTTATTGCATTACATAATCCTTCACCAACATGATACTCTAAAAGTGCTGCAATTTTGTTAACAAGGCCATCGTTTGTTGCTATGGGAACGACAGCCAGAAGCTTTGAGATGAAAGAAAATTTCTAAGCTTTGAAGCAATTCTCTCTCTTGCATCTTTGAGCAATCTAAAAATAGTCGTTTCAATACGAACATAAAGAGTTGGCGTCTGACGTCATGCTAATTTGTCTTAATAGTTCGGCAGATGGAATTGAAAAAGCTATAACTGAACTTTTAGGAAATTTAATATTGGTAGTTTTGAGTTTTACACGATGTCTTTTTTTCGTTTACGGGGGCTGATTATACAAGGACCTACTGCTTAACTTTCAAAACGTTGAAAGAAATATCTCTTTTGTTAATCTGCAGAATTTTTAGCATTGCACACATATTTTTGTTTCAGTTTTTTAAAACTAATTTTAATACAGATTCAATTTAAGATAATTTTCATAGTATCGTTACTATTTAGCATATTCTGTCTCATAAGTAAACAAAAAAGTATTGGATGATTGTAAAGGAAATTAAAATTTCTTGAAAGAAAAACAGTTCTGCATTATGAATATTTCTTTAATGATCATATGATCAAAGTCGATTTTCAACGGCCTTAACTGTTCATATAAAAATGGAGACTTAACTACGAAGAGACCTATGGGGTTATATCTAAAACTCTGAAGTATAAGCAAGTTTTAAGTACTTTTAAAAAATTAAAAATCTAGTTTTTACAAAATTCTACAATTTTCGAGTTTGTTGTGTCCATCGGATCTCATGTAATAAAGAAAAACTAATTTAGTACATTTGAAAAGTATGACTGAAGATAGTTAATACAAAGAGAAACTTTTTTTGGCATAATTGAAGGTTAAAACCTTGTCTATCTGAGATAAAAGGTTGTTGAAACTCGTTGATCTTTATATTAAGTTAAAGGTTTACTTTAAGTCTGTAATTAAGGGCAATTATGAATTTTGTTTGCCGAAGTCAATGTTGCTTAAATAAATAATTTTTGTTAATATATTGAACAAGTGAATAGCAGTCTGATTAACAACTTACACAAGCTTAGGATATCTGCTTAAACCGTAATGAGTTACAGACAGGGTAAGAGTTCAATAACCTGTTATTTTTAAAAATAGGAAAATTGGGAAAAAGTATTTTTTTGCGAATTAGGATTTTTTGCAATTATTTGCAGACACTACTTGCTTTTATATGTGTTACAAAAACATCCTGCAGCCTGTTTAAAGATCTTGTCAGATTATTTGTGACATGAACGTCGAAAAAAGAAATTTAATTCATTAAACCAGCGTCTCCCATGTTTGTACATCATAATGAAGTGGTTAAAAATTTATTAAGTAACATAACTTTTTTAATGAGATTGAGTCTGACTGAAGGGTAGGGTTGCCGTTGTAACGAAATCCTGATCGTATGGAACTCAATAACTTTAAACTCTATTCTAAAATATGAAGTGGTGGGTTGGTTGACATATATTTTCAGGCTTGTGTGCTTGGTCAGAGACCCGCTTATAAACCTTCGTCAAGTAAGACGGACACAACACACACACACACTTACGCGACAGAAGCTGCCATCTATCACGCTCCAACTCCACAAGTTAGATATGTCCCCGAAGGGGGCTGGGGGATTAGTCTCCAGGGACCTTTACCCGTGGGAAATTGCTCAATGACCTCCCACAGGATTTTCTGACCCAACAGATTTAACGAAAACGTACTCCGCATATACTCGACATGCACAAACATCCATGCCTTGCCGGGATTCCAACCCGGGCCCAGAAGCTCCAAAGTCTAACACCTTAACCATTGCGCCGCCGGGGCGGCCATATTAAGTTTTATCTTCAATATTTTGTTAAAATTGATAGGTTAAATTATACATTTTTGCTCTGCATTACCACAGACTCATTCATATGACTGTCACTTTAAAAAAGTGTGATGAAAATGCGTATATTTGTCACTTGAAATATGCATAAAATATTGAAAGGTTTATTTCTACAAAAACAGCGAAAAGAAAATTTTCACTATTTTCGGATTCAAAAGACATTATTTGAAGAATTAATCAGTTAGTTTTGGTAAAATTTAAACAATTTATTCTTTTTTTGTTTAAAATTTGTGCAATTGTTTTAAAGTTATGCAATCTGTACTATTATTACTTAATAAGTTTGGTAGTATACTATGTATAATGTCTGGATGGTGTTAAGGATGTATATTTTTTTTCAAATTATCAGAAAAACAAAAATGACGCATTAGTTAGTAAGGAACATGTCTTTTGGCTTGTTTTTACAAACAAATGCGTCTTTTTTTTATTAAACTTAAACAACACTTATGTGACCATGAAATGTTTTTCTCACAACATTTTAACTTTTCATAAAATTGTAAGTAAATTTTTGTTTTAGAAAATGCGTTAAAATAGCGTTTCTGAAAGCACGACACACTAAAACTATTATCAAGTTAAAACAGTTCCTTGGTTTACCCACTGAAGATTGCTTTTTGTTTCTTCCTTCAAAACCCTTTGATATATGTGGAATAAAGTTGTAAAAGTATACTTTGTGGAACCACATTTTTAACTGACAGAAAGAGACGTAAATAGCAACCTCCCAACTATATTCCATTAGCTTAACCATATGAAAGAAAAACAAAATCTACTCTTTTTCACTCCAATCTATTAAACTTCATATTTTAAAAGTTTAAAGAATTTTACAAGAATTTCTCATATAAACCAACACAGTTATAAAATAAGTTTTTTTTTGCCAAAATAAACTACTTTTGATAAGGAAATTTATTTTTTAACCTTTTAAACTAGACTCAAAAGATAAATGTTTTATGGCATATGTGTCAAATAAATCTACTATTTTATTCTAACTCTTTCTTTTCTTTACGGTGTACATTTTATAAAAGTATATATTATACGAAAATCGATATTTTAGTAGTCCAATAAAAAATGTATGTCCAGTTTTCCAATATTGAAATTTTCTCTAAGGGGTAAGAACATTTTGGTTCATTGAACTTGAATATTTTGGACTCACAAAATCTTATATTATTCAGAAAACGTTTTACGTGATATTATCTTTAAGATGTAACAACTTTCTTTAAGGAACAAAATAAAAAATATATTTTAGATTGCTTTTTAATACATGAAGATTAAAATCTCTTCCCCATTTTAAACCAAATTGGAGGAAGTTAAAAAGGAACTTCAAAAATAGATATCTACTTTCTTATCATAGAAACAGTACAATTTCAAAAACTTGAATATTTGTGTTTAATACAGAATAAACATTTTCTACATTTAGGAGCAACTACTTTGTAAAATAATGTATTTCCCTTGCAAAGTCCGGTTGTTACCCTCTAAATTTATGCTTCGCTTTTAAACATGAGGCAAAGAACATGAACTATTTTTGGTGCCAAAATCTAAAAATAAACCCTTCCATTCCCCGAAACCCACGTGCCCCAAGATCAGCCCAAAATATATTTCGTCTGCCTTTCCATTATGAAATTAAATCCCAAGATCGCATTTGAAGAGCTTGGTTTAAAAAAGTGCTAAGTGACGAGAAGGTGAATTTAGAAAATTGGCCTAAAAATTTTTCGTTTACACTCATAACTGTTGAAAACGGTACACACACACACCGTGAAAATATACAAATCTTAAAGTTTAGGAAAAAAAGTTAACTTTGTTATCATTAAAGAAATTATCAATATTATTGCACCAAAGTCTATTTTTTTTTTTCAAAATTGTCACTTAGCACGTTCTTCCACCAAGCTCGTCATTTGTTGTAGACAGGACATCAGTAGCCACTTTCTGTTGATGCACTTTCCATAGAAAACTAACCGCCCATAGAAAATTCCTCTTAGTTATTGTAAGTGTGGAGGAGAAAAAACTCCCGTTTCGTGATCGGACATACCAAGTGAAGTTGGGGACATCTATTTAGTTGAACGAAAAGGTCAAGATACGGATTATAAAACTCTTTTTGTTTGGAAACAGCTATTAAATGGAGCTGTTATTTTTGTGTGAAGCGTTTTGATCTAGAAAAAAAATGAAAGCTTGCAATTTGCTGAATATTAAAAAAATATATATTTATTACTCGATCCTACAGAGCGTGAAGTTAAATATATTTAATTTTTTTAGTAATTCAATTAATTTTTTTCCAGGTGGATTTTTTGTTTAGCAAATGTTGTCAAAAAGCAGTTAAAATTTTTTTTCTTAATTTTTACTGTTTATGGAAAAATCAAGCTGCTAGACTGTTCTCCGGAAATTATTAATTGCAAAAGTTATAGAACTTTAAGTTAGGGTCAAGTGGGGTAAGTGTGATTGGGGGTAAGTGTGATAAACAGCTCTTGTAACTTTGGAAATCATTCTAAAAATCTGAAAGTTTGCAATATATAACATTAGACCACTTATAATTAAACTAAAAAGAAATATTGACCTTATTTTTTGTTTAAAGAAAGTTTTGAGCTTTTGAATTTAAGTGCAACTGTCTTCTTTTTATGTGGGTTTTCCTATGTGGGGTAAGTGTGATAAAACAGCAATGGATTTTGAAATGCAAATTTTGTACACTTAAAATTGGAATTCAAACATATAATTTTTTTTCTACATATGTATGTTTCTTATAATAATTCACTACCAATTTTAGAATTTGGAATATACTTGCAGCAGAGAACGAATTTTTTTAATGAAAAATGCAGAAACCCTATCACACTTACCCCACTTGACCCTAATTGGATTCAAAGTTCGATGCTTGTCGCTAATAGCCCTCGCGTATTGCAAATGTAGTTCCAGTACAGCGTTACCTCAGTAAAACAAAACTCAATATTGAAATATTACCACTGGACATGTAAAATAAATAACTATTCTGCCATTTTCGATAAAAATATTTAACTACTTTTTAGCAACATCGTTTAAGTTACTTAAAAGTCCAAATTATACTTTAAAAAAAAAACAATTAAAACGAAACTTCCCATTCCCGACTTTTACATCCTCTCACTTTCACACACAAAAAAGAGGATGCTTTCCTCTCGAGCATCAACGAATTCAGGCGATTTCAAAAATTTACAGACTAGCTGACTAGGCCTGAAGGTCGAAGACCTTGTCCTGTGGGAATGACTAGGACAGGTCTGAGCTTGACTGAGATGTTTATTAGGGAATATGATCAATATCATTTATCATTGTTCTGTTGAAGAATAAGGAAAAAGTTACGGTGACAGTTAAGGAAGGATGCTGACATAAAAAAATATTCGATATCAACGATCTTCACACTTTTTTTCGGGGATATTTTCCGATAATATGTGGGGTTGAAGTCGTTGAACTTATAATTGGATTGCGGGTTATTGTTCTGGAGAGGGATGGAGGAGCTCCTTTTAGATTAAGTGAGTTTTTAATTTTTGAATGTGTCACTGTTCCTTAAGAGCTTTAATGGTTTAAATAATTTCGAGGCTGATACAGTAATTCAATCTTTTGACAACGTTTCAAGTTTTGGTGAATGTTGATAAAAGAGAGAGCTAGTTGAGATAGCGGGATTAACTTAAAGTGTATTAGTTTTAAAACAGTGATAAGTTGATGTGTCTTATTAGTAATAATTGTATTTACTATTTTTGATAATTTATCAGTCTTTGACTTTCCGGGAAATTATCGAATTATTGAACGATATTAATTGAGTAAATTAATTTGATAATAATCTTTAATTAATATAAAACATGAATAGTTATTATTATGTTTTAAGTTAAATATTAAATTCCTCTGAACTTAAACTCATTTAAGAATTAATGGATTTCAGGACAAAAGTTTCTGCAAATTTGTATCGTTATAGAAAGCATATTAATGCAAGACAGTTACACTCTTTTTTTATAAAAAATATTTTTTTTTACAAATAGTGAAATACCAAATCCAAATTTTAAGGGGTCATAGGAGTCTTAAAAATGTGTAAAGAAGGTACTACAAAGCATAGTTTGATCTTTCATATAATTTTTGAACTACTCAATATATAAGCATATTTTTTTATAAGTAATTCTACAAGATTTATTTATTATGAAACAAATTTTAAAATTTATGAAACTTTAGTCAAAACTAGAATAAATGATATTAAACATAAAGCTATTTGAACACATTGGGATTAGGCTTGCGCGGCAAATTTTGAGGTCAAAATTGAAAACATGACCAAGAAAATGGCTTTATATTGTACAAATATGTACAAACAAAGACTTATACCTAAATTATCAGTTCAATTTTTATTAGAAATTATTTCAAGAACTTTTTTCTAAAAAAATTAATAAAATTTTTTAAAACTTTGATTTTACATTTTTTTAAAAATAATTTCCAAATAAAATTGAGCTAAGAATTTAGGTATAAGTCTTTGTTTGTACATATTTGTACAATATTAAGTCATTTTCTTGGTCATTTTTTCAATTTTGACCTCAAAATTTGCCGTGCAAGCCTAATCCCAATGTGTTCAAATAGCTTTATGTTTAATATATTTTATTTTAGTTTTGGCTAAAGTTTCATAAATTTTAAAATTTGTTTTATATTAAATAAATCTTATAGAATTACATATAAAAAAAGTTGTACTTACACTCTTAAAACAAAAGAGTGAAATCCACTCCAGTTGGAGAAGTGAATTTTCGACACCCTAAAGGCATGCATATTTACTCAGACTGAGTTAAAATCACTCGTTTGGAGTGATCCTGTCGGAGGTTTAACACACAAAGGATCCACTCCAAAAGGAGAAGTGCATTTTCCAGTCTGGAGGAGTGAAATCCACTCAGACTGAGTTAAATTAGGAGTGTTTGTTTTAAGAGTGTATATATTAAGTAGTTCAAAAATTCCATGAAAGTTCAAACTATGCTTTGCAGTACCTTCTTTGCACATTTTTAAGACTCCTATGACCCCTTAAAGCCCAAAATGTTATTTCCCAACAGTATCAGAAAAAAAGGCGTAGTTACAAATAATAGGTTGATGTACTTTTTTCATCAATGAAGTCCATCATAAAAATTAAGCTTTTTTCGCTAAAGTTATGATATCACACTGTTTGATTCTTAATCCTCTAAACACTTTGCAGTATTAGAAGCAGTATTAACCCTAAATCGCATCTTCCTCAGACATGTCTGTCAATTTTTTAAAAAAGAAATATAGAAATGGAAATGTGTCAAGAAATCATTGACCCCAAGCTAAACTGTGAGGTTTATTTGAACTTCAGTAAGCTTCAGACACCCGGCTAGACAATTTATAAATGGGACAGACTCTATTGACATGTTATTCCAGCTACTTATCCTGGAAAAAATAGACTTATTGAGAACCACACTTTATCTAGGAACTTATAAAACTCATGATCTTGGGTTTCGTAATCACAATAAGATGATTCATGTGGATGTAAAATTTAATTAAAGCCCGTTAATTAATGCGTTGGTACTTAATATTTGGTTGGTTTAGTTAGAATTATGAGAGGTTAAACGTGTCCGCCTCGTAAGACCAAGATCGTGGGTTCGAGCCCCGGCTGAGTCGTTGGATTTTCTGAATGAGAAAATTCTGGGCACGCATGTCATAAGATTAGGCGGCATGTAAAAGATCCCTGGAAGCCCCATTTGGCCCGGGTTCTCTCGGCAAAATTAAATCTCGGCACACTTTAACATCCACAGAGAGCTCAGATTCATTGTAATCTGTGTGTCAAAATTGGTAGCGAGGGTCGCCTAGATGGTGCCACAAAAAATGGCTCTCATTTCTGGGGAGTGTGCCGAGTCTGCAAAGGCTAGACCACCAATGTTTCAGCCCCATTAGGGAAAAAAAATGTTTGAATCATCACCGCACTAGATCTACACTAGGGCCATTGGCGACGGGAGTCGTAATTTAGAACCACATAAACAAGTGACGAGTTGACACCTGAGTAGACAGCCAACGCAACCGTCAAGATAGACATTGTACGTAGCGTTGGGACTTTAAAGCAGACTTAATATGCACTCTACACGGGGCATTATTCATCGGACATTTTTGGCTGCACTCAGGCCAAAAATGTCCCATGAATAACGGCCGATTATAGGTCGACAGTTATTTTGGAGATGTCCGTACCCGAACCTGGGACCTTACGCATGCAAGACAAATGCCTCATCCGACTAGGCTCCCCAGCCAGTCGGTTGAGGCATCGGTTAATCACATCAATTCCTGTGGATTTAGAACTTAATTAAAGGACTGCTAATTAATGCATTGTTACACAAGATTTGGATACTCAAGATTTGGATGTGGTGCGTTACAGGTTGGATTGCAGAGGCGTCATCTTTGTTGTCTTATGTTCTTGAAATCGATGTGGGTCACGAGAAGGGTGTTTTGAAATTATATCAGTTTTTTACAAATACAAAACTAAAGAAATATTAAAGCCTTAAAGCCTAATTGTTAGTTTTATAGATTAGAGTGCAATTTTATTTGTAACGATTATTTGATCTATGTTCAAGATAATTGTTTAGTTGTTTTTTCAGTTGTTGTAGTGCATAAAAAGCTTATTTGTGCATAAAAACTTATTGTGCATTAAAGTTTTAATTGATATTTGTTTTAGAGTTATGGTAATTTTGGGATTGGATATTGCTTTCACACAAAAGACTTACCTACAAACTACATTGTGTATAATTGGGAAATGCATTCATACATATCCTTTTTTAAGTGAATTTATTCTTTAATATTATACGCGGTTAACTGTTTTTGAATGTAAATTGTAAGTTTAAGTAATTGGGAAAAAATGCCCCAAGTTACTTTCTTCTTTCATGTTTTTCCGGTCTCAAATTATTGAAATCTATAATAATAAAAGAAAGAGTCTGTCTGTGTGTATGTCTGTGGATCGCAGAAGACCTACTTAGACTGCTCTAAAAAATTCGAAATTTTTAATATAGGTTCCTTTTAATACCTACGTGTGCACCTGAGGCTTAGTTTTTTCATGTTTGATTGTGATTTTTAATTAATATAATTAGTTTTAAAAAAAAAAACGTCATCCACGTGGGATTGCGGGACCATAACAGGGCTTGAAAATACATGGACCGGGCCGAAACGGGGGCTTGACGCCATCCTCTATTAGTTTGATTGATTGAGTTTGGTTGAGATATGCGCTCGCCCTAAGGCTGCTTCATCCTCTATTAGTGTTTATTTAAGTGACCATGCGCCAACACGAATTTCATTTTGTTTTGATTTTGAGTGTATTTTCACAAGTAAACATGCCTCTAAAAGGAAGCAATGCGAAGTTAACGGGTTCCCAGTAAGGCGGGACCATACTGCTAGTTTAGAAATAAAATTTTTTAACTGTCAATTCCTTGAATTTTACAACTTCGACAGGGCACCAGAATCATTCGATTTAAAAATTAAAAAATCTTCTTTAAAAGTAATATTCAGGTAATCCAAGTCTGTTTTTTATTACTCAACGAAGACTCCACTGAAATAATAAATTTCGATAGTTAATGAAGAAACTATTTAACAAGTTAATCCAAACCACGAAAAAAGTAATAATACATTTTTAATTTTAAATTATGTCTTAAAAAGTATTACGTCAAATAGAAAAATTTATATTTCCTTGGAGTTTTACTTCGTTCGAAATAAAAGTATTCAATGACAACTGTAATGATAAAACCAGTGCATGTATATACAAATTATTATGCAAATATGTACGCACATATTTGCATATATAGTGAAAATAAATACAATTTGACCTATCACCTAAGTTCTCAAATCCCTTTTTGTATTGAATAATTTATTTTGCAGAAGTATATATTGCATTTTATCTCTTTTCTTAGATGGGAGATCGTGTTTGATATTTAAATCCGTTATGAAAAATCCAACAGGCGCATTTTATAACTGCTAATATTTTTTCTTTCATATGAGAGTGCTGGAGTAACATTGATAAAAGTCTATTTTTAGCATCTATCATTATAATTCTGAATCCAACATTGAACTGAATCCAAATATTGTATTATAATCTTTTCTTTTAAGACTTGATAAGTTTTAAAACAGTAAATGGTTGTCATGTCATGAAGAAAGTGTTAACTATAAACAGCATCGACGATTTCAATGCAATTAAACGCGAGTCGGTCCAACTCGAAAAAAGGTTTGATCTTTTTTCTCTGACAGACGTATCTACCCAGGTAGCACAACAGTATTGGCCAATCTCAGCTCATACTCATCGTCAATGCATAATGGACTGCGTTTTACCGACGCTGGGCAATATCGGAGTGCAATATTGGTTTACATATTATTTGAAAAAAATTTACAATCCAAAATTCTTGTTTGAAAAATAATGCGAAACTTAATATTTGCCTTTTACACTTGCAAAATACTGTAAGATTGCAGTAAAATTAAGTTTGGCACTTTTCGTTATTTCCGGTATGAAACCTCAAAGAACTGGAAAATCGGTAGAAAATGATCGATTTCATCCAATATTCTAAAAGTTTGGCCGATACTCATGCGACATTTTCCTAAATTGCTGTGCTACATGTGTATATATTAACTTAGCATATAAAATGGTCATATAATAAAACTATTTTCTGTAACACAAATTTAGAAAATAAATTCAGATTGAAATAGAGAACTAGTCTTTCTGAAATAAATATTAAACTTTTTTTACCACGAAACTGTGATCAATGTTGACTTAAGTTAAAACTTTATGAAAAGTTGAAATATCTAAATTTTGAACTACTTTAAATAGAAAAATAGTTCTTCGCCTACGCATATTAAAGTAAAGTTCAATACAGAAACTAACAAAGATATATCATATGAAAGTGTTCCAGATATAGCTAAGCTTTGATCTATCGACTGTACATCTGTATTTGTATGAATGTTCTTCGTGATAACAAAAGTAACAAAGCAAATAAAACGTTCTACCAACATATAGTCCCCAGTAAATTAGTTCCATACACATGAGATATATTTATATGCATGACATACTTATAATGCGTAGGCAGGACAAATTTGATTATTCTGTTACGTTAGTTACTGTGAGTTCGATCGTTACTACAAATGATGAATAGACAATTTCTCTATGGAGTACCTTCCCCATTTATAAACTGTCTGAAGCGTTCAGAAGTTCAAATAAACCTTCTGTCTGTTGGGGTCAATGATTTAGGAACGAATTTCCTTTCATTTCAATAATGTGTGGGAGATAACTTTATAATTTTGGGGAAGAAATATTTTAGAATTACTCAATAATATAATTTTTTTATTCTTATTTAAGTTTAAGGGCGAATTAAGCCGGAGGACTGCTTGTCTCCAAACCAAAGTTCGTTATTGTAAATCCACTGAAAATAATATTTATAATTTATATTTTAAAATGCATTTTAGAATGTGCCACTTTTAACAGTTTCAAAATGAAATCGGAATCCTTGTTTGGAAATGTCTTCTAGTTAACAGTGAGTGAGACCGAATGACCGCGGCTATTCAATCCAAAGTTCCTCTGTGTAATCCAAATGGAACAAAAATATTTTTTAAGCGGCATTTTCCCGTCTGTACTGAATATGTTTTTATAAAAGGTTATTTTTATATCGCCGGGCCGCCCCGGTGGCGCAATCGATAGGATGCTAGCCTTTGGAGCTGCAAGGGCCGGTTCGAATCCCGTCCTGGCATGGATGTTTGTGACCGTCAATAAATGTTGTTATTTGTCTATGTGTTTGTGTTGTCCTTTCTGTGTGTGTCTCTTGTGCTTGTAAAAACTCTGTGTGTCTGTCCCACTTAACGAAAGCTTATAAGCGGTTCTCTGAACAAACATACTAGCTGGAATATATATGTGCCTACCATACTATATCACATTTCAAATAAAAAAAAACACGAATTTCCAAACCACAGGGATTGAAACCTGGATACCGATAAGACCACCATGTTCAAAAACCGCCAATCCCCTGAAATTTTATTTTTGAGGTTTTTGTCGTTTGACAGATGCGATTGATAAATTTAGCTGATTTACAGGTCTCTATAATAACACTTTTTGAAATTCGTTCGAATATTTTTGTAAAATTAATTATTGAAAATTTAAGAAAATGTTTGAATGACTTTCAAAAGGGGAATTATAAAGATTTGTAAGTAGGCTATATTTATTATATTGAAAAAAAAAACCGCTTGCAGAAAGTATTCAATACAGCCGGAGAAATGTTGCTAGGAAAATAATGTATTGTCATTGGACTAACACAAAAGCACTTTGGTTTGGAGACCCGCGGTTCTTCAGTCTCATTATCCCTTAAATTCGAATAAAAAACTATCTATATGTAGTATGTCAGTGGTAAGTTTGAAAACCGGAACGTTAATTGAAGGAATATATGCTACACAAAATCACATCAAATGCAGATTTGGGGGAAGAGTATGTATAACAATAAAAATAAAAGAGAATCTCAAAGGGAATATTTTAGTAGTTAAAATTGAGTCTTATAGACTTTCTATCAAATTTATTAGACAATGTGTACTTTTCTTTAATTCGTATTTTAAGTTCATATCCGTTTAATGATACCCGATGGTTTGAATTGCTAATTCGTTTTTTAAAATATTTATTACTATTATTAAATGAAGCGGGAAGTTTTCAGCTGCTCTTCATTTCTGCACCAAAAATATGTGTAAATTATTTATTATTTTTGAGAAATATGCGTTACGTTATTTCCATTTTTTTTACAATGATAAGATTGTTCACCAGCTTAAAATGACAGATATATTCCATTAGCGAATTCCGCTTATAAACTGAAACATCTATCGATGTAAATATACTTTATGACGCTTCCTCTTCTTAGTGTCTTTTTCAATTTATTTTTTATATAGGATTCTGAGTAAATATTTGATAAGGGATGTGGGATTTGAAAAGTTTAAGATTTGTTATTCTACGATTTTGCGAAAAAATTGTATTATCACTTCTGTAAATATATTTTATATCCTCTGTATATGTATTGTTGCCAAGCAATAACAAAAGACGAAAAGTAAAACCTTACTTGTATGCATTAAAATTGTAAAATTACCACGTAAATACATTTTTTATTATCATGCGGTTTCTGACCAAAATAAAATTTTATTTGTTGTTTTAGCAAATATTTATTTTGTCTCCAAGCTGTTTTTCTTTTAAAACTATTTTTATCAAAAATGCATGAATTTTACAGAGATATTTTGAATAACATTTTTTTAAAATTTTTTATACCACTTTGTTGTATCGTTTTGAGTAATAAGAGAATTTTTGAGGATGTACTTTGGCTTAGATTTTACAAATTAATCAAAAAATAAACTGTTTAAATTGACGATATCAATACACTTTTTGGGAAATAATTTACTTAATTGTTCAAAAGAATAATACGAAAGGTCCCACAAAACATCAACGATTAAACTGTGGTAAAAAAAAATTAACTGCAACACACTTTAAATATGTTAAATTATAATACAGTAAAATATTAAATTAAATATAAACTAAAATAAGTTTATTGCATGGTGATTTTGTTTCAGCTAAAAAACAGTTTTCTGGCACACAACAACTGAATTGCTTTATATTTAGTAATTGACCAAAAAAACATTGAAAAATTCTATACAATTATATTGGAAACAAATGGTGTTATTGGCTTCTTAAAAAGGTATATAGAATTAATATTATTTTTTAAAAACGATCTTCCCGCTTATTTATAAAATTTATTTTAATTTATTTTTATATGTTAAGTGAATCTAACAATTTCTTTCACATTTAATAAAAGTGTATATAATTTTGTATTAACTAGAGCCAATCAGCCTTTTATTATTTGAGTTTGTTTTGTCCAAAAAATAATCGCCAACATAATAATTAATAAATGTTTAAATGAATATTTAATATTATAAAATGCTAAATTACTCTTTAAAAGCTTATGAAGACTTACAAATAAAAAATGTTGCTAAGTTAAAAAAGATGAAATGACTTGACATTAAAAAAAATATTCGCCAACATAATAATTTGATAAATGTAAATGAATATTTTATAATATAAAATGATAAGTTCTCTTTAAAGGCTTATGTATACTTACTAGATAAAAAAAATGTTGCTAAGCTGAATAAAAATGAAATGACTTAATATTTAAAAAGTATTTTTATAACAGTTATGAATTATGCAATAGGGGAGAGGAGGGAGGATCGGGACGGTGGGAGGGGTGGGACAACTGAAATTATGGCAAAATAAATGACCTAATTTTATTTTCAGTCTCACAACCAGATAGCATATGTATAGCTTCTTGTTGTTACCTATTTCCAGTTTATCCAGATTCAACTCTCAGTTTACATTCGGAAAAAGTTTATTTTCTCACCTTCAGAGAAAGTTTTTAATCTATTTTAAGTTTTATTTCTTTACTCATGTAATTTCTAAAACAAACATAATATAGCGTCACAGTACTCTTAAAGATACAATTTACGCTTACCAGCAGTTTAGTTAAGTCTAAAGTCAGCATGTTTTATGTAAGAAGTTATTTTTTCGAAGCATTATGTAGAGGGAGGAATGGGACACACTGAAGGAGGGAGGAATGGGACATGTCTATTCCTCCTTTCTCCCGTCCATACGTTCATTTAATAAAGCCAAACTTAGGAATCCATCGAATAAAAGTAAATGAAAGAAAAAGGACCAAAAAATAATCTTAACAGATACCCCTGAAAAGAAGGAAACTGAGAAATCACAAGCTGCCAGACTAGGAAAAAAAAGGTACCAACTAAAATATGTATGTGCAAGCCTAAAATTTAAAAATTCAAAAGAAAATTACCGTTTAAAGATATGAATCCAGTGATAACGAAGAGTCATTATTTTCATTACATGACAGTTCATACGATGACATGGAAATAGCACAAAAGATTGACTGGATGATGGACAAGTCTAACATAAACAAATACGATTTTGTGCTTGTCAAATTCCTCACCAAACAGTCAATTGTTTTCTACGTTGCAGTGGTGGAGAGTATTAGCAATGATGAAAGTTACAATGTAAAATTTTTGAGAAAGGACACGAACGATAATTTTAAATTTCCTCAACAGGATGACTGTACAGTATAATAGGAAAAAAAACATATTATCATGAAATTGCTGCCACCACAATTGATTGGTGGGACCAGTAGAGCGCAGTCTTGCTTTTCTTTTGAACTTAGCCTTTCTCATTATGATATTCGATAATTTTTCTTCAATTTTCAAATGTGTCCCATCCCTCCCATACACATGTCCCACTCCTCCCACCCAAGAGGGAGGAATGGGACAAAATTATTGTAATTTGAATTTCCCAACAGTAATGAAATTGTTTAACATTTAAATGGTGTGTATTTTTTAAAAATAATTTAAAACATGTAAGTTTATTATTTAACCATTTTCATCGATAAATAAGCAGGGGATAACGAATAAAAAATTATTTATGTGAAAATGTCCCAATCCTCCCTCCTCTCCCCTACTGTACAAAACCTTCTACAAAATCAGTAAATAACAAACATACGTAAGTATCTTTTTACTGTCAACTTGTTAAACCAGAATTTCCGTAAAATTTTCAATACATAATCTAATGTGTAGTTAACTAAGCTTTTTTTTTAATTAAAATATATTAATCATACAAACTAGTTTTAAATGAAAATAAAAATTTGAAAACAGTAAAGAATTATTATAAAAGGAAGGAATTTCAGTTTAATTATAGATAATTGGATGATCATTAAAAATAATGATTTTTTTTCTATATTTCATTAAAATACAAACTAAATTGCTATTAATATATTATTTTTTGAATTACATATTTTATGTGATTTTATAAAATTGTTTAATTTTTTTTAATTCTGGAAAAGAGTGCTAATCTCAATTTACATTTGTATAAAGATTTCCTTCCCTCAAAATTTATGCACCATCGAAAATTCTAAGATTAATACATATCACCTAGTGTTGCTGTTCGTTGAAGAATTCGATATTTTTTAATGACCATTATTTTTATACATTAATTCTTATTTTTTGATATTCGTTTAAAACAAACACTACAACTTCTCCCATAGTAATTAATGTTTTGTTCTTGTAAAAGTAGCTTGGAATTTTGTCTATTGAGATTTTTGCTGACTTGTAACGTAAGAAATAAACGTCTGTTGTTTTTGTTACAAACTGAATTATCTTCATTTGGGGAACCGGTGGTTCATTTGAAGATTGGCGTTCGGACTTTATTTACGTAAATTACACATCTGGCGTCCGTGACAGGACCGGTTAAGCGAATTCAAAATGTTTCAAGCAGTTAAAGGCTTTAAAAAAGAAGATTTATTGTACTTGTGCCAAGAGATTATCGGGTCCTTACCATCTAAAACTACTATTTTTGCACTGAAAGAAGAAATTTTGAACAGTGACGAATACAAAGCAGATCCGGATTTTATTACTTCTGTGTTCGTAACAACTGTTGCTGAAAGACAGCAAAGAGAAGAGAAAAAACGCCAAGACGAAGAAAAGAAAAATCGCCAAGACGAAGACGATAGAAGGCTTCAAGACGAAGAACGTCAAAGGCAAGATGTAGAACGTCAAAGGCAAGATGTAGAACGTCAAAGGCAACATGAATTAGAATTGGCCAGAATAAATGCCCGAAGAGCGTTGGATGCTCCCGAGGAAACTGCAGAGTTAACAGGTAACGTCAAAAAGAAATTAAATTTGCCTAAATTAGAATTAAGACAATTTTCTGGTGATATAAAGAATGGCTCGCATTTTGGTGTCAATTCCAACATATTCATGATGATAATGATATCGCCCCCGAAAACAAATTTCAGTATTTGATACAAGCCACTGTTACTGGGTCTCGTGCTCGTGAAGTCGTAGACAGTTTCCCGCCAACAGGGGCAAATTATGCGAAAGTAATTGAAAGTTTGAAAGCTCGTTTTGGTAGGGAAGATTTGTTGGTTGAAGTATATGTTAGAGAGCTCTTAAAATTAGTAATATCAGTTCATAAAAATGAAAAATTATCTATGACGTCTCTGTATGATAAAGTGGAGTCTCACATGAGGGCTTTGGACTCTTTAGGTGTCACGACTGATAAGTGTGCTTCCATTTTATATCCTATGGTTGAATCGTGTTTCAATGAAGACTTCTTGAAGGCATGGAACAGGCATCCGAGTTCTTCCTCTTCAGCTGATGCCAAGGAGAGACTAAATAATCTCATGCAATTTATTAAGACAGAAGTGGAAGGAGAAGAAAGGATCAATTTAGCAATGTCAGGCTTCGGATTGAATGAACCTAGAAGCAAACAGCCTCCAAATAAGAAGCAATGGAATAAAATCCCTACCGCGGCGAACTTGCTGACAACTTCAACGAAAGATAATAAGAAATCTGGTATTTTCTGCATGGGTAAACATGCTAGTGCTGACTGTTTCTCTGCCCAAAAGATGAATTTGGAAGAGAGGAAGAGTGTAGTCCGAGAAAAGCAGTGTTGTTTTGCCTGCTTGACTCCCGGCCACACTGCCCGTAAATGCAGAGCGTTTCTCAAATGTATATTGTGTGGGAGAAAACATGTGCCCTTGATGTGCGAAGCAAACGAATCGAAGAAAAATGACGTTAAGAAGACAGAAGAAACTGAAGTTAACAATGAAGTTACTATGTCTAATGTAAGTGGAAGTCCTAAAGTGTTTCTCCAGACCCTAAAGTGCAAACTAATATCAGATAAGAAGGAAATCCTCGTACGAGTTATTCTAGACACGGGATCTTCCAAATCTTATGTTGTAAAGAGTCTTGCAGAAGAGATGGGGTATAATCCGGTAAAAAAGGAGACTTTAGTGCATTCCCTCTTCGGTGGAGAAAAATCTGAAGAATCGAAACACTCATGCTACAGAATAAGACTAAAAAGTATAAAGAACAATTTTGCTTGCAACTTTGAAGCGTTGGATCAAGTAACCATTTGCAGTGATGTTTCACCTGTATGTCCAGGGCCTTGGCTGAAAGAGCTGCAAGAAATGGATATTATCCTAAGTGATGTTGGTGCAGTGTCTCATCCGGTAGATGTTTTAATTGGAGCGGACATTTTTGGGAAAATTATGACTGGTCAGCGAAAGGTCCTATCAAGCGGTTTA
Source organism: Hylyphantes graminicola (assembly GCA_023701765.1). Taxonomy (NCBI): domain Eukaryota; kingdom Metazoa; phylum Arthropoda; class Arachnida; order Araneae; family Linyphiidae; genus Hylyphantes; species Hylyphantes graminicola. The sequence goes on along the minus strand of CM043117.1, from coordinate 45,430,825 downwards.
GTGGCAATTGAAACATTGCTCGGGGGGACTCTGCTGGGCAAAGTTCCTGATAATGAAGTCGCATCTGCTAATGCTATGATGGTAACTTCCCTGTTAGTGAAAGACATGGACATATCAGATATGTGGCGATTGGATTCTATCGGTATTCAAGATCCATCAGAACAGAAAACTAAAGAAGAACTTCATGAAGCCACAATGGATCATTTTCTAAAGACTGTGGATGTCAATGAAGATCAGCGTTTTCATGTTTGCTTGCCCTGGATCGATACCCACTTGCCATTGCCAAACAATTTCGACTTAGCACTCAGAGGGCTAGAAGTGACAAGCCGCAAGCTGAAAAATGAAAAGTTATACGATGCTTATGGAGAAGTATTCAATGAGTGGGAGCAGGAAAACATCATCGAAGAAGTTCCAAAAGAAGAGATGATGTTACCATGTCATTATTTACCCCATCGTCACGTAGTGAAGGAAAATAGTACCACAAAGATTAGGCCCGTGTTTAATGCTTCTTCTAAACAAAAAGGATCTCCAAGTCTAAATGATTGCAACGAAAAGGGACTAAATTTGATAGAACTAATACCCTCCGTAATATCTAGGTTTCGAATGTTTAAATTTGGTGCAACAGCTGACATTCGCAAAGCCTTTCTTCAAATCAGTCTCAATAAACAAGATAGAAATTTCTTACGCTTTCTGTGGTACAATGAAGATGGCAAGCTAAAGTATTATCGTCATTGCAGAGTTGTCTTTGGAGTGTCCTGCAGTCCATTCTTGCTTGCTGCAACGATAAAATACCATTTGGAAACGAAGCTTGATGAAGCTCTCCATGGGAATAAAAGATACCCAGAAGATATTATACGACATCTGTTAAACAGCTTTTATGTGGACAATTGTCTAATTAGTGTCAAGTGTGAAGCAGAGTTGAAGGAGTTTATCGAAGTTGCTAGTGAAATTATGGCTGAAAGGAAGTTCGATTTAAGAGGGTGGGAGTACAGTGGCCCGTCGGAGTCTATAGAAAGTCCTACCAATATCTTGGGAATGATGTGGGACAAACAGAATGATACCCTTTCTATAAGTCTTCCTGATGTCACAGAAGCCAAGAATGAAGTAATCACAAAAAGAAATATTTTGGCTGCTTCACACAAAGTTTTTGACCCAATAGGAATTACCAGCCCTGTGATGCTACGTCCAAAACTCTGGTTACAAGATTTGTGGAAGTCTAAGATCGGCTGGGATGGAGAAATTGACAGTAAAACTCGCCAAGATTTTCTAAAGTGGCTAAATGAGCTCGAGCATCTAAAGAATTTGAAAGTGCCAAGATGGTTGCATTGTGAAGTAGGGGCCGAAAACTTTTCGTTGCATTTTTTCTGTGATGCGAGCAAACTTGCCTATTCAACGGTTGCCTTTCTGCGAGTTGCTGATGGAGCTACTGTTCATGTGCAGCTTATACAAAGTAAAACAAGAATCGCTCCTTGCGGAAAGAAAGAAACAACAATTGCTCGGCTGGAACTTCTTGGTGCCACCATTTCTGCTCGTCTTTCTACTGAAGTCCTAAAGGAGTTTAAAACAAAGAATGTTTATTTTTGGACAGACTCTACAACAGTGTTGGCTTGGCTGAAACGAGAAGATGTGTGGGGTGCATTTGTACAGAACCGTGTCCAAGAAATCAGGCAACTGACACCAGTTGAAGCCTGGAGACATGTACCTGGGTCCTCAAATCCTGCAGACCTCCCAAGTAGAGGATGTTCATCCCAACAGCTTTGCTGCCTAAAATGGTGGGAAGGACCCAGCTGGTTGTACCTATCTCCTCATGAATGGCCAACTATCGACCCAGAAAGAGATATAAATGAAGAAGAAGTAATCAAAAAAAGAAAAGAAAAACGGTTGTCTCATCCATGATAAATATTGACGATGAAGATATCTGTTGTGATCATTTTTCTTCTTCTTACAGTAAGAATATCAGAGTACTGGCATGGAGTTTACGTTTTATCCATAACATTTCACACGAACATAAACTGAAAGGTAATTTGAGCTCTGAAGAATTTCAACAAGCAGAATCTTTGTTTTTTTAATCCATACAGTCAAAGACTTTTCAAGATGATAAGTTCCTTTCGAAAATGCAAGCATTTAGAGATGAAAATGGAATTTTGAGAATTAGAACAAAACTTGTGGAGAGTGACGATAACGTGGAATTCAGATTACCAGTTCTTTTACCTGCGTGTACTATCGTTGAGAAATTAATTCGCGAAGAACATGAAAAAGCTATGTATGCCGGTTCTTCAATTGTACTTGCCAAACTAAGAGAAAAGTTTTGGATACTTAGAGGGAAAAAGTTGGTAAAGAAAGTTTTGTCTAAATGTGTGCCATGCCAACGCTACAAATCCCGACCAGTTGAAGTACCCTTTGCTCCACTGCCTAGAGAGAGAATTACACAGACTAAAGTCTTTGAAGTGTCTGGTGTCGACTATGCCGGTCCTCTCAACTTGAAGACAAAGGGTAAAGCTTGGATAGTTTTGTTCACATGCGCAGTGTACCGAGCGGTCCACTTTGAACTGGTCGAGTCGCTCAGTACCGATGCTTACATTCAAGCTTTGAGAAGATTCATTGCCAGAAGAGGCAGAGTTTCCGTCCTATATTCAGATAACGGCACGAATTTTGTAGGGACTAACAATGCCTTGAAAGGTTTAAACTGGGAAGAAATAGCTGTGTTCTCAACCGCTCGGAAAATCACTTGGAAATTCATTCCACCCACAGCAGCCTGGTGGGGTGGTTGGTGGGAGCGTATGGTTAGAATTCTGAAAGAACTCCTGCGCCGGGTGTTGGGGAAGTCTATTGTCAACTATGAAGAGCTGAACACGATACTGTGTGACTGCGAGGCTGTGATAAACGCTAGGCCCCTTACTTACCTGCAAGATGATCCAAATGACTTGGTACCATTGACTCCTGACATGTTCATTTACAGTGGGGGTAACAGCGATACTCCAGATCTTGACAGTGTAGACCGATCTTCCTTGATAAAACGTATAAAGTATTTACAAAAATTACGCGAAAATCTCAGGCAACGATTCAGAAATGAATACCTTGCCATATTAGTTCACAAAGGAATCAGGAGAAGTGATGTTTTGAATGCGGGTGACGTTGTTTTAATTGGTCAAGACAATATACGGCGCATCGATTGGCCACTTGGAATTATCTTAGAAGTCTTTCCCGGTAGAGATGGGGTTCCAAGAGTAGCGAGATTGAAGACCTCCAGAGGGGAGAGAATCCGCCCTTTTCAGCGGCTGTACCCTTTGGAAATATCTGGAACTGATGCAGATGTGCTACAGACTGCCAGAAGATCGTTAAGGAAGAGACATTGAGATTCATCGTCGAACTTTTTAACTTGTTTTTATTTAAAAAAGTAAGACTTTTTTTGGACTCTAAATTGTGCTTATAATTCCAAATATCAAATTTTCTGTTGCAAAGTGATAACCTTTGCAAGGTGGGAGTATGTTGCTGTTCGTTGAAGAATTCGATATTTTTTAATGACCATTATTTTTATACATTAATTCTTATTTTTTGATATTCGTTTAAAACAAACACTACAACTTCTCCCATAGTAGTTAATGTTTTGTTCTTGTAAAAGTAGCTTGGAATTTTGTCTATTGAGATTTTTGCTGACTTGTAACGTAAGAAATAAACGTCTGTTGTTTTTGTTACAAACTGAATTATCTTCATTTGGGGAACCGGTGGTTCATTTGAAGATTGGCGTTCGGACTTTATTTACGTAAATTACAGCTAGCTTCCCAGCTTACAAGTGTTATAAGAACAACTTAAAAGGGCGAAGTAAATAAGAAAAAGGCTTTGCCTCTATCTGTGTGATATTATTACTAACCAAAGGTAACCTTTGCTTATCATTATACGGAGATTTTTATAAACAAGTGAAGTAAGAACACGTTATTGTACAAGCTGTTGTAGATCAATATCCTTGCACTGTTAAAAAATTACGTACTTAGTTTCACCACAAGAAAATAATTCCTAGTACCTGCAACGGCTATGTGGTGATACGTTCCCATATTTTTGCAGTTTTACATTCAACCGTTTTTCGAAAAACGGGTTCAAATTGCTTCAAAACCTGAAAAGTGGTTCAGCCGAATACTTGCAACAATTTTTTTTGTGTGTAAATTAGCCTGAACTTTTAACAGCGTGAACCATGTACACGTATGATGTGCATAAAAGTTTGCTTTTGATGCTGATCAGGTTTCAGGCCTTTCCTCTTGCATCTAGGTCAAAGTTCTTAGGCTCTTCTTCAATAGATTGGTTGGTTGATAGACATATATTTTCAGGCTTGTGTGCGACCCGCTTATAAACCATCGTCAAGTAGGACAACACAAGACACACACAAACACATATGACAGATGTTGCCATCTGTCGCCACCTCCGCAATTTAGACATATCCCTGAGGGGGAGGGAAATTTTCTCCAGGGACCTGTACCCATGGGAAACTGCGCAATGACCGCCCACAGGACTTTCGTACCCAACAGATTTTACGAGCACGTACTCCGCATATACTCGACAAACACAAACATCTATGCCTGAACGGGATTCGAACCCGGAACCAGCAGCTCCTGAGGCCAATGCTTTAACCGCTACGCTGCTGGATCGGCTCTTCTTTAACACATTCGCTGCCACCAAATCATCGATTGAGGCTTCATCGATAGAGGCTGATGAAGTAGAAGAACATCCTGTTTTTAAAAACATGTTCGTTACAATGGAAATGAACGAACTATTCTTCATTTTCGAACAAGTACAAATCTTAGTTCGATGTCGTAAAATTGCAAGGTTAGGTTGAATTAACGTCGTTAACTAAAGCTGTACGACAGCTAGTCCTAAAAATACGAGGAAGTGTTCCTGGCGAAAGATTACACTTCGCAATAAAACAAAAACTGCATGAGAATTAAAATATATGTATGGAAATACATCAGTCATATCTGGGATTACTAGGCGGATGGTTGGCAGGACATAAATATGTTCAGGCTTGTGTACTTGGTCAAGGACCCGCATTACTAGGTGTCAATTAAATATCACACAAAAGCATAGATGAAAGAGCTAGATCGTGTAGTTTGTGTAAATACTAGACCATCATGCTTATAAAGTTTACAAACGAACTTGAACTCATAAGAACGGTTGGTGAAATGAACTTCCCTACATAATTATGGCTGTATTATATTTGTCGCATATAGGTCAAAGATACACTTCGCAATAACACAAAAACTGCACAAGCTTCCTCACACACTTCTAAACACACATACACACTTCTAAAATCTATGTATGGAAATCAATCATTCACATATGGGATTACTAGGTGGTTGGTAGGTAGAGATATATATTTTCAGGCTTGTGTGCTTGGTCAGAGACGCGCATTACTAGGGGTGTCAATTAAATATCACAAAAGGGTCGATGACAGAGCTAGATCACGTAGTTTGTGCAACCACTAGACCATCATGCTTATCAAGTTTACAAACTAACTTGGACTCATAAGAACTGTTGGCAAAATTGCACTATGAATTTCATTAGAATGTGCTGTTATCGATGAATCGGAACCACGCGACTCCCTAAGGAGTCAGTGGCACGCAACGTGTTAATAGATTTAAAGGGTAATGTAATCGATTCCGGCTGCCTATTTCTAGCTTCCTTTAGGTGCTTTAACACAGCCAATTACGATTCGTAATTTAGAACCCTGGTCAAGGTCGACTTCTAAACTGGCATCCAACGATACTTCGAGCTACAACGTACGCTAACGCCGCCCGTCGGAACTTTCGACTCCACAGATTTAACGAGCACGTATATCGCAGTGTACTCGGGCACCCCGGTTAATTTTAGAGGATTTTTCCCCCACCAGTACGAATACGTCTATAGTATGGCTAGGACAAGGACAGAACCAAGAACCTTCTAGGTGTGAGGCTCGTCGTTTACACCTCTCGTCCACCGGGGGGGAATTCAATAGATTTTGTGCTACGTCAACAAAACTGTAATGTAAAACAAGCATTAACCCAGCATCTAACAAGTCTGACTTGTATCACTTGAATCCTGATCCTCGTGGATTTCCATTCCGCTAAACCCTGCAAAAGGGAAGCAGTCCCGTCTATTCGACTGAGAGTTTACTGTCCGGAAAGAGAAAAGAAGAATCGGGATTCCTCAGAACCTTGATTCGGAAAATGTGTGAGTTGTTTTCGTTTCATTCTTCTTCTTGGCATGGGTAATGTCTTTGTTGGAATGCGAAATAATACAGAATTGTGTGTGATTTGTTGTTGGAATCTATGAATTTCTTCATGCAGTATATAGAATTTTTTTTTGTTATGGATGTACTGTTGCGGGAATTATGAAAACATAACATAGCATTTGGGGTGTTACATACTCTGAACAGAGGAGGACGGATTGTTAACACAACATTGTACTTTAATGAGATCAGAATACAGAATGATTAAGAATACCAGGGAGAATTAATTGTATATCAAGAGCATGGAGTTAAGTTGAGTTGCTACAAAATTACTGGTGTTTAAACTATTGTTCTTATTGTCTTTTACCACTGACGTCGTTCGTGCAAATGTCTCAGATCACAACAGGTATCATAGCATTTGGCGGAAAAAATGTGAACATCTGAACACAATTATCACACAAGGATAGGTTTCTGATGTTATATGTATTTGAATGAAAAAGAATTTTCAAAGATGAATGGTTAAAATGGAACTTGAGAGGGACGTGGACTTTCCTCTTGTCAATTATCAATTTTCCCTCTTCGAATTTGTGCGTTTAAAAATCCTGGTGCTACGGCTTCTTTTGACAGATTCAGCTTTAAAAACTTTTAAACAACCAAGAAAAAGCACATTTTTTTAAAAAAAGTTTTGTTAGAAATACTTTAATAATGGTCACGATTAATAGTGAATAATAATTCAATTTATTAAAATTTGTATTAAAAATCTTATTAAGTAATAAAAAATGTGTTATAAATTCAAAGTTAATTCATTATGGTTCAAACTATTGTAGATCAAAGTATTGTTTGAAAAACAACAAATAGAAAGAAATATTAAATAAAAAAATGGCTTACGTTAATGTTTCTGTAAAGAATGATTCTAAACAGCGTTTTAATGACTAGCACATTGTTAGTTTCAAAAGATAAAGTCAAACTTAAGTCAAAGTTGTTTTTCTCTCCAATTATATGATGATTTTAAATATTTTTTTTGATATTTCTATTTTTTATTTACTATTTTAACAATTTCATTTTTATCTGAACCCCCCCCCCCCCTTGTTAAATAATATTAAGCCGAAAGCAGCGAAATGGTTATCCAAGCGAGTTTAATTTGCAAATAAATAATTCCCTTCACATTAAAGTCATTCAAAATTTCAACCAAATCGATAGATTCAGTTTACCTACAGTACGTATTTGAGATCCTTTGATTTCAAACTATGTGGATTTGCTAAGTCAAATATGTTAATGAACAAAGACAATTCAGTCCTCAAATTTTACATCAAACTAAACAATGCCGTGTTAGTTTAAGTTAGCTCTGTAAACGATGGCTTCAGTCAGTTAATGATGGAACTTTAATAATGACATTCGATGAAATATAATGGATTGGCTTATTTGGAAACTTTAGAAGACTTCTTATTTCAAAGAAGTTTGCAGAACTTTTAAGGTGTCTAGGTAACTCACCCTTTATTTAAGATTTAAGTTATTGTTCAGTAAATTACTCTATTGCTCAAACTTTATATTATAGTTAAAAGAAAATCGACACGAACCTCTTAATATTAATAGAATCAATATTTCAATTCTAGTTAAAATAAGTCTTTTTTAACTGATTTGTTGGATTATTAAATATATAATTCGCCGAGAAATGTGTTGCTAACTCTTTAAATAATTTAAGAAAAATATAAAATCAATCTTTAAAAAAACTTTTTTTTCCAAAACATTTTACGTTCTAAACTTCATACGTTTAAATTTACAATGTTACTACTCACAGTATATTCTAAGAGATATATAAAACTTAAACTATATTTTATACAATAAAAAATAAGTAGTAACAAATGAAATATTTATTATTTAGTCAATAATTGTATTTAAAAATAAATTTTTATCTAGAATTGTCTACACAATGGTGAATTAGGTCTTGTATTCTATTCTAATCGTAAAAAAATATTTTTGTATGCAAAAAACCCCTTTTGACTTCTTTTTTTAACATTTTGTTCATAAGAATAATTGTTCTAATCCTTAAGAACGTTATGAAAAAAACCTGTAAGTTGGAAAGCTGATTACTTATTATTTTTAAACATAAGTTGTTTTTAAAGTAACTACTCACTATTTTTTGTGGGATTGAATATAAACGTATCTCAATAGGTCAAAACAATTAGAATTATTTTTAATTTTTTAAATATGAATCTATCTAATTTTTTTGGAAAGGATTGGTGGATGGTTAATGGTTTAATGTGAAAAAAGTTCTTTCATTGGGGGGGGGGGGGGGGGGATAAGTTGAACCCTTTGAAAAATATGTTTATTTTTTTTTAAATTTAGAAATTAACTGTCTTCGATTTAGTGAAGACCTAAATTAAGTTAGTTCTAAGAATTTTTTTTAATATATCTATGTAGAGAAATAATTATATATTTTTGAAACAATCAAAATTTTGAATTTTAAAGCAAATTAAATGAATCCATTTATCAATTCTCGTAATACTCTGTCGCCATACAAATGTATCGGAACGTATGCCAGCGCAGGTGTTGATCTCGTTACTTGACCACGGCTCAAAACTACGCTCCCCGTCGACAATATCCTCGTTCAGCTTTAGTGTGACGTAAATTTTCCAAAATATATCAGCTGCTGTACCAACGTCATGGCAGTATTTAACGATTACACAAAATAACTCCCCTAAAGACTACTATGAGCTGTTTAGTGTCACAGTTTGCCGTATAAACAGGGCTGTATATCACTTTTATAGACATTAATTTATGTCCTGGAGACCAATAACCCTCACATTGTATAAACTGGATAAGCATTTTGTGATGTTTATCTTTTCTGATCTGTCCCTAACACATTAAAGGCTAAGGTCCGGAAATTAAGAGTTATAATAAGGCTTTATAATACAATATATTAATGACATTCTTTTTTAATGTTTTTCGATTTTTAGGTGAATTTGAACTCGTTTAATCAGATTTGACAGCAAAAAATAAAATCTAAATGGTAAATAAAATATACGGGAGAATTTTAAAAGGTTTAATTTAATGAAGTTTCATGCAATGCTAGTAAGTTTAGTTTAGTTTAGCCAATGCCCGTCGGTGGGTGTTGAGCCATTAGACGGCGAGCCTCCCAGTAGCAAGAAGTCAAGTCAGAAGATAGGTGTTAAAGTCCAATACACACGACAGCAGGTGGCCCCAACCATTCTTTCAGACGTGCAGAGCGGGCAAATGTCCGTGTTGGTCACACCAATGCGGTGAAGATGGGCCTGCAGATAATCAGTTTCATGCAATGCGAATGCCGACACAAATTTTTATGAGGGGAGCTTTCAAAAATAACCTTCATTTTTCGCATGCACACAAGATACTTTCCTTTGATTTTTCAATTTTTTTCATCGCTTCTTGATAAATTATAGTTTTTCACAAAAATTTAATAAAACTTATTTAAAGTGATTTTTTAACAGTTCAATATAGTGCATCCTATTTAACAAGCACCCTAGTCTTCGACGCGTGCCACCCAGTTATGGAAATAATAAAGTGTCTGATGTTGCTGGATCGTGTTCAAGTAATCTGTAGTTAAGAAATAGATAGAAAAGATAGCGGATACATATAATGAATTTAGTTTCTGTAGGTTAATGATTAATTTTAACAAAATAAAATAAAAAATGTAAAATTATTTTTATGTTTTAATTTTATTTCTTAAGGTGATGGCACCATGAAAAAATAATAACCGTCATTGAGCAAAAGTAATGCACTTTTTCAGATACATTCCATTTTTTCCAATCGAACACTTTAAGCTATGAAAGTTCAAAAATCTTAACTTTTGAGTGAAATTTACCTTTGCATCAAGTTTACGGCTCAAACGAAAGTCTAGTTTAAGATTTTATAAAGTATAAATACATAAACAAAGACACACACACAAATAACGTTTCATTTTTATTATTATAGATTTTCTATACATGCAAGTAATCTCACAATTTGTAAGAATGGTTATTTTGTTATAGTGCCTTTTTTTACTCTGCTTGTTGACAAGCAAAAATAGATAAGTTTTTACTTTATTTCATTGATATAACTTAGAAAATATATTTAAAATATGTAAGGTGAAAAGAAAAGAAAACAATAAAGATTCGTTTATTCTATATTTCCATATTTTGCATCGTTCTATGAATTAAAAAAACTAAAAAAAATAAATACATTTATTTTTAGAATAAAATATACATATTTAGGTCAAATAATTCAATTTTTGCAACGAAGACTTTAACGTTCTTTCTGAAGATTCGAACGCAGTATTAAATAAACAAGAAGCTCAAAAATATTACATATATTTGATTTCCTTTGGATATTTAAAGTTTATTTGAAGTTAAGGAATTTCATATCGGCAAATGTTTCGAATCAGTACTAAGTGATATGGTAAAATAAAGAAAAAAGTATGGTAAGCGATGAAAATATGATTCACTTTATCAAATAAATGTATCTAAAGCAAAAACCGAAAACACAATATAAAGTGGGGTGCAAATATAATTTTATGTTTCCAATGTTTTCTTGGAAGATTGAAATTTGTGCATTTTACTGTAAATATTCTTTATTAGGCTTTTTTATGATTATTAAAAAATTCCGTTTATGCTTATTTTAAAAATGTGGATTTACATATTTTTTCGTTGAAGCTAAATAGATTATGTTTAAACTTTCAGTTTTCTGTGTGCCTCAGTTGGGATTTGTTATCTATAATAATAAAAATGAAGCATAAGTGTATTATCGTATAATGGATTAGATTGTGCTGTCTTACTTGACGAAGGCTTCATAAGCGGGTCTCTGATCAAGCACACATGCCGTAATATATATGTACCTACCCCCTACATATACTTGGATCAATAATAACTTTTTTTAGTCCGTGCGAATAACGGGTATTTATTTGCTAGTTCAAGAATAAATATTAGTTATACATTTACAAAAATGAATGTAGAATACTAAATTCCTATAAATTCATTTATTTGACATTTCTTATTTATTTCATTTTAGAGTTATCAGAAGCATTTTTTTATGATAAAAGCCCCATGTTATTATAGTGTTGAAATTTCGTAATGCAGAAAGATTGCAGACTTCAAAACATCTTCTTAAAACTTCAAAACTCTTCTTATTTGAACTAGTTTCAACAAAAAGTCAACTTCAATTTGTGATAGAAAAGTACACACGATTTCAAAAATATATCTAAAACAACTCCCGCTGTTGTCGTTCATTATTGTTCCTTTTTAAAAATATTCATTCTTTATTCCTGTTATCTTTCTAGGACTGTTAACCAAAGTTTTTCAAAAGAACTTTGTGCACGAAAAGAAATATGAATTTGTGCAAGATTTTATGTCACACAATATGAATGTTAAAAATTAAAGAAATGCTTTAGTTTTACTTACTTATCAAAGACTATACCTTTAAAAAAAACACTTCCAGCTGAAAAAAAGTTTTCTACTTTCGTTTGCTAAGCAGCAAAATATAGGGTAAATTTATGTCGGACAAATTAAGTCACACAAAAAACAAAGTTTTTAATCTTAAAGTTAAGCTTCAGTAAAGAAAGAAACGAGTCTTTAATAGGTAAAATATTCTTTACTTTGGTTTCAATGAAATATGCTTTAAAATTTTATGCACTTTATATCATTTAATAGCTTTCGTTTTACCGCCATATTATAAGCTATTACTTTCAATGAATTTAGGTGAATCACAATGTAACCTAATTGGCCCCTAGCCTTTTGAGGGATACAGACGTATAAATCCGTCACCTGACCGGGTCGTTATCCGTCACCTGTCAGGTTTTCCAATAAAACATATTTTTTAAATTTATAAATTAAAAAAATAAGGTTATAAAATTTTAAAATTTAACGTGAGGATTAGCTATTTATAACCATCTACTACAGATATATGTTTAAAAATTAAGAATTCAAATTTTCAGTAAAAAATTAAAATGTAAATCTGATTCAGTAAAAACAAGTTTACACTTATCCATTAAATAGAGTTTCTTTTTATATGAAATGAGAGAAAGTTATCATCTAACCAATAACAATCCATTTCTGTTTTTAGCATCTTTTCTTCCCATTACAATAGGATTTATTGCGTCCCTAAAAGACAAACGCTGTTCCGCTATCATCACTAAAGTATATCCATGCCTAGAGGGAACATTCATAGGTTATTGTAAATCAATTTTTTATATATAATAAATGGTGTTGGTGAGTCACACCAGCGCCACCAAGAGTTGCTAGATATTGTTTATACTTAAGCAGTCAGAGTCGTGACTACCTGTGTGGTAGCCGTGTTCAAAAAAGTCATTGTACTGGTGAAAGCAGGGTGGATAGCATTTGGATTGGAGGGTTCTAAATCGGCACTAAAGTGCATAAGGAGGTAAAAAAAGCGTTAGCTCACTCACTAAAACTATTAGTTCGTATGACCCTGGTATACGTATTTGTACAAGTCCATATTCAGGTTAGGTTTATTTGAACTATCGTCGCACTAGAGCTACAAGAGGGCTATTGGCAACGGGCGTCGTATTTTAGAACCCCAGTCAAGTGACGAGCCGTCTCCTTAATAGGCATCCAACGCAACCGTTAAGGGCGACATCGTACGCAGCGTTAGGACTTTGAAGGATATTTAACGTGCACTCCCTTACACGGGGTATTATTCGTCGGACATTTTTGGCTGCACGGGCCGTTTATAGATCGGCAGTTATTTTGGCGATGCCCGGACCCGAACCCGGGACCTTTAGCATGCTAGGCGCGTGTCTAACCGACTGGGCTCCCCTGCCCCCAGTCCATATTCAGGGATCCTAGGACTACCTAGACTATTGGAATTTCATTAGTGAATATTCCTCCGACGTGAGAGGGCATTTGTCAAATCGCATCACTCTATTAGACGTTGATGGAAGCGATATGAACCACTCTTTAGATATCTATGCACTAAAGAAAATTATTGCTAACTTAAAAGTTTTAAACTGGAAACAGGTACTCAGAAAAAAAAAAAAACATAACATTTGCAGAAACTTTCTATATCACACGTTAAATTTCAGTAAAAATAAGGTTTTTTCTCTTTAAATATCCGTACTCTTCAACACATTAAAGCTTACACTCCTAAAACAAACAAGCGATTTTATCTCAGTTAATTTTCACGCATCCAGTGCCGAATATGCACTTCCCCTATAGGAGTGGATCCCTTGTGTGTTAATGTGTACCGAATGCGTGAACCAAACGAGTGATTTTAACTCAGTCTGAGTTAATATTCACTCCTTTCCAATGTCGAAAATGCACTTCTCCTACAGGAGTGGATTTCACTCTTTTGTTTTAAGAGTGTACCATTACCATATAGTCACAAAAAGATTTGATATTTGTTTAAAAATTCATATTGAAAAAATAATTCAGGCTTTAATAGATCAAAATAGAGAAATGGTTTCCCTTCAGGTGTGATTCAAACCAGCTACCACTGAGTTACAATCAATGCGTACTGTGCAATGCATAATGCACAGTTGGCAGCGTTAAAGATAATAAAAGGAGGTTAGAAATAGACGGACGGAAACTATTAAATTACTAAATCCAAAGAGTGTACTGAAAGATTAAAGCTATAAGAAGCATGTTTAAGCTATAAGAAGCATGTTTAAGCTATGAGAAGCATGTTTAAAGCTATAAGAATGTTTGAGACTTTATCTTGAATTCAAAAGATACGTCAAATAAAAATTGTTTTTGAGAAAATGGTTTTTAACTGTAAACTAGTTTTATATAACAGGTAAAGACCGTAGTTTAAATCGTCGAATCTACGTGCAAATAAAACTAAGGTTTTTTTTTTAAGTATGGGAGTTAACTTGTACGTTTATTTTTTTAGAATTGTGTAATTGTGGAGATTTAATTTATATGGTATTTTAAGAACTCCAATAAAATTTAATTTTTGAGTAGTTAATTCTAACAATTTCATTGTCTAAATGAGGATACAAGTAATATATAGCTTGATTTTTAAGAATGAAATATTATAATATTAGTGTAATGTAGTAGTTCTTGTTAAACAAACATTTTTGTATATTTTTTATTACCCGAATTATTTTAACCTTCTTTTTGGTATGTATAGTAACCTAAGATTTATCCGTTTCAAAAAGTGTTTCATGTTTTTGTAAGTATAACATTAATCCGTAATTGGAAATTTTACTTCAGTTTAATTTATTACTTTTAAAGTCAGATAAAGTAAGTCTAGATAACTTTAAAGGCATTTAAACTAAAATAAAAAGTGAGTATATGGATATTTGTATTTAAATGAGATACCACCAGAATAAAGCGAAACTAATTCGTTAAATAATGCTGGACGTCTAAAAAAGTCTTCGAACAAAGAAATGTTATAACATGACCTTATATTTAATTATAAGGGAAATTGCAAATAAAATCCGCATTATTAAAGTAATTACGCTTTTGTAATATGTCCACATTTTTTTTTACAAAGAAAAAGGCTTTGTAAGAATGTAATTAATTATTTACATGCTATTTAGCCAAACAAAAAAAGTTTTTCTTGTAATGAGATCTTCAAAGTATTTTTTCACACAATTTCTATTGATTTGTTATTATTTTTATTTTTACTAGACTATAAGAAATGGTGTTTAATTTGTGCAATATTTTTACTTTTAATTTTTTTTTTACAATGTATGCCATATTTAAAATCTATACAGATCCTAGAGTAAATATTTTTAAAGTCGTTAAAATCGTCACAGTACTTATGACACCCCTGTCAAACATTTTACGCACACGCAATTATTTGTTTTTACATTTACTTATTTGTTTTTACATTTACTTGAGATATTAATTTCCTAAAAAAATAATAAACTGTTAAAAAGTAAAGTTGATATTTAAAATAGTTGATCACCTTTTTTTTTTGAATAAGTGTTAAATGAATCAGAATTGCGAAAAAATTATATTAACATTTGAATTAGAAATAGTTTTTTCATTATATAGATTCAACATTATATAGATTTTAGAAAAGTGAAACCATTCAAATTTTCAAGAAAATGCATAGTTTAATATTTATTTAAATCTATCAAAATCATATAGTGAGGCATAGACAATTTTGTAACACTTAGTCCTAGGATGTTTTGTTATATTGCACAGTAAACTTCAGTGTAACGTTACTTAAGATTGGATTAAAGTTACACCAAATTTATGGAGTAACGTTACTAAAATTTTTAGTTTCCGTCGTAAAATCGGCGGCAGCAATTTCTGCCTCCTGTTTCTCGGTGTACCGCTACACCACAAAATAGGAGGAAATTCTTCTCTTGTGTAACGTTATCCCGAAATTTTGGTTTTAACGTAACTCCATAAAACCGGAGAGAGCAAAGACTGCACCAGTTTTATTTAGTCACATTACGTAGCACCGTTTAACAGTTCCGTCTTAATTTTTTTTAGAGGCTTGGGATCTCAAATGTTTTAGTGGCTAAGTGGTAGTGATTCGCATTGGTACTCCACCGTATCCGAGATCAAGTCCAGGTTTGGGCGAGGTTGATATATCCTTTCATCCCTTAAGAGGGTAGATCAAATGAGAGCCAAGCATGCTTGTAAACCAAACACTGAGGGTTCCTCGTTAGGTTGACCACCTAACCCGGTCACATGCCTAGCACCCCAGGTCCCTTGGTCAAGTAATCTGAAATGGGAACGACATGCATTGGGCCACTTACGGGCTGTTTCACTGAAGAGTTTAGTTTTTGCTAAATTGTTTTAGGGTTTGAAAATCCAGCCTACTTTGAATATAACTTGAAGATATAGTTTTGCAAGTTGTATTTGGTGTGCATTGTTTAAATATTTATAGAAAGTTGCAGATGTACTACCAGAAAGAAAAACTCTTCTTTTTTTATTCTGAATTTTTCCTAATTTTCACAAACTAGTTCCGTTTCAATTAAAGACAATATATTTTCAAATAATATTTTGCTGCTTTGAAGCACGCGCATGTGCATTCGTCAGAAACGAATGAACATGCGCGAATGGTGTCAATTCTCGAAAATATTGGTTGACAAAAAAATGCCGTTAATTGAAGAAAACATTTTTGACAGTGCTTAAATCCAGTTAATGATAAACGTAAAGATGTCCCTTTTATCTCTAGCTAACATGATTAACTGGTTGACTTTCTACATGCCGCACATAAGGGTTAGTTGCGAAGACAAGGAAACACGTATCCAAGTAAACAACATTGAGAGGGCATAAGTAATTTGCTTGAGTGATATGGAGGTAATAAGATTAACGAAGCATTTAAATATATCTTGTGTTCAAAGGAATGCTATGAGTTGAAAAGTGTTGTTTAAAGAGCAATTGGTAAAGGAGGATACAACAAGAAAGTTTGGATTTGGATTACTTTGTAGCTATTTGTTTTAAAAATCTACTTTTTAAACACAATGTTTTATATTTATACCTTTTTAAAGTATTTTTTAAACGAACTTCTCAATTTTTTGATAGAAAGATTTTGTGTTTCCGTATGGGTACAGCTTTAAGGTTGATGTCTTGAGGTTTAATTAAATATACGATTTGTTAATTTGAAATGTTTATTTAATAATAGCTTCAGCGACTTATAGTGCAAAAAAATAACAAAATCGACAAACTAAAACAAAATAACATTATGAAGATGACTTACGATTGGCTACTAAATTTAGAAAACTTACGCAAATAAGATTTATATTTGTTTTGTAAAGAAAGTTCAATATTTCAATAAAAATTAAATACACCGAGCACCAAAATATCGAGGAAACACTTTATTATGTATTTTTTTGTTTGATTTTATTAAACTTTAAATCAGTACAATAAAAGAGATGAAAAATGAAATAGTCAGAAAATTTAAATTATAATTTGATTCCTGAATATAGATTGATTCAGCTACAATTAATTTTAATTTCTGAATTTTTTTTAAAAAATATGCTTAATAAACATAAAATCAAGGCATTTTGTATTTCGGTTAATTTAAAGTCAAAAAATATTGGCTGTAAAAATATTTTAGATTAGAAACAAAAAATAAACATGTTGTAAATAATATCCCGTTTTAATTCCAAGTACAATATAAAGAGATTTGTCATTAAAACTTTTTCATTTATATTAAAAAGTGCTATAAATGACCATTTTCTATGCATTGATGATTAGGAATATCTTTATATTTATACTTATAATTCATTGCAATTGAACTGACCTGAGGATAAATTTTTCCTAAATCTTTTTGTCACGTTCTGGATCTCATTGTTCAGATATAGGTGCTGAATTCTTCTGATTTCTAGTCAGCATTTTTAATATTTTTCTCAAGATATCGACTCTTTCTTGCATTGTCTAGATATAGCTATTTTTGTACGCATTTCCATGTATGTAAATGGAATTTATTCATTGAATTCATCAATAGTTTGGCTTTGTGATGGAAAATATTTTAACTTTTTGACGTTCTATCTATTTCTTTTTCGTTTACAAGACGAATTTAGAATTGATATTTTTAAGTTGGTTCTGCTATTTTATCATCTCAATGTAATTAGCTTGTAACAAAGAATTAAACAGTAAATTTAAAATCGCTATTTTACTCAAAGAGCATTTTATTTTGAATAGTACAAATTTATTCAAGATCAATTCGAAAATACATTTTTACTAACTATTAAATCTAAACAATTTTAAGGGTTTATAAAAATGTTTTTAAATCCTTCTATCTTAACAATCGTTACAATTGTAATGGTTTAGAGGAATTTATTTTTTAAATTTTATAACTTTAGTAAACAATAGTTGATAAAAGGAAATTAAAAAAAATAGTTCAAAATTACCACAAGTTTTCGATAGAAAATAAGTGAGTAATTATTTTAAAACTTATTTTAAATTAAGGATGATTTATTGTTTTATTTTAATGATTTGTAGACGTTGATAATTATGAGTGCAAAACTATTACAGCTAATTATAAATAATTATACCTTATAAGTTAGTACTTAAGGCATCTCATTACAATATATGCTATTGAAATATTTTTTTACAATATTATTTTTAGAATTATTTTTTTAAATTGAACGAGTTTTCTACAAAACCTAATTTATAGGTATTTAAAAAATACTCTAAAAAAGCTTTGTTGTTATTATGCCTTCTTTTACTAACGTTTCTGTTCATTTATTCAATATTTGCGTAACCACACTGATAAAATATTAAACTAAACTTAATTAAATTACATATTAAAAAAAATCAGAATCAGGTATATTTTGGAAGATATGATCTTAAAACCATTTCCTAATGAAAAAGTCCATAAAAATGTATTAATTATAAAATAAAAAAATTAAACTATTGTTAAGATTATTGTGTTTTGTAAAGTGATTACAGATAGTTTATAATTTAAGTTAAAAGATAAAAAGTTAATTATTCTGATTTTCTTAAAATAAAAGTCAAAAATTACTAAGAAATACAAACTCTGAAATCATCCTGGGTTCCGACAGTTTACCGAAAGCAAATTACTAAAGTTTCACTGCAGCCTAGTTCATAAACAAATAATAAAACCAAACGATAATTTGAATATTATTTTGCTTTTAAAAAAAAAAGTATTTTTTAATGTTTCAAAACTATTTAAAAAAGAACAAAGCTTTCTTTTCTACCATGTTTCCTGAAAGGGGTGATTCGCAGAAGCGACTTGATGTAGGGCGCATGCGCACTGTGTGGACAAATCGCTGTCCTGTTGCTTCTTCTTCCCACTCCTTCTTTTCCCGCCACTTTTTTCGTTCTATTCGGTGATGGAAGAGCGCATCTTCGAACTTCACCTCGAAAGAGTTGTGTTGTCTGAATCGGATTTACAGGAGCGCCGCCGTCCTAAAAACCTTGAACTGGAATTTTTCAAGTGAAGTGAAGTGTGGCATTCCGATACTGATATTTGAGTGGAATATTTTGTGGTTTTTATTTGAATTTATTCATATATTTTTTAGCTTCTGAGTTTGGATACATTCGAATATTTCGAAATCAAATTGGAATTGGAATGGAATGTTTATTTCCTTGAATAACTTTTGTTGGATTTTTCTCTACATTGATATGGAAACTAAGTAGAATAAAATAAAAAAAGTTGTTAAATTTAAAAAAAAAATATTTCAAGTACCATTATATTTTGGACAAAACCGAAAAAATATTTTATGCGAAAAGTCTTTCTAATTTGTGATCATAATTTTTTTTATTCCAGAAGATGTTTAAGAATTTATAAACTTAACTTTCTCCGTTCGTAAAAAACGATAATTTTAATAAACTATTTTCACCAATGCTCTATTTTCAAGCAATTTTATTTGATAAATAATTTCCAAAGCAAAAACCTCATCACAACTCGAATTTGAAATCAGTAAAGAAAATCATTTTGGATTTTAAATTTTTTGACGACAACAAAAAGCTTCAATGCGCGGTAGTTTGATAAAAATGGCTTCCACTGCTTCAGATACTGAGCAGGGCCATGTGCTGTCTATGGACAAAGCCGCATTTATATTGATAAGAATCAAGAAAGTCTTTCAGAAAAAGAAGAAGGGGTAAGTAATCTACTTTTTCAACATATTCCTTATAAACATGCTATGTACATAATTGTTCTTATTATGTCGTGATGTATAGCATTTTAATTGGAACATTCAGCTACAATAACTGTATTCTTTCATTAGTGAAACCAATTCATGACTTTAAAAAAAAAATTAGGAACTAAAATCATGTTTCTGTGGCAACAATAATATTCTTCAGATTAATTTAGAAACTAAAATCATGTTTTCACATGCTAAGATAATTGTTCGTATTATGTTGTGATGTTTAGCATTTTAATTGGATCATTCAATTACAATAACTGTATTCTTTCATTAGTGAAACCAATTCGTGACTTAATCTGTTTTTAAATTTACCATTTTTCAAAGCTCATAGTTCAACCGATTTAATGAGAGAAATCACAAAACTTTCTGTTGCAATAATAATATTCTTCAAATTAATTTAGAAACTAAAATAGTGTTTTTTCATAAATACGGTAAATTAAAAAAATTTAATATACATTTGTACCGAAATATATTAAAATCGAGACGGTAGACACTGACATGTTCATAAATATATATTAGTTTAAAGTAAAACTTGGTTAAATATATAACTTTGCTATTTTATGCAAATACTAAATATGATGTTTTGGAAAGCATCATTAGTATTTAAAAATATTTTTCTTGTTGCTCAATAACTTATTTTTTCCAAATATAAACTTAATTTTTTATGTATAATTTTTTTTAATGAACAAATGTCAATTTGATATTGAAAAATAATTTGTGATGCGACCAAAGTAATGGATAAAATTTATAGGTAAAAGTTATGAATATTATTCTATTAATCTGTGGTTAAAGAAAAAAAATGGACCTCCATAAAAAATTTCATAAAAAAACAACAACTTATGCATGGCTAACTGCATCAGCTTTAGTTAAAAATTAAATGTTTTAACCTCGTATGTGTGGTAAATTTCCCTGACTGCCAAAAAGTGATTAGTCAAATTTCCAACTATTTTTTTTAAAAAAGATTTAACACATTTGAAACACATGTTTATTTTTTTCTCAGATTTATTAGAAACTAAAATATATTAAAATAGTGCACCCAAAATATAAGTATTTAAAAAATAAATACAGTAAACTCCCGATTATCCGCGGAATTGGGTGGCGCGTCTTCCGCGGATAAGCGAATTCGCGGATAATCCGCAAAAATGAAGAAATTGCCTATAAACAAAATTTCTTCTGGATTTTATTAAAAAGTAAATTACAGTAATCGTATATAGCATGTACAAATTTACTTCAAAATGTCTATTACTGTCGTTTCTTTTATGCCACACTGCAAGCACGAAGCACATTTGATTTTTAGAGGATCCGTTTTCTAACTTTTTAATGAGTTGTAGTTCGTCTTGAATTGTCAAGACAACTTTTGTTAGCTTCTCACGCATTTCGCTAGTATCAAAATCACATAAAGCAATTCAATTTAAATAGCGGGCAGTTTATTTCACAAGTGGCGCTTTTTGACAAAAACCTGTTCGTGATGTGCACCTGGCAGAAACCAATTTTTCCTAGTCAGTCTTATTATAATCATAATGTATTCGTTGTTCTTGTTAAATGTATTTGTCGTTCTAGAAAATAATTGGTTGTTCTTGGAATGCATTCTTCCAAAAAGTTTTGAAACAAATTAAAATTCATTTATCGCGTTTTTTTTATATTTTAACTGAAAAATGGGAAAAAGTGACCCGCGGATAATCCGCAAAGCGGATAATCCACCCGCGGATAATCGGGAGTTTACTGTAGTTTATTATACCAAATTATTGTAACCAATTTCATTAAGGGACATTATCATCTGCATCCCGTTATATTTACATAAAACTTCCCCTTTTGTGTTAGCATACTTTGGTTTTCTTTTCTAAAAGTTGTCTAAGTATTGTTAAAGCTTAAAAAATATTGATTGGTTAATGTTTGGTGTGATTGCGCCCCCCCCCCCCTTCTTTGAACAAACCAATATTGACTCAAACCTTAGGGTGCAACATGACACATTACTACTTTGTAGTTTAATTATTCACGATCTATGGGGTATATTTAAGTTTCTGGATGCTTTTCGACTGTTACATCTATTCCTGATAGATTTAGACGTGGCATATATTGTTTAAGAAAAGTACAAATTCATCCAGTTTCCCTTTTCATAACTATGAAACAATTTTGAATCTAGAGCAAAACTTTTTTTTCATTATGTATTTACACGATAAAAATACTTTGGC
Organism: Hylyphantes graminicola; assembly: GCA_023701765.1. Taxonomy (NCBI): domain Eukaryota; kingdom Metazoa; phylum Arthropoda; class Arachnida; order Araneae; family Linyphiidae; genus Hylyphantes; species Hylyphantes graminicola. The sequence goes on along the minus strand of CM043117.1, from coordinate 45,408,888 downwards.
TTTGGAAATATTAAGCTTAATTTACAAAGGTTGGAGCTCGCTTTTCTACAAGGCATTGTTGGAAATCTTGCAACGTGAAGTTTTGGAAAACATGCCCGTCGTCATATTTTGGCTTTAATAGTACCTTAATGAGTGCAATTTTAAATTATTTTGAAAACGAATTTATAGTTTCGAAGAGAAAAGAGCAGCCTTTTAGTATACTCAATGATGCATCTCTAAGTTTAATAAAAGAACGCTGGATTTTAGGTTTGAATGTAAGCATGAAAATTCGCACAACTTTGAAAATATCACTAAAACAGCTCCAATGAAAATATTACAACATCAATTGAGCAAAAATTCTTGTTGGTGACATAAAGCAGGTTGCTTCATAAACTAAGTAGCCATTTGATACCTCCTAAAGGCTAATTTTTTTTTGTGTAAGACCTGATGGAAAACTTACTGCATGGCTCGTCCACCTCCTCTATTGCTCTTCCACATTTAAAGCATTTAAAGAAATAAATAAAAAAATAAAGGATATTAAAGATAAGCAAGAAACTTTGACAATTTTAAACTTATTTTTATTGCTCTATGATCCATTACTTAAACTTCCACAACTTTAATTTAAGTTGGTCAGTTTTTTTTCTATTGCTATTAAAACATTTCTGAACTCATGCAACGAATTCTTCCGCTTTTGTGGAGATTCAACGTCCTTCGATTATCTGCCTCATTCGAAACGGGTGTTCTGAAGCGTGGAATAACGTCTGTTTTTTTTCTGTGTGGCGCGGCATTGCAACTGAAGTAAATGGTGGAGTTTAAAGGGTTTAGTAAATGGGTTTTGTCAAAATGAATGGGTCAAGTGCCATTGGGTTTAATTGCGTATACATGACGCAAGTTTCAGTTCAAAGGATTTAATAGGTGATTAGATTCATTTGTTGATTGGTTTCTTTGATGTAATACAGGTAGTATTTTTTCCTACGCGAAGAACAGCTACTGTGTATAGCTTCTTCAACGTTAATTCATTCAAAGCATACGTGAAAACTAGTCATTTATACAGTTAGGGCGAATATTTACAATTTACCAACATAAAAATCCCTACTTCTTTCAAGCTAAACAGTGAAGCGTTTACTCCGCTCTTGCAAAAATACTTAACAGCGTGTAAAATTTTTAAAATCAAATTGTTATTTTGCGCTTATTTTGGAAAAGGAATTGGATCAAATATTTGTAGGGAAAAAAATGTTTTAGGAGAGGAAGCTATAATGTTATGCCCGAAGTGAGCAAAAAAAAGTATCCTCTCCTGATTAACCAGTTACTATTTATTCAAATTATTTATAGGTTTTAGCTTCAGTTAATCAATGTACTTCTGAGTTGATTGCATCGATTAAAATTTGCATAACGGGTCGTCTTTATATCAAAATTAAATTCAACTTTGTAATGTTTTGTAAAGCACTCAATTTTTAAAGAATGGAATGTTCAGCACTTAAAAAAATACTCGAAATCCTATGTGTGTTTTTTTTATCAAATAATCAATATTTGAAGACATATTCAATCGAATCACTACGATTTGCAAATTTTTCGCCCACGCTGGTGCTCAAGAATACGAGAGAATTTTTCACAATTCAACTAGCCCCCGAATTCAGAAAATTTGCATATACAGTGATTTTCTCCCTAAGTTTTAATTTATGAGTTATATTTTAGATATTTGTTTAATTTGACGTTCAAAATATTATTAATTGGTACTTTGATTGTCGAACATTACTAGTTGCAAAAAATTAAAAATGCCTGAATACGAAAAGCTGCATCCAGTATTAGTTTGTTAAAAAATTTTTATTAAAATAAATAATATGATTTTAATAAAAAAATTATAATTTGCATTGCATAAAATTAAAATTATAATTGACATTGCATGAATTAATTAATTTTTCTCATTAATTTTCTCAAAAATTCATTATTCAATATAAAGTATACAGTTATATATATATTGACCAGTGTCAGACAGATTTGTTTCAGTGATTAAATTTTAAACTAAATTACCATTAAACTTTCAAAAATCATATTGGGTTTAATTTTTTGTAGAAACTGTAACAAACAAAATGGAAACTTTCGTTGCAAACACACTTGCTAAATAAAAAGTAAGTTTGTTACAGAATATGTCACTTGGACCGCTTTGTGTTTTTAATCGATTTAAAATGGTGAAACCTCATGTATTTCAATTTTCAATTGAATCTGAGAAGTATTTGAAAGCTATTGAATAATTTAAGTGTAATTGAGTTCAAACTCTCCATAAACTATAGTGGCTGACCACTGACCTCTGTGACGTCATTTTTTCCAATAAACAGAACAGCTTTTAGTAACCCTTTAGCTACTGATGATGCTTATAAAAGTGTAATTCACAAGTAGATGTTTTACTTTCAATTAGTATTTGGAAAATATGGCACAAGCTCATTATAATCTACAAAGGGAAAGAACATTATTTTTTTTTTTCAGAAGAAAATTGTACATTAGGTTACTTGGGCCCATTTGCTATGCTCTGAAGTTACTTACAAGTCCCATTTAAAATATCTTCCTTTTGAAATAGCTCCTTTTAAAATACCGTTCATCCTTTTGAATGTTAATAATGAATTTCTTTTAAATATTAATAATAAATATCTTTTAAATATTAATAATTCGTCTTTTTAAAATACCGTTCGTTTACTTTTCATTGTCCGTTTAAAGGAAAATAGATGGCAGTGCGGATTTTATACTTGCAGTATAAAGTTAAAGACTAAAACTGCAACCTATATTCTTTCATAAAATGTTGTTGTTGGTAAGTGAAATTTAGTTATTACAAATAAAAGGGATTAAAGAAAATAAATTCACCCTAAACACCATTTTATGTTCCAAATTTTTTTTTACCGCAATGTAATATTATTAATTGTATAGATAGTGCTTTAAAATAGACAAGGCAAATAATTTAAATTAAATCTTAGCAATGCAAAAAGCGCCAAACTCAAAGCCCGCGCTCAAACAATTGTGCCGTACCGATATAGAAATATTTTACGTCACTACGTGATTTTGGTAACATGATTTGCAGTTCAAATGTCGAATTATTTCATATAGATTAACTTTTTGCCTACTGTACTGATACTGTTGACAGCTGCATAGATTAAATACACTCTAGATCTGAAACTCGGATTGAATTAGATTGAGATAAACACTAGTGCCCCCAATTGTGTCGAAGGGAACTAATGTAATGGCTGTCTTTTTTTAGGGAAAACCTGTGTAGCTCTAATGCGACGACATTTCAAACCAACCTACCTAGGAAAAACTGAACAGTAGGCACTGCAATCGGAAGGTACAACTATACCAATCAGCAAATCGATCGCTAATAGTGCATTAGTTCCTTTCGACACTTTTAGAGCGCTAGGTATCAGATAAGATTTTTGCTGGTCTAAAGGATTCTTAGTCTATGGCCTACTTGTTGCTGGTACACATGTTGTACCATCAGTATTCAAAAGGTTAAGCATTTTTAGTATTTTTTTTAAAATAAAAGATTCATATTGTACTATTTCTGGCACTTTTATTTGATTGAAAAATGATGAACGAGCCATTGTCACTTTAGCGATGGAAAGATTAATCACAGAGCCTCAGAACTTGGATCCTATATCAATTCTAGTTTCGTATACTTCGGTTCTATAAATTGATTTATATGACGTCAGAATAAATAAAAGCTACTGAAGATCAATACTTTGTTCAAAGTAATATTAAATTGTTTTCTAAATATTGGCATTTCTCTACAATTTCTCTTGACTTTTTGTCCTTACTCTCGGTAAATTAAAATAAAATAACAACGGTTTCGTTCATAGCTTACTTTAAAGTATGCTTTGTTACAACGATGTTAATAGTTTTTTTTCCTATTTTTTTTAAGTTTTAATTTTGAATAGTACGACAGTGTGTAATTAAGGAAAGTCCTTGCAGTTACAACTGATAATTTATTTTCAATACAAGATTGTTTTTGTTAAACATATTGAGTTGACAAGAATTTTGCGAAAGGATAAATTATAAGCCTTTACAAAACTTTAATATAGTTTGAAACAAAAACTTTATATAAAACTTAAATGAGTGAGAATAATTAAACTACTACTTTCCAAAATAGGGTAAGGTGGGGTAAGTGGGCCACCTTTTTGGCATAATTCGACTTTAGACCCTCATACCACTGGATGTAATCGGCCTAACAACTAATTTTTTTTAGGTCCATTCTCTCATATGTTATAAATGTACCCATGGCAACCTTAATACAAATTGGCAAATAATAAATTTAAAAAATATGTTTTTCTTTTTGATCATCTGAGTGGCCCACTTGCCCCGCAAGGTGGGGTAAGTGGGCCAACCCCCTAATATATTTTTACACATAACTGGTAGAGATATGTTGGGACAAGTGGAATAATCTACATGATTTTTTGAGTGTTTGAAAAAAAAGTAATGATGTATCTGTAATAGTTCTCCCATAGCAACTTTTCTGGCATGCAAGCTTACTAAAAGAAAAAATACGTTAATTTTCATCTTGTCATTTTTGCATGTAGTTTAAAAAAAGTGTTAGAGCTACAGATTTTAAACTGGCCTATGTCAATGAATAGTACTATGAATAGTGAATATGACTAACCTCATGAATCAGTGAATATGACTTTTTTTAAGTATATTAAAGAGTTGGGGGAAGTGGGCCACCCATGGCCCACTTACCCCGCCATTGTGGTGACCCACTTACCCCAAACGTTGGGCAAATGGGCCACCCCAATTTTCTTTTAACCTTATCAACATCACAAGTATATGACACTACAAAAAGATACTATGTTTCATACACTTTCAAAATATATAACATTTTGTTTTGTATCATGAACCGTTTGGAAATAAATAGAAAAATAGTATGATGGCATGAATTACGAAAAGATGCAATTTTAAAAATTTTCACAAAAAGGAGTGTAACTTGTTACATACTTAAATGAAAATGATGCCATAATGTTTCCTGCATCTATTGGGGTAAATACGTAAAAATATTGTAACAGATTTTTTTTACGTCCATAATTCGGGAAATGCCAGGGGGGGGGGGCCCACTTGCCCCAATGGCCCACTTACCCCACCTTACCCTATACAAAACAAGAAAAGTTTAAAAGGAAAAATATTTTCCTACTTTGGACGGCTGTATTATTATTATTGCAAATGCTAAATAATGCAAAAACTAAACGATGCTCTGTAAACCGTTATTTAATGAAATACTCATTCGACTACTTTTCAAATTAGTATGATAAAAATATTGAAAACACAAATTGTTAATTCAATTCCTATTGTTTGTCATTATATGTTTTACATATCATGCCATAATGAAATTTAGTTCACTTACCTACAGCAGTAGAAAATACTATTAAAATAAAAAAAATCGTTAAAAGTACTAATCTATAGTTTATCTGTACGGTCGTAATGATCGGATTACGTGCAGAGAAAGTGCACTTTAGGACTAGGGTAAGAATTAAGTCCTCATTAATTGCTTTTTTTGCTATCACAAATCCTTTCACATTAATAAAAAATGTGTTTAAATTATTTCCAATATGTTTCTGTGTTAAATGTAGGCAATAAGATAAATTGTTTTAAAAACTATTCCAGTTTTTGCGCAATGGTATAGAAACATAACCATTTCGTAAATGATTTTTAATTTTATATTCATAAAATTGAAGAAAAAATGTCTAGGGAAGTACAGCTTAAAAAGATAATTTATAATTATAGCATGTTGTTACTTTCTTCCAAAAATAATGTTTCTTATTTTTCTAATTGCTCTCACAAAAATCTTTAACATTTTCTCAATCTTGTATTATTTTAGTATTTCTTTTTTCATAATCAAGTTATTGAAACGAAAAAAAAGCACCTATAACCCTTTTAGTATTTATTGAACTCCCTCTTAACCCACTTTCTTTTGTTTTAGGGTATTTTTTGGGGGGGGGGGTGTTTTTAACTTTTTAAGTCTCGTCGTCACTAATAGAGCATTATTTAGATGTTACTTTTCGGTAATAAACACTATGGCTTTTTGAACACACGATGGTGTTAATCTTTTTTACACTGCAAAATAATGTTATTTGCCTTTTTCAGCCAGATTTTTATCTTAAATAACCTAACAAAAAATATTAGCAATTTATGTTTTGCTAAAAAATTATTATTGAAAAAAAAACTATACAAATTAAATTTAACTAAATTAACTATAATACAATTAAAATAAAAAAAATCTTTCAAAAAGTCAGCAACCATAGTTATTGGCAAAACATTTGCTGTCAAAATTTGAATGGGTATTATTAGGCTTAAAACTTAAAAATGGCAAAAGCTGATAGTAACGGGAAAATAATATTTACAGAGATTATTCAAGAAGCATTATTTTCCTTCAAATACACTGAAATGCTATGAAGAAAGTAATGTGAAACAAGTTGCTGAGTAGCATTAAGCAAAACTTGGGAACTTTATGACGAAATTTGATAGCTTAATAAATAAGTATTTAATCTCCTTATTTGATGAAATGTTGACTTGGGGTTTCTTCGCAAACAATACAAGTTCTTAAAACATTAGAATCTATTTTTATGAAAGCGGAGTCTACTTGAAACTTTGATAAAAGTCGTTAACCTGATTTACAACTCACATTTATGGAACGTCGCAATTTCTCATTCGAATTATGCTTCACTTGCATCTATATAAATTCTAAAAGTTTTTTTAATGAAATGGTAATTAGCGAATTCATTAGTGATGTCATCCGTGCATTTAGTAAAATTTATACGACATTTGAATTATAATGAATTAATAGGATTCAAAACATAATATTAATCGTGCAGATCACAATTAGAGGTGCCCTTAAAATTCAATTTAATGCATTTAGAACTGTAACTTTAAGGCAGAGAGTAGGAGCTGCATTAAAATGGGGTTGAATATAATCTTACTATTCTTCTGATAAAAGAATATGTCTGATGTGCACTCCCCGACATAACCTTTACAATAGCCTAAAATACATTTGGTACAGGGCTCGGAGGGCTGAGCGTGTAGCATCGCTGGCCAGCAGTTTGCGCGCTGTAACAGGTGCGAGTTCGATTCTAGCCTTCGCCCTGGGTGTACTTCCTTTCTCTGTGACAGTAAAAACTCTTTCAGTGTCTGTGTTATTTGACAAAGGCTTATAAGCGGGTCTCTGATTAAGCCACACTAGCCGGAATATACATGTACCCCCTACCCTACCCTCCATTTGGTACAGTCTAAATAAAACACTTATTCAAATTGAAGCCACCTACTCTGCCGTTATCTTCAGTCCCTTTACATATGCAAATTTTCTGGCTGATCTTTTGTTTATATATATTACTTTGTAGGGGAGAGAAGGGGAATGGCGCCACCCTAAGGGAAATTGAATTTTCATGCAGAATTGTGTTGCAATTAATGTAAATTGTAATGAGCATAGCATACTACAGTTCATAACCTATCTTGTAGTGATTTTTTTAAATTTAAATATTTAATAAAAACTGAATAAAATTGTATTTTTCTAAAGCTCGCACAGTGGCGGGATTACCCTTGTATCTGGGGTAATGCCGCCACACCACTGGGGTTATGCCGCCACATCAATAAACAAAGCAAATAATCTATAAATAATGAAAAATTACATAATAAAGCAATACATATCGAACTAAAATAGGTTTAATTAACTTTGGAATAGTAAATTGTACAGGATACAGCTCTTTTATTAACTTTCTATGTGCAACTAGCTATGCAGGTTTTTTTTAAAGTTTCGTTGGTCTATTTGACCAGTTCAGTTATTCTTTTTCGGATACGTGGCATCTCTAACGAAAACTAATAGATTGTAGGGCCAATATATGAAATTTCTATTTTACGGATTATGCCGCCATCCTTTTGCATGTGGCGGCATAACCCCAGAGTGATGTGGCGGCATTACCCCAGTGAGACAAAATGGCATAGACTGCTTGTTTAAAGAAAGGTAGTTAGCCTAGCGTCCATACTAACGACGTGATAAAATAGCCAAATAATTACTCTTTTAAATGATATATAACTAATTTATCTAACGTAGAGATGGCAGTCACTTATCGCTTAATTTCAGAAGGCTCAAGATTAGATGAAAATCACTAAAAACAGTATTTTTTAAATATCTTTACACCAACTCAACGCACGGCCATTAGCGTCTATACTACAAATTACTTTGTTTCCTGCTACAGATCAGCGCTCACATCCCCCCTCCCACACACACCACTGGCGAGATACAAGGGGTGGCGGCATTACCCGAGGTGGCGGGATTCCCCTGCTCTCCCCTACGTTGCATTTTTTCACTAAACATAGTTGTAATTATTTTTGGCTCTTACAGAATTTATTCTAGGAGAGTCTTTATCAGTGTTAATTTAACGTTTAAATAATAACTGTAAATTCTAATCATTTTCTAATAAAAAAATTCTTTTTACGTTCAACCATTTTATGTTTTTTACGAGGGCTTGAACTCGCGTTGAACAACATACTTTTAAAGTACAGCAACAAAATAAAACAAATCGTTTTACATTCGAGTTACGTGACGTACTATTAAGAGTTATTGACACTTATCTTCCTTTACGTAAATAATGATGTAAAGAGTTTGACGGCACTTATCCCCTTAAAATTGATTTTAAACGTATCTAAAGCACATATTTTTTAAACACAAACCAACAACTTTACTAGCAATCTATAACCCTTTCCGACCGGGCTCGCACGATCGTGCTTGTAGTTATAATAGAAAGTTCAAGCTCCTCAAAAATATCGATACCGAAGCAGCTGACATGCACCATTTGTTATTTGTATAAAAAATTACTTTGTTTTTAAGGAGTTGCTGGCATTAATCCTGTTAAACAACTTTTTTTTTGATAAAACTCCAAATTTAGTCTCATAATTTTAAATCAGCGCCACCTGACCGCCGGTCAAAAACAGATAAATGGTATGTGTAGCATAATATTTCTATAGCACCTACCGAATTGTGCAGAATAACATTCACTAATGGAGTTTGAAAGTTTATTCTAAACATTCGGAAACATCCCAACTCGTTGGTTACTCATTAAATACAGGAAACATTTCTGTTTAGCCCTAGGGAGGAATCAAACTAAACTTTATCCCTTTCCCCTCGAAGCTCTCTTTAGAAGCCAACAGTGCGCATTCATATTATAAATGCAGTTTGATAAATAAACTTAATAATGGTGGAATTAACGATAAATATGTTTATAAAGGAATTAAAAGGGCTTTTTACCCATGGTCATCGCTACCTTGTCAAAACTTTCTATAAAAGTGAATTATTTAAAATTAATTTCTTTATATTTAATTGCATATTGACGAAGAAAACATTAGATTTTAAGAGATATTTCGAACAATGCTTGTTCAGTTTGGCAAACAATCCGCTCCGTTAATTTTTGCGAAGAAAATTTTTGAAAGTATTTGGAATTTAAGTACGTAAAATTAATGAAATAATTGGTACACTAATGTCGTGTCTTAGTAGTTGTTGACGTTTCTATTACTTAAGTTCTTCTAGAATATAAGATAGCCCAGGCTAAGATTTGCCATCACAATTTTTATAGTGTATTTTTGAATTTTTTTCCTCAAGTAAGATGTGAAAAATATGTAAGTTGAATGTTTCAAAAACTGGAATATATTTTGAATATAAAAGTGACTGTACCATTTCTTGACTTTTAACCAATAAAAAAGTACTCTCCTTCAATTTATTTCGTGAAAGAAAAACTTCAAAATGTTAAAATTTTTTACTGCAGAAATAACTTTCACTATATAACTTGATTCAGAATAGTTTTGGATTTGTCTGAATTTTATGTATTTAATAAAATAATATTCAAATGGGAACAAAACTTTCTTTGTAAAGACGAAACTTCGTCTTTTAAGTATTGAAATTATCTATTGTAACAAGCGAGGATAGTTGTTACATTAAAAAAATTCTTGTATAAAATCTGACAAATATTTTAAATAAATCTTTAAAACTTATATATATTTCTATTCAAAGTTGCAACTTAGCATAGTAATATAAAATAGGTTTTGATAAATGATATTTAAAATTTAATAATAAATCAAAAAATTTTTACAGATATTACATAATCTATATGGGTAATTCCACGTCAGAAGAGACCACGACTGCCAAAAAAAAATATTTTTTTCTGCACTTGCAACTTTTATATTTGCTTTAAAAAGGTTTGAATTTTATTATTTTTGTATCAACAACTATTATTGTTTCATCTTTGGCAACACAGCAGCTTCAAAATATCCGCTTTGTTTTGAAAGCTTGGTTTCGTGTTTTTTCATCATTTTGAACAAATGAATTTTAAGGTACGAAGCACATTTTATCAGATTTTTTGATAAAATTATTAAAATACACTATCAGAACTACCTTAAAAACACACTATTTATTGGTATTTATAACTAAACGATATTTAATTAGGAAGATAAAAATCTTCTTTTTGACTGTAGTGTCAGTCACGAAAAGATGGAAAAGTTTCTATAACTTTAAAAAAAAAGGCTTTACGTCAAATTTTTTACGATCTTTTCTTACTTTAGTAGCCTCTGCGTAATTCCACACCTCTTAATTTTAAAATGAAAAGCATTTTCTCTATTTATAACACATTTTAGCTTTGTAGTGTCAGTCACAATGTAGTGTGAGTCACAACTTCTTTTGATCTAGATGTTTTAGATTAGCTATAATCTTTGTAGATTTCTTATATTTTGATAATTTTGATTTAAGATGGCTATATCAACAGCTAAAAGAAAAAAAAGAGCAAAGGGGAAGTTTTTAGGAGGGCATAAATTACAAAAAATTAAAGAAAATGAAAGCAAGAACCACTTTACGGACAACACTTCAATTACAAGTATTTCACCTCCATTGCAATTCTCCAACCATTTGACAACCTTGTGTGGTAATTTTTTTTCCAAAACTCGTGGTCATCTTTGCCTACAGTCATGGTAAAGGACCAATTGATGGATGTCGTGATACAGTGAGGAGGGGATAAAAGAAGTCACACTTTCTATCAAATTTGACTCAAATTTTGCTAAAGATTTTTTCACTTTGAATAAGAAATCTGCCCAAACATATCACTATTATACATTTCTGACAACTATGTAAAGGGCAAAATAAGTAGATTAAATGATATATGCTCATCAAAGAAGATAAATACTTCCGATTCCCTGACACTCAAAAATACTCCGGTTTTTTTTTAAATTCAACAAATACCTACTTAAAACAACTCCCAATGTTTCATTAAATCCCCCAAAACACTACAAGGCGGATAAAATAAATTTAAATGTTGTAAAAAGAAATATACATCTCAGAAAAATTCTGAAAATGAACTTGATGCTATAAAAACAGCTTTATTTCTTTTTATAGTTAAATTATCGTTAAAATTTTGTTGGCAAATGTTTAGTAAAGATGCTTATTCAGTAAAACTGAAACATCTGCAATGGTCGGAAAGTCTTTTGCGTGGCTTCAGGGTCAAGGTTTTTCAGAAAATGCGATTGAATAAAGAAGTAAGAACCTACCAGAAACCAACTTTAGGGGACCTTGTGTAACTTTTTGTAACTATATTTTTACCGTGTACGCAATTTTTAACTAACCATGTTCAACACTATTTACATACGTTTTGTTATTATTGCCAAAATTTCCATTTCTGTGATACAATTCACATGCTGTAGTGTGTCACAAGTTGAATATAATGTAAGTCACGCACAAAAGTTTTAATAAATTATTTCCTATGATATTTCAATAGTTTTTTGCTATTAAATGATTCAGTTTTGAACCGTATACTTAAAATAAGCACTGGTAGAATGTTGATCTGGTTGATTTGCTGCATTTTGAAGAAGAAATTAGAGTTTAACAAAATTACCAGAAACCTACTTTAGGGGACATAGTGTATCTTTTTCTAACCATAATTTTACCATTTATGCAATTTTTAAATTTCCATGCTCAAAATTATTAACATATGTTGTGTTATTATTGCTTAAAATTCCATATCTGTGATAGAATTCACAATGTAGTGTCAGTCACGAATTGAATGTAGTGTCAGTCACACACAAAAATGCTAATAAATTATTTCCTATGGTATTTCAATACTTTTTTGCAGTTAATATATTTAGCCTGAAACCTTATACTTAAAATAAGCAGTGGTAGAATGCTGAATTACTGCGCAATCAGAAGAAATTCGAATTTTCATGATAGCCAAAAATCTACGAACTTTCGTGTAGTGTCAGTCACATCAGGACATTTTTATTATTCTTTAGTTAAATAATAACTTTTAAAAAATTTTACTGATTGCTAAAAAATACTATATGCTAAGGGGTATACTGACATACATTATTTTTTTAGTAAATATAAAATAATTATGAACTATGCGTTAACGAAATTGGTTAAATCGTTCTGATGTAGTGTCAGTCACGCGTGGAAATGCCCATATACATAAAAGGCGACTTCTGTTTGTCTGTCTGTATTAGACGCGAAATCTAAAGAACCACGCAACAGATTGTCATGAAATTAGGAACAGCAACTCCGGAAAAAACATAGGCTAATAATTTTGAAAATTTTCCAAAATAATTTTTCAAAAAGAAACAAATACATTCGATTGAATAGTAACTAATATTTAAATTTTCGCGAATCACGTCTGCATTGTAAAAAGAAATGGGCACTCTTATGCTTTTCTGTTTACAGAAGCCGCCATTTTTCAGATAGTCTCCATCTATTCAAAAAGTAGTTCACTATGGGGTAAGGTGGGGTAAGTGGGCCCCCTTTTTGACATAATTCGACTTTAGACCCTCATACCACTGGATGTAATCGGCCTAACAATTTTTTTTTCTGTGGTCCATTTTCTCATATGTTATTACTGCACCCATGGCAACCTTAACACAAATTGGCAAATAATAAATTTAAAAAATTGGTTTTTCTTCTTGGTCATCCGAGTGGCTCACCGGCCCCCGCAAGGTGGAGTAAGTGGGCCACTCCCCTAATATATATTTTCACATAACTGGTAGAGATATGGTGGGGCAAGTGGAATAATCTACATGATTTTTTGAGTGTTTGAAAAAAAAGTAATGATGTATCTTTAATAGTTCCCCCATTGCAACTTTTTCTGGCATGCAAGCTTACTAAAAGAAAAAAATACGTTAATTTTCATCTTGTCATTTTTGCATGTAGTGTAAAATTTTTTTTAGTGCTACAGATTTTAAACTATCCTATGTCAATGAATAGGACTATGAATAGTGAATATGACTAACCCTATGAATAGGTGAATATGACTTTTTTTTAAAGTATATTAAAGATTTGGAGAAAGTGGGCCATCCCTGGCCCACTTTGTGGTGACCCAATTGTGGTGGCCCAAACGCGGGGTAACTGGGCCACCCCAATTTTCTTTTAACCTTATCAACATCACAAGTACATGACACTACAAAAAGATACTATGTTTTATACACTTTCGAGATGTATAACATTTTGTTTTGTATCATGAACCGTTTGGAAATCGATAAAAAAAATAGAATGATGGCGTGAATTACGAAAAGATGCAATTTAAAAGAATTTCACAAAGGGATTGTTCCTTGTTACATACTTAAATGAAAATGATGCCATAATGTTTCCTGCATCTATTGGGGTAAATACGTAAAATATTGTAACAGATTTTTTTACATCCATAATTCGGGAAATGCCGGGAGGGGGGGGGGACTTGCCCCAATAGCCAACTTACCCCACCTTACCCTATCCATATAAAATAACATTAGTTAAATGGGAGTTCGGAAGGGACCACTAAAAAGGTTCACTATAAGCGAGGGTTCACTATATCCCAGGTTCACTATAGTGGGGTTCGGATGTATTTAAGAAAAAAAAAACATTCATCAAATAACTTAGACACTTAGTTTAGTTTCATAGTTTTATGTTTTGCCAATGCGACGAAGTATTAAAGTGAAACATGTGGCTTAACTCTATATTTTTTCTGGGTACAGTAATATGTCATGGGTACAGTAATAACATACGAGAAAATGGACCACAAAAAATAAGTTGTTAGGCCTATTATATCCAGTGCTATGAGGATCTAAATTCGAATTATGCCAAAAAGGGGTCCCACTTACCCCACCTTACCCTATTCAGAATGCAATGAATATGAGCTCTCTATGGATGTTAAATTATGCCGAGATTTAATTTAGTCCAGATAATCCAAGAAAATTTGATACTAAAGGAATATTTTACATTCCACATAATCATATGACATGTGTCCCCATGATTTTTCCATTCACGAAATCTGACGACTCAGCCGGGGATCGAACCCGCAAACTCAGGCATATGAGGCAGACGCGTAATACTTCTCGGCCATTTAGCCGCTACTGTGTGACTCTATATAAAAGGGTATTGACGGGGTTTTCCTTTAAGAAATAAGATCTGAAACCTTCAACAAAAAAAAAACTTATTTCCAACAAGGAGACAGGCACATACACAGTCACACATCAATAGTACTTATATATTTGAAGTATATTTAGTCCCCACTGAATTTTAAATTATAGATTATTTTATAACCCCTGGGAAGAAAACAAGTAGAAATTTTAATGAAATAAAAAAAACATAAAATCATAATGACAATAGCGCTAAAAGCAGCTTGATTGTACAAAATAATTTGAATAGAAATAAAAAAAGAAAATAAAAGATGAAGAATGGAGATGCAACTGACCTCGTCAGGGGGCTAGCCAGCTAAGATTTCTGGGGTCGTTTCTGAAATGGATTACCCTATAAGTATTGTTGTAAGCAGAAACGGCAGTCCACAGACCCCGACGCCACCGAAACCAAACAAAGATGAAAAAAAAAACAGAGCTACAAAAATTTACTTACCAAGCCCGATCACCCAACAGTAATAATGAGGATGACCGGACTCGGTCGACTTATGATACAGAAGTATGGCTGCAGAAATTTCAACTCTGCACAAAATGAGTAAAAGCAAAAATAAGTAAATAAATGAATTAATGAATAAATGGAATAGAAATTGAAATAGCAATAGCCCAGGGAAATAATCCACTTATTCAAATCGAAAATCGTGTCTAAAGTCTAGTGATTTTAAGAAAAAGTGTGAAAAAGTTACCTGTTAAGCAAAAGTGCTCAATAGATATTTATGCAACTAGTGTGAAAAGTAATGCTTTTTAAAACTAGTGGATTTTATTTCACGAGCGAGGTACGAGCGAGTGAAATAAAGACACGTGTTTTAAAAAGTTTACTTTTCGCACGTGTTTCATACACTATTTTTTATAATTGCGTGAAAAAAATCACATCTCATTGGTTCAAAAATAATTCACGTGCTAATTAGACTAAAATGAGTTTGGAGCTTCCAGGAGTGATGTCAAAGAAAACAACCAATGAACTCGCAGTTCGGAGCGCGTGACGCTATAAAAAACCAATGAGCGTGTTTCAACATTTTGTCAAAGAAAGCAACCAATGAACTCGCAGTTCGAAGGGCGTGACTTAAGAAATATTTCCATTCCATCGCGAGAAAAAAAAAATCATTGATTCAAAAATAATTCACGCGCATAATATTTTTAAATACAGCAGATCGATAAATCTTTGGATTTTATGAGTATTATCAAATCGAAATTTTACTTGAAATGTTGGCATCTTATAAAAAGAGTGCGACAAAGTCTTTTTTTCACTGCTTTTGGGTGAAAAAAAGTACTTTTTTTCACTGTTTCAAAAAGTCTAGCTTTGTGCACGTGTCTGATATTGAAATTATAATGTAAAAGTCGGCTTTTTTTCACGCAATTATAAAATAGATATTTATGCAACTAGTGCGAAAAGTAATGCTTTTTAAAACAAGTGGATTTTATTTCACGAGCGAGGTACGAGCGAGTGAAATAAAGACACGTGTTTTAAAAAGTTTACTTTTCGCACGTGTTTCATACTCTATTTTTTATAATTGCGTGAAAAAAATCAAATATCATTGGTTCAAAAATAATTCACGTGCTAATTAGACTAAAATAGACTAAGAGATGTCAAGGAAAACAACCAATGATCTCGCAGTTCGGAGCGCGTGACGCTATAAAAAACCAATAAGCGTGTTTCAACATTTTGTCAAAGAAAGCAACCAATGAACTCGCAGTTCGAAGGGCGTGACTTAAGAAATATTCCCATCGCGAGAAAAAAAAATTATTGATTCAAAAATAATTCACGCGCATAATATTTTTAAATACAGCAGATCGATAAATCTTTGGATTTTATGAGTATTATCAAATCGAAATTTTACTTGAAATGTTGGCATCTTATAAAAAGAGTGCGACAAAGTCTTTTTTTCACTGCTTTTGGGTGAAAAAAAGTACTTTTTTTCACTGTTTCAAAAAGTCTAGCTTTGTGCACGCGTCTGATATTGAAATTATAATGTAAAAGTCGGCTTTTTTTCACGCAATTATAAAATAGATATTTATGCAACTAGTGTGAAAAGTAATGCTTTTTAAAACTAGTGGATTTGGTAATGGGACAAAATATCGCGGCCGAAATATCGCGGGCCCAAAATATCGCCGTAAAGTAAAAATGGAGTGGATTTTATGGTGTTTGGCAGTGAGAGGGAGTTCGATGGTAAAATGGTATTACTTATCTAGTACATTGTGATGAAGTTCGGTTTTACCTATTAGTACCTGGATTTTTATAAAAATGTATTTTAGGTCGTGCATTTTTATGCATTTTTTTTTGTTATGACCATTTAGTCACGAGGTGGGTTTAATGGGTTAAGGTTTTATATTTGAACTTGATTTTTATAATAGATATAATGGAGTTCGATGGTAAAATGGTATTACCAATCTAGTAAATTTTGATGAAGTCCGGTTTTACCTATTCGAGCCAGGATTTTTATAAAAATGTATTTTAAGTCATTCATTTTTATGCATTTTTTTGTTATGACCATTTAGTCACGACACGAGGGGGGTATAATGGGTAAGGTTTTAAATTTGAACTTGATTTTTAGCTCGATCTTTTTGGCCGCGATATTTTGGCCCGCGATATTTCGGCCGCGATATTTTGTCCCCAAACCAGTGTATTTTATTTCACGAGCGAGGTACGAGCGAGTGAAATAAAGACACGTGTTTTAAAAAGTTTACTTTTCGCACGTGTTTCATACACTATTTTTTATAATTGCGTGAAAAAAATCACATCTCATTGGTTCAAAAATAATTCACGTGCTAATTAGACTAAAATGAGTTTGGAGCTTCCAGGAGTGATGTCAAAGAAAACAACCAATGAACTCGCAGTTCGGAGCGCGTGACGCTATAAAAAACCAATGAGCGTGTTTCAACATTTTGTCAAAGAAAGCAACCAATGAACTCGCAGTTCGAAGGGCGTGACTTAAGAAATATTTCCATTCCATCGCGAGAAAAAAAAAATCATTGATTCAAAAATAATTCACGCGCATAATATTTTTAAATACAGCAGATCGATAAATCTTTAGATTTTATGAGTATTATCAAATCGAAATTTTACTTGAAATGTTGGCATCTTATAAAATGAGTGCGACAAAGTCTTTTTTTCACTGCTTTTGGGTGAAAAAAAGTACTTTTTTTAAAATGTTTCAAAAAGTCTAGCTTTGTGCACGCGTCTGATATTGAAATTATAATGTAAAAGACGGCTTTTTTTCACGCAATTATAAAATAGTTATTTATGCAACAAGTGTGAAAAGTAGCACTTTTTAAAACTAGTGTATTTTATTTCACGAGCGAGGTACGAGCGAGTGAAATAAAGACACGTGTTTTAAAAAGTTTACTTTTCGCACGTGTTGCATACACTATTTTTTATAATTGCGTGAAAAAAATCAAATCTCATTGGTTCAAAAATAATTCACGTGCTAATTAGACTAAAATGAATTTTGAGCTTCCAGGAGAGATGTCAAAGAAAACAACCAATGAACTCGCAGTTCGGAGCGCGTGACGCTATAAAAAACCAATAAGCGTGTTTCATCATTTTGTCAAAGAAAGCAACCAATGAACTCGCAGTTCGAAGGGCGTGACCTAAGAAATATTCCCATCGCGAGAAAAAAAATTCTCTGATTTAAAAATATTTCACGCGCATAATATTTTTAAATACAGCAGATCGATAAATCTTGGGATTTTTTGAGTATTATCAAATCGAAATTTTACTTGAAATGTTGGCATCTTATAAAAAGAGTGCGACAAAGTCTTTTTTTCACTGCTTTTGGGTGAAAAAAAGTACTTTTTTTCACTGTTTCAAAAAGTCTAGCTTTGTGCACGCGTCTGATATTGAAATTATAATGTAGAAGTCGGGTTTTTTTTTCACGCAATTATAAAATAGATATTTATGCAACTAGTGCGAAAAGTAATGCTTTTTAAAACAAGTGGATTTTATTTCACGAGCGAGGTACGAGCGAGTGAAATAAAGACACGTGTTTTAAAAAGTTTACTTTTCGCACGTGTTTCATACACTATTTTTTATAATTGCGTGAAAAAAAATCAAATCTCATTGGTTCAAAAATAATTCACGTGCTAATTAGACTAAAATAGACTAAGAGATGTCAAGGAAAACAACCAATGATCTCGCAGTTCGGAGCGCGTGACGCTATAAAAAACCAATAAGCGTGTTTCAACATTTTGTCAAAGAAAGCAACCAATGAACTCGCAGTTCGAAGGGCGTGACTTAAGAAATATTCCCATCGCGAGAAAAAAAAATTATTGATTCAAAAATAATTCACGCGCATAATATTTTTAAATACAGCAGATCGATAAATCTTTGGATTTTATGAGTATTATCAAATCGAAATTTTACTTGAAATGTTGGCATCTTATAAAAAGAGTGCGACAAAGTCTTTTTTTCACTGCTTTTGGGTGAAAAAAAGTACTTTTTTTCACTGTTTCAAAAAGTCTAGCTTTGTGCACGCGTCTGATATTGAAATTATAATGTAAAAGTCGGCTTTTTTTCACGCAATTATAAAAAAATATTTTTGGCACTGTTTTGTTTTACGATACACCTACATTTTTCACGTGAAAATAATACCATAACGGGCTAACTAAAAAGTATAATAAACTCCAGCAAACTAAATTTAATAAATTATATTCAATATGCATAACCGTTGCCTTAATTAATTTAGAAGTTTCCCTAATAAGTTAAAAGGGAGTCTAAATGCAATTTACGAAGTTAATCCAATTAAATCCTTTTTATGCATAATTCTACTTATGGTTCTTAATGTTAACTTTAATTGAATGAAAAGAAAGCATAATTGTTTTTAAGACAGCATGATTCATTTGGAATTTTTTATTGTATTCACCACGTTATGTTTAAAGTAAAAAGACTTTTAATGATAGGCAATAACTACTGCCATATAATGCTTTAAAAAAAACGTTTTGTGAAATTATGGTGGTCTAGAAAAAACTTAGGTGCTTTAGGTGTTAAAAAAAGATTTAGGTGCTCTTCTTCAAAATAAAAATACGCAGCATAAGGTTTTAAAAAGTTATGTTTTTTTAAATGACATATCGACAATGAAATATCAATTGAAAAATATTCTGCCATCTATGTAAATTATCCTTCCTTCCTCAATGGCACGACCGACCCGGGTGGGCCCTGGCCTTCTCAATCAATTTCCCCCCGGTCTGCCTCTGCCTGGAAGTGGTCTTCCAGTTTGAGACCTTTAAGACTGATAAGTCTCTTTCCACGCAGTCGGCCCATCTCAGCTTTGGTCGGCCTCTGGTCCTTGATCCGATGAGCTGAGCCAAAAAAATTATGTTTGTCGAACGCTCTCTGTTCATTCCAATGATGTGACCAGCCCATTTAATTCTTTGGATTTTTACATACTTGAAAACATAAGGCTCTCTAAAAGCCCGATAGAGAAATAAATTATGTTTGTGCAATATTTTATTCTAGTATATCTAAACAAAATTAGTGCTTTTAACAAATAAATTGCTCAAAATGTAGTGTTTTAAAGTTGAAAACCTCTTTTTCTTAATTTTTTTAAGCAATAGTGCACACTTTGGCTTATTTTAAAGACCCCAACAACATTGTCAGGTCCATACATTAAAATTCATAGCTCAATCAATTGACTCTAAAATACCTCCGTTCATTCCGGCGCCCCCTAGTCCGGTCCTCATTTTCTTCTTAACTCTGCGATCTATGTTAATTTATGTTGGCAAATGTCTGGTTGGGCTTTTCATAGTCTGATAAGAGATTTACAACCATGAATATAAATTGGATTCATCTTTTTATGATTGCTCGGAAGATGTCATTTATAAATGAAGGGTCTAGTTGCAACTCTCATTCTCCAAAGTACAACTAAGATACAAGGTCCAGGGTGTTCATAGGCTATTTAGGACAATCGCAAATTCAATTGGACGTGGTCGCCAATTAGAGAACCGGACCTTATATCTTAGTTATGCTAAAGAATAGTATATAATGTGAGTTTTGCAACCAGAAATTTCAGTTTAATAAATTATATTTCAGTTTTTTTAAATTTGCCATTGGTATGTTTAGATCAGCTTACATTGAATAATATTATATAGGATTATATTATATGCATTATACGATTAAAATTTATTTACAATTTGTAATGGCTCTAAAATACGTTAATGGACTACGAATATCTCGATCTCATAATCTTATGTTCACTAAATTGATGCCTTACGAGGACTTCTTTGGTTTTGCGGACGATACTTATCTCTTTCCCAGTAAAAAAAATGAAACAATTTCTCATAATACAGTAGAACTCCAGTAATCCGAACTATGACAATCCCAAAATTCACTTATTAAGTCGCTTATCCGAAACGTTGAATACTCAAATCACTTCACCCCATTTCTTAGCGTGAACATAATGTGCATGTTTCAGCGGCAGAGTGACAGCAGTTCCAGCAGTTTTGTTTTCATTTTTGGTCCATCTGGAATTCTATTCGTTTTGAACAGTAATATATTTTCTTATCTTACTAAAACGAATGTTGCGTAATTTTTTCCCCGTTTATTTTCGCTTTACTGTTCCGCATAAGACAAAATTTCATCTAAATCGAGGTTTTCCAACAACATTGGCATGCTGGTAATGCTTTGAGTACTTGAAAATTAATCGATTTGAAACCGATAAGGTGAAGTAAATAGAAATTTCAGCCGGGGAATAAAGCCCCGGCTGAGTCGTCGGATTTTCTGGATGGGAAAATCTTGGGCACGCATGTCATGTGACTATGTCGCATGTAAAAGATCCCTAGAGGGCCCTTTTGGCTTGGGTTCTTTCGGCAAAATTAAATCTCGGCATACTTTAACATCCACAGAGAGCTCAGATTCATTGTAATCTGCGCGTCAAAATTGGTAGCGAGAGTTGCCTAAATAGTTCCACAAAAAAAATGACGATCAGTTCTGGGGAATATGCCGAGTCTTCAAAGGCTTGACCGTCAGTGTTGCAACCTCATTAGAGAAAAAAAATGATGTATTCAGTGTCTGTGTAAATATTTAAGACTTTGTTTTTTTACAAATATCATCCTGATTTAAGTTAAGAGTTTTGCCAAAGTATTGCAATGTCTAGGAATGTTTGATCAATGATTGCTTCAAAGTAAAGCATTTGATTAATTAAAACCATTTGCGTTTTTAGTTGAGAATAATTATTCGAAAAAGTTACTTGAAAATAAGTCATTAGGAAAATGAAATACTTAATTTGCAATTCATTCATTTTGAAACATGCTCAACAAATTTCTAATTCAAGAGGTTTGTTTATTTTCATGAAAAAATTTGTGGTAAAACTCATCTATTACGAAAAGATTGGCAGTACTTAATTATTTAAACTAATTTAATTTTCATTTTTTTCTTCGTATATTTTTAAAAAAATATTTTGTTAATACTACTTAAGTTTAAATTTTAAACTTTGTACATTTTAAATTTGATAATGCTTTTAAAGCAATGTATTTCTTAATCGACAATGTCTGTTAATCTAAGTTAAGAGACAATCCTTACAAAATTAGTTTTAAATTTTTTTTATCTGCTTTAATAATCAATTTGAATGTTTAAATAATTTTTTTAAAAAAGCATGAAAAATATATGAGTAAAGCCATTTTAAAATTAATTCAAGATAAACTATTTTAAGTTTTTACAAAAAATTAGTTAAATTAAGTTCTTACAGATTATATTTTAGCGTTTGCTAATTTCATTGTTGTAAAAAAAATCTTATTAAAAATTTAACTTTACGCCCTCATAATTTTAGGTATTCATTTTTTTAAAAACATTTATAGATAGAAATATATTGAAAAAAAAAACTTCAGTGGTTATACGATAATGTTTTTAAATTATCGCGAAGAAAATTGTATAAATTTTATCATTAACACTTTCTCCTTCCTAGTTCCAAGAAATGTATTTATAAATATTGTTTTTTTTTATAAAAAATTGCTTTTTAAAAAATGTTTTTGACTTTTTTTTTTAAAGAATAGAAGTATATATTTGTCAACATTTTCTATTTTCATCTCAAATGCAAGTACTTCTCTTTGATTTGGTAATATCAATATTTTGAGCATTTATTTTTTCTAGAAAATTTATTTTCGAGAATATAAATTTGATTTAAATAAAGCAGCCGTTACGTTGTTCGGACTCTTTAATCAAATTTCAATAAAGCTAGTAAGTTTAAATAGAATGTTAGGAAATAAAAAAAAATGTGTATTTTGACTTCCAAGCCATTTGACATTTTTATTCTGTTAGTAAAAATTAAAAAAAAAATAAAGAGGATAAAATTTTTAATAAATTCTAAACACAAGCATTTCGGCAATAAAAAAAATTTTGTCAAATGAAATGTTTAGTTTATGTTGCATGCCCTTGGGTAATTATGTGATAGTCTGAACATTGTCATTTCACAAAATATAAATAAAAATATATATTTGTATATTGGTTAAAATATTCCATAGGAAAAGTATTATTTGTTAAAAAAATTGAATATTTTATCGTTGTGTTTATATAATTATAAAAGAGATATGTCTTACATATTTACTAATATTTAAATATCTGTAAATATATACTTTCCTAATCGATCTTAATTATTGTGTTAATCGAATTTTTTAATGTGCTAAAACTTGGTAATTGATATTTAATGTTTAATGCTTTCAAAACACTGCGAAAACTATTAGTTTGACCTTCAATGAAGAAAAAAAAATTTGAATGGGATAAACAGAATGCTCAGGAAACATTTTTGTTGCATTAAAAAACTAATGTATTACAATTCATTCATGTGTTGTTGGCATTGAAAAACAATTATTTTTGAAATAATGGATCAGATTAAGTACCAAGATACATTAGAGAATATATATAATGACATCACCATGGAAATAAATCATTGTATTAATTTGGTCAACAAACTTTATTATGGCTCATGTAGCCTGTTTAGATCAAAGCACTTAAGTAGAGACACAAAAATCTTACTATACAAGACTTAAGCAAGAGAAGTTGTATTTTTGTCAGCGAATGATGGACATTGAATAAATCAGATAAAATAAACTATTAATTTTTGAACGAAACATATTTAAGAAGGATTTTGGATCAGTATTGAAAACTTATAATAATTAGGGAATCAGATATAATCATGACTTACAACTGAATTTTGAAGAACCTAATGTACAAAAAGCAATCAAAGTACCCCAACTTGCATGGCTCGGACACATATACAGATATAAAGAAGAAAATTATAAAAAAAACTGTTATAAATCAGAAGGGAAAAAACAGACCCCGAAAAAGTTTACTAAACAATGTAGAAAAGTGGCCAGGAAGTTTTAGGGCTAACATACAGACATTTATATCGTCGTATTATATATATCGTCGACATTTATATCGTCATTTATATCGTCATTTATATCGACATTTATATCGTCGTATCGTCGTATTTATATCGTATTTTAAGATCTCGTTTAAACTGACTGACATTAGTTGGAAAACGGTTTTAAAGTTGATGAAGAAGAAGATATAATACTTTTTACTTTCATTTACGTGATATGAAAAATAAGGTAAATGGAAGAGGAGTGAGTGATTACTGCAAAAGGATTGCCTGTCTGTCTGTCGACAGCCACTCCACAGCTTAAAATTTAGCATAGAGCTCCTAGTACTGGTCGGTCATCATAATAGGGTTTTAGAGAAAAACGCGAAATAGTACCAAATGTAACCATAACAACCTTAAGGTAATACTTTTATTATAGAAATTCGACAATTTCCGGTAAAATCAATATACTAAAACCTTTTTAATGTTTTATTAAATGAGGCTATTTTAAGTAGCACACAAATAAAATTAAATAATAATTTCAGGAATAATAACACTCAAGAGCATGCCCTTAATCCTGTAACGCCTTGTCAAAGGAATTTGTTGTGAGAATTAAAGATTTAATTACTTTTAATTAATTCCTAAAACTCTAAATATAGAATCATTTTATTCAAATTTGTGCCCCATATTTTCTCTGCGGAAAACTACTTCGAAATGGATTTTTTCTTCTTATTGATGAAATTTTCAAAACACAGATTAATTAATTTTTATTTCGTATTTATTTTTTTTCTCAATAAGCAAATTTGTTAGTTAATAAAAATATTCCCATGCTGAAGTACTTTTTATAAACAGGTTTTATGATTAAATCATTTTTTTTATAAGAATGTATTTCGATATTTTCAAAGATATTTAATTTTGATAAAATATTTTCTAGTTATAAAATTGTAACTATTTTCGACAAATAATAAATCATATGCGATTCTTACGACGTTTATAAGAGTTAAGTTGAGCTAATGTAATTTTACTATTGCAAATGTTAAATTTTAAAGCATATTTCTTAGAGGACAAATAATAATAAAATAATTATTTTTGCGAAAAGTTACATAATACTCTATAATAACCGCCATAACCATCTACTCATGTATTACTTCCATGTATTGTACAAAGAATGGAATGGTATGATACATATATTTTCCAGCTGGTGTGCTTGTTCAGAGAACCGCTTATAAGCTTTCGTCAAGTGGGACAGACACAGAAAGAATATTATCAGTCACAAAGGAAGGAATAACATAGACAAATAACAACATTTATTGATGGTCACAAACATCCATGCCTGACCGGGATTCAAACCGGACCATAGCAGACCCAAAGGCTAGCGTCCTAACGATTGCGCCACCGGGCGGCATTGTACAAGGAGAACATCTCAGACCTATTGATTTCAAATTTCTAATACATACTATACTCTCCTCAGAATGGGTATGTACAGTTCAGAGGAGCCCTGTACATAATTATTCCTACTAAGCCCCTAATCCACTCAAAGGTACTTGAACCCTTGCTTGATTAAACTCTGAATTTCCAATTCAGTTCATAACTGTTGATCCGTTTTGAATGGCAGTGGACTGTTACAAAACTAGAGACTGTTTCCTAAGAGAAATTGAAGATCAAATTTCAACAGAAATCGTGACTTAAAAGGAAAAGTATTTTTTACGCATTGTATCTACTTTTACTTCTTTACATATTGTTAGGAAACTAGTAAAAAATACAAAGATTTGAATAAAGGCCGAATAGTTGTCTGAGAAACCTTTTCTTGAGACTTACAAGCACGATCCTTGTCTTTCCAGCCACAAGCCGTTTCCAAGACGACGAAGACATCCCAACTTTGTCGTCTGCAGTGCTGTAGGCGTCTTGAATTGCATAACACATTTGAAGGGTGTAGAATCAAAACTCACATTCTCCAAAGTCTAGCTAATATATAAGGTCCGGATCGTTCATTGGAGATGTTTTCCAATTGAATTTACGATTGTTAAAAGCAGCCAATTGAATGGAACGGACCCTATTCATGGTTTGCACTGAGAGTTGTTGGTGAGAGGGCGCTACGGTTTGCGTTTTACCGGAAGAGATCCACCTCTACTTCCGGTTTGCTGTGTCTGTTTGCATTTTCCAGCGGCCATATGTACTTTCGTTTTCTTTAAATCAGCATAAGTTAAAAATAAAAGTAGAATAGACACTTGTTGCTGTGTTCCTCAATGCTCAATGAGAGTAGGAACCAATATCCTTTTATTAATTAAAGTGTATAAATTCCCCAAAGCTTTAGAGTGGATATTCAAACGATTCGCCGTTACCAACGGTCTCCAACTTTAAGTAATGTGATTTGTTCCAAACACTTCATTGAAGTTAAATATATTTTATTTATGCAATATTGTAAAAAAAATAAATAATCCATTTTCGATTTCCTAGTGAATCATTATTTAAAACTAATTTTTGACTGTAAAACAAGG
Source organism: Hylyphantes graminicola (assembly GCA_023701765.1). Taxonomy (NCBI): domain Eukaryota; kingdom Metazoa; phylum Arthropoda; class Arachnida; order Araneae; family Linyphiidae; genus Hylyphantes; species Hylyphantes graminicola. The sequence continues at coordinate 45,382,688 of CM043117.1, read as the reverse complement.
AAGCCACATTTTGATCTGGGTGCCCAAATACTCACAGAAATTGACAGTGTGACACATCAAAAGATCCGTCTCTGCTAGAAAAGGAATACCACAACAGTTTTGGCAAAATATCTCCCCAGTCAGGTTTGGGTCCTTGAAAGATTTAACACAGGACATGAATAAAAACCAAAATTTCAGCTGGATGCTTAAAAACTAACTCAAATTGATTGTGTTTGGTATCAAAAGAAAGGTTTCAGGCTCTAGAAATAGAAAACATCCAAAGTTTTGGCGCCACATGTCCCCAGAATGTTTTGGAAACAAATGTCACTTGACCTGGCCTCGTCAAGGGACGGGGCTTTTCGCAGGGAAACAGACTTGGGTTTTAAATAAGCATGTACAGGTGCCAAATCTTGTATTAAAAGTTAGCTCTTGTCTAGGTGGTAGTGTACAGCTCAAAAAACATGACTTTGAAACAACAAATAGGGTCTCAGGGGATGGAGTGTGGTTTTTTCATGAAACGAGGCCTAGTCGAGCACCGAAAGCCACATTTTGATCTGTGTGCCTAAATAATCACAGAAGTTGACAGTGTGACACATCAAAAGATTCGTCTGTGCATAGAGAACATTAATACCACAACAGTTTGGGCAAAATATGTCCCCAGTGAGGTTTGGGTACCCTTGTGAGATTTAACACAGGCCATGAATAAAAAACAAAATTTCAGCTGGATGCTTAAATACTAACTCAAATTGATTGTGTTTGGTATCAAAAGAAAGGTTTCAGGCTGTAGAAACAGAAAACATCCAAAGTTTTAGCGCCACATGTCCCCAGAATGTGTCATTTGATCCTGCCTCGTCAAAGGACCAGCTTTTCGCAGGGAAACAGGCTTGGGTTTTAAAATAGGCATGTACATGTGCCAAATCTTGTAATAAAAGTTAGCTCTTGTCTAGGTGGTGGTGTACAGCTTAAAAAACATGACTTTGAAACAACAAATAGGGTCTCAGGGGTTGGATTGTGGTTTTTTCATGGACCGTCTGTCACCGTCGAAAAGATTTTGTGTATTTCTTGTAGTCGACAACAAAATTTGCAACCACTATAAGCTTTTAAAAGTGAGCAATGCTTTGTCATAAAAGGTATTAAATCAAAGCTAGTTTTGTAATATGTTAAGATCGTACTGTTTATCTGAAATTGATATTTTTATTATTACCTATACCTTTTTCACTGGTGATTCCAAATGAAATCATTGGGAATAACAAGGTTAATAGAATGAATATTACTTGTCACTTGTTTAATAAACAAAAAGGAGTGGCAAGTGGTTTCTACAAGGTACAAATATATGTCTCCAAAAGCTAAATCGGGCCACTCGTATCATCCGAAAAAACACTATCCCTCACACCAATTTCTAAAGGATCAGGTAGATCAATGGATCCGATTTTTAGCTTTTCGGTATACCTGATCGATGTCAAAAAGTCCAACTTTTTAAAAGTAGTCGCTAGACATTTTCAAAAATTTTATACGAAAACATAAAAAGACCGAAACTAAAATACATAAATAAACAAACTCCTCTCGTGCATTCGCTACAGCAGAAACGGAAGTATGAAACCGGAAGTGACTGTGGACGCGAGCTTTCTGGCCAATCATCAACGGGCAGGTTTGTTTCCAAACATCAAACCATGAATAACTTATACTTATAGTTATACTTTGGAGAATGAGAGTTATACATCTACACTCATATTAAGCATATTTAAATTTGAGTTAAAATGATGATAATTTATTTTTAAGCTTAGAAACAAATTAAAGTATAGTGTGCCTAAGAATTTGGATAAGATTTTTTGATAAACTCATGTGACTGTATACTGGCAATTAATACTGAAATAAATACTGGCAATTAATATTTACTGATTTTGCTATTAGTTAAATTGGTTTATTTCTCGATTTGGTTGATCTATTTTCTTTATGTCAATTCAGAAACTTCAACCCCTTTCAGTTAAATCTATATATTTTGGAATTCTGTCTGTAGCAAAGTTTAATCTGAAACCATAAACGCATGATAATGCTTTATAGTTTTAAGTTAAACTTTAAGAGAAAAGATAAAAAAGAGATAAAAACGAACTTATATCTTTTTGTATCAGTAACATTTATGTCATTATCAGTTTTAATTGATAAAGTAAAGAAACTTTTTAAAGCCGTACACTTTCCTGTTTATTTCCTTAGTTTTAAATATAAACATTATAACTTATTTAAAGGTCGCCGACCTTACATCCAAAATAGCAAAATATTAAAATGACTCATTAATGCTAATGTACACTCCAATTTATAATAAAAATCTTGTATTTAGGAAATATTAATTATCTAGGCGGCATTAATTTATAAAGTATTGTTACATGAGTCTTTTCATCTAAAGACTTAACCATATAAAACTATGAGTGCCATTTTAATTAAAAAGATGCAACATTTTTACCGCACTTTCACTCTAATATCGAAAACAACTTCCCATAAGTTTCTATTTTCAGGCAGGAATTACACAGGAGGGACCAACAAGGCATTAAATTCTTTCATAAAAGTTGACACGGCATTAATGCGTGTTAAATCCACCCACATCCAACGGTCCAGAGACGCAAGTGAAGTTCCCACATTGTCTTTCAGATACTTAATTATACACTCCAGCGTTTAGTGATCCCTTAATTTGTGCATTGACCCCCTTTGGAGGCTTTGTCGGGAGTGGGCTTTAGGAGATAGCTTGGTCTCAGAGTCGCACTGACGTAAGTCAAACAATAAACATGCGAGAACCGTTGTTTATTCAATGGAATCACGTCTAATTTGTAGTTTCATTCCTTCTACACAAAATTATAGATAGAATGACTTTTATGATCATTAAAAAATTTAAGTATACGTTTGCTTAAAGTTAGGATTAAGCTAAAAAAGAAATTAAAATACGATTAAGCCAATCAGTTGAGCTGCCTATCTTTTTTAAACTATTTAAAGTTTCGCCTGTATTCTTTAAGCAAATTGTTATAAAATTTCTTCATTATTGTATTATTATCAATAGATTCATAATTTATTCATTATCAATTAATTATTGTATTGTATTAAGCGTGGAGTTAAAACCTACGACTAACACATATTAAATTGTAGTTTAACATAAAATAGTTATGGTTCTACAATTTTAATAGCACTAAGTTGATGACTGGTTTTAAAAAAAATTGAGTAGTTTTGGCTTTGAAAATATATTTTGTTAAATTTTAATGCAATTTTTGAGGAAGATTCATATTTTTTGCCGCTTCCATCTTTATTTGAGTCAATTTAATTATTGTGACTTGCACTATTCTTGTTTTGATTCTCATGTATACTTAACGAGGGTTCTATGTATCCCAAAATGTCTCATTAGCATATAGGAGGGGAGTAGTATGAACAAAATGGTTTTTCCGCTTTTACTTTTAGCAATACTTACTTACTTTTTTCAATGACTTTTTTTGTGTTCATTAAAACCTAAGAACAAAACATAGTTTGTTTTTAATGAAAATTCTTTTTTGATGGGTATTGTCTTTTTTTGTTCGCTTTTGCTTTGGAAAATGTAACGATTAACTTTGTTTATTTTTAGTCGGATGTAAAGATCGAGAGAGAACATTTATATTTTATGAGAAAGTATTTGGTTTTCGTATTTTTTTAATAAATAATATTTATATGAATGATGTATCTCCGTTTTCTTACTTAGTGAAAAATTCTAACTATTTAGCAAATAAATTAAATATTTGCTTTATTTCCATCAAGATCCTTGATATTAAACTGGTGTTTATTTAAAAGTCAAAAATTCATTTCAAACAGAAAATTGTAACGACCGACTTAGGAAACGTTCTCCATTATATTTTGTTCACACTGTAAACATAACTTGAAGTTTTCAATATATTCGAATAAACGTGTAGCTGCAGGAGAAATCGTGACGTTACTGTTAAATGCTTTTGTATAGCTGATGTTAGATAAAGTCATTCGTGTTTTTGACAAGCATTACATCATTCTTCATACCCTCTGAATATCATACCCTCTGAAATATAAGGTATTTGGCTGAATTAGAATCTTGTTTTCACTGTATAAGAATAAAATATAAATTTTCAATTAAAAAAATATATTAGTTGTTTTTTTAAACATTATATTTCCTTAGCAGATGACTAGTCCACTTTTAGAATTAAAAAACATAGTAAAATTAAAATGTTGGTATTTTTTAATGGTATGTATCGTGCTGGAAAACCTGACTGTTAGATGACGGGTTTATACTTTGATTGGTAGGTGGACATATATTTTCAGGCTTGTGTTCTTGGACAGAGACCCACTTATAAACTTCGTCATGTAAGACAGACACAACACACACACATACGCGACAGGTGCTGCCATCTATCTCACGCCTCCTCCACAATTTAGACATGTTCTTGAAAGGCAAGGGAAATAGTCTCCAGGGACCTGTACCCATGGGAAACAGCGTAATGACCGCCCACAGGACTTTCAGACCCAACACATTTAACGAACACGGAATCCGAGTATACTCAGGACAACACACAATCATCCATGTCTTACCGGGATTCGAACCCGAACCTAGAAGCTCCAAAGACTAGCTCCCTAACAGTTGAGCTGCAGGTTTATAAGTTATATCCCTCAGTGGGTTCTAAACAAAAAAGATACCCAGAAAAGACAAAATGCAAAAGTCTTAGAAAAGATAGTTTGCGGCGATTGTAGCCCTTGAGAGTAGTATTGAAACAAGCATTAAACTCAACTTCGAACTTTATACTTTCATAACTTTTTATTTATAGTTTGAGAAAGTTTTGGCGAAAAACATTCGTTGAAAACAATTGGCACACCCAATATTTATGTCATTGTTTTATTGTATTGTTAAAATAAAACAGACTAAGCATTATTTTAATCTTTTACAGATCAATTAAAACGTAAAATGTGGAAATCATCCATAATATAAGTATAATCCCATAATTAAAAATCATTTCATAATATTCATTAATAATAATCGTTTTTTTATGTGAGCGTTAGTTTGTCTTCAGTAAACAAGTTTTGTACATGAAACTGTAGATAAGCAAAAATGTAAGTTTATTTTATAAAATATTATATAAAATATGATCAAGACATTTTTTTATTTTCAAAACTATCGAATTTAATTCGTAGTCGTTAATAACATCATTCATTTTCTTTCAAAAACTTAATTACATAAGCTTTTTAATTCCTGAAAAGTAGAGTGAAATTGAAGTAATTTTTTAATAAGAATTATCAACGTTGGAACATTAATTAAAAGTATTTGAAATCACATAATACCCACGTTACTTGATACATATTTTATGAAATCAATATTTTTTATTGAAGAAAATGTTCGAAGTTATCAGTTCTAAAGTTTTACTTTCCTAATTAAAGATACAATTAGCACAATTACTCAAATATTAAGTGGAAGTTTAAAAGATTACAGAAAAAAATAATAATTATGGTGTGTCAAAGAATTAATAAAATATTTGTTCGATTTTTCTACTTGTATTGTTTTCAATTTTTGTTAGACAGCTAAAGATTTCACAATTTTCGTATTTATTTTGAGTCCTTACAATTAAATACACGCTATGCTTCTAATTACTAAAAAATTAAACTTGAGAATATCTAAACGCTTTAATAATTAATTGTTGTAAAATTATTATCATCAATTATATTGCGTTTAAAATTAATTTTTTGTTAAATATAACATTAACTTAATTGTGCTTTAATTAATTATACTTAAGTAATAAGTGAAAACTTAAGAAAATAGCAATAAAATAAGACAAGTACTTAAATTTGTTGTATATACTTTGTTTTATTAGTTCAGTATATGAGACGAAATATATATAATTTCCTAAGGAAAAATATAATTTTTTTATATAGCTATTTGTGTCATAGAAATTTAAACTAACACAATTCAGTATACTTATGTGAACGAAAGCCCCAGTGTTTAATTCGCAAGCATCCTTGGTCCTTATTTATTCTACCAACTTAAAGGTGAAAAGCTATACGAGCCTTGATAAAACGGGATTTGAGCCCAGGACTTGTGGAATGGCATCTCGAAAAAATTCAATAGCATCTAGTACTTAAAAAAATGAAGAAAAAAATTAATTTTGGGCGAATATACGTTGTTTTTGTCAGTTTTTGTGTATTCTTGGTACTTATTTATAAATTTATAATTTAGCAGTCTTTTGTACTCATTTTCAGTGAATGAAATGGTTGAAGGTCTCTCCTCCATTTAAAATTTATGCCGTTAAAAAAGTTTATAAATTATTTATAATATTTTGGTAAAATAAATAATACTGAACGAATTCAGAAGTCTATATCTAAATAGTAGAAATTTTATATGAAATTGTGCATACTTTTCTCAATGACATTTAATGTTTCGCATTTCATCCTTTTTAACTTTCTCAATACAAATATTTCAAAATGTTACAATCACATTTTACATTATCAGTTGTTGTTATAAAAAAATTATAGAAGAAACTGTGTGATACCTGATTCTTCAATTCTGAAGCAATTTCAAAAATAAATCTTAGTTTTCATTTCCTTTTTTGCTAATCCGGAAAAAAATATGAGAACATATTGAGCTTATTTCCAAATATTTTTAATTTTGATAAAAAAAATTATATCAAAAGGTTTATTAACTTCCAATACCCCCCCTCCACACACACATTATGATAGAAAATTCCTCATTTCTCTCTGTTAGTTATTAGACCTCCGAGAAATCATGAGATATTAAATAACATATTTTCCGAACGTTGATTTTCTTATGTATTTATTTACGTCATGGACCACATATAACGGGGCAAATCGATGTGTCTTTTGTAAATAACATCATATTACTTTCGACGCAACGAATAAAAATTAATATATTCACTTCAAATTTACAATTTAATTGTGGCCTACTATGATCACTTTCGATATTATGCGATGTTATAAAAATAAATTATCATGACTGAGTCAAATAATAAAATAAATCCCTGGGAGATAGATATTTAACGGAAATGTATTATAACTTTACGTTTTTTTAAATAACGTTGGAAATATTTTTATTGGTTAGTTATAAACTGTTTTTACGATGAGATCCCCCCCGCCCCCCTATTCTGCTTACCACCATATAAAATTAATTAAAATAAACCTTGAATTTTCCAAGTATGATCATAAACACGTTTTTAAAAACTAAACTCACATTTTATCTGTCGAGTTTAGAGGTTAATCTTGAAAAATACCATATTTAAGGTTATTTTTAATACAAAACTTAAATGATTTGGAGAATGGCTTAGGAAGAAGGTGCCTCCAAGTGTTTATATAAACTTGTAATTTTTTCCTAAAATCTCTATAAATTCTTTTCTAGTGCCATATCAACAGAAGTTGTCTTGAGTATATATAACTTAAGTAAAATAAGAGTTGCATCATGTTATTTGGCAAGAAGATTTTACGCAATTTTGTACTGAAAATCATTTTAAATTAGGTTTTGGTAAATTTGTAATCCATTTTAATCATTTTCCTTGGTATTATACAACGAACTTAAATTGGCTTTAAAATTACCTCAATAAAATCCATGAAATGTTAGAAAAATATAATTCAATATTAAATAAATTCATATATTCTCTTTACAATATTTAGTGATAGGATCAATAAATTATGCAAATAAAATATTTTTATGTAATATTATAATTTAATTTTATCCTACAAACTTTTATATATTTTTTAATTATATTATTAAGACTCTTCTACAAAATAAACATGATAATCTACATAGTAATATTCAATAAAAAAATACTAGAAGACTAAGAGAGAGAGTGTACTTAAAAATAAATCATTTTTACAATAATCAATTATTTGAACTGAACGATTTTCAGGCAAAATTAACACTTTCAATTTAATTACATACTTAATTCATAAGTTATTATACATTTTCATTCTTGGTGGGAAATAATCTATTGGGAATGAAACGAGGATTTCGAAAATTGCCAAAATCTCGCGCAGCATGATCGTCTGCTTACCTTGAAGAGAACATGTGGTTTCCGTTTCGTGACGTCTTATTCCATTTCTAGATTCTGGAAAGAAGAGGTATCCATTGTTGCTCCACGCACCATTGCAAAGACACGGTTGAACATGTGGTTTTGAATACTTTGGGGGAATTACATAGACGGGATTTCATAAGAAAAATCTATATTGGATTTTAACAAATGAGATTTAAATTAATATGCATTCTATCACAATGTTTAAGGAAAAATTCCTCATTAATTAAAAATTGAGTTTTTTTATATAAAAATTTATGTTTTAAAAGTGCAAGTGCATAATTATTCAAAATAATAATACAACAATTGGTTGTCTTTAAATAATATAATTAAATAAATGCGTATATTTTGATTATTAATTTAAATATCTGCCTACATTCTTTCATTATATAATAGCACTAGCGGATGTACCCGGCGTCGCACGGGTTGGAAAAAACAGAAACAGTAATGTAAGCTCAAAAGATGTAAAATTACATATATTTATTATTATTATATTTAAGAAGAGCCACGATAAATTACTCATACATAAAAGGCTGAAAAGCTCTGAAAGACTGTCCTTAAAAAAACGCTATAAAATTGACAGATAAAGTCATAGTAATTTCGCGAGGAAAATATACAACTACCAATACACCCATTTAGCTCTGGCGCAATGACCTTCGCACAACCAACCACCTAATGAAAATAATTTCTCATTTGGTGCGTTTTTTGCAATAACTTGGCGAGTTTGGCAAAGTATTTGGCGAAAAAAGGAGACAAAAAACCCTAATATGCAGCTCTAGTGCAATGACCTTCAAATACCAACATACTTCAGTATAAGCTTACCTATGCATTTAAAATATTCATAATTCAATTCAAATAAGCACAATAAAATCGTAGAATGGAGGCTGGTTGGGTTACGTCACTTGAAGGTATCCATTTTTTTTTCAAATTATGAATTTAGTTTCTGAATTCTATGGCGACAGAATTATATGAAAATTTCAAATTCAATTATTTTCTAAACAGTTTTATTTAAATTTTTCTGCCCAATGGCATCACGAAAGGGGAAAAAAACGATCGGATTTGAGCGAAAGTGGTGTATTTTTTCCATAAAGGGACGCATAAAATCGTTCGAAAACAATAGAAGGAATGGTCTGATTTGAAAAATGATTAGCCTATGTTTGCTCCGGGGATGAGATGAATTTTTGCTCCTAATTTCGCGACAATCTGTTGCGTGTTTCTTTAGATTTCGTGTCTTATACAAACAGACAAACAGAAATCGCCTTTTATGTATATAGATATTTTAAAATACATTTGCGTTGTAATAGTACTCTTTGTATTATTATAAGTCTCAAATGCGCAAATGCAAATGATTATTTACATTATAAAATGTTCTTATACATCAAACTTTTGTAGTTATTAAGGTACTCTTTTGTGAAAAAATAGTTTCTTTTTGCTATTTTATCAATTTACTTCTTGATTTTTATTTTTGAATTGTAAAAAGGAGGACTTTTAAGACGAAATAAATTTCAAGTTACTAACCTTACTTAACAGGTATCATGCGTTGTTTTCGTTATATTAGCCTTTTATAATACTGTCAGTGTTATAAATATTGTAGTTTGGATTATTATGTTTATTATTATATAGAATTTTTTTCACAAAGTACTCTATATCCCAATAAAGTCAACAGAAAGAAATAGACACAATTTCAGATTTCTTTTCCCACTTCCTTCTGTTTTCTTTTAAGGAAGACTTTGATTTCGAATTGGATTTGCTCCCACGATCCCTCACTGTGTTCCCTCACTGCGTTTCTCCATCCCTGTAGAGACCAAATACTTCTGATATACTGATATACTGAATTGGCAAACCTAAAGTAGGATCAATATGACTACAGCTGAGTTATAAAGTCATGTGACCTTGGCGAAGCTTGTTGGCATATTTTCAAGACTATATGCTCAATTTTTTTTACAGAAATTTTTTTTCGGCACAAAAGGGTAAAAAAAGAACTCCGTATATGTGACTAAAATAATCATAATTATAATCATAATATAATTAATAAGACACATAAGTTAATAACAAAAAAAAAAACCCACAAAAAAACCCCCAACTATATACATAAATATACGCAAAAGAAAAAACAAAAATGTGACAATGCTATATTATCAAAACAAACGTCCAAAAATTCTAAATATCCAAATATCATTGGATATTTTTCACTTATTTATGCTAGTATCAACATATTTGAACAAAATAATTGATATTAAATAGACGTTGCATAATATTGATAGAAGCAATAAATAAGACAATTAAATTAACACTTTAGATGCTAATATTAACATCAATTTCAATGATAATTTGCCAAAAATAGGAAACTTTTTCGCCAATTCAGGGATTTATCTTGGATCCCAACCGTTTCGTTTCAGTGCTTTATACTTAGTCAATCTTATTCAGGTCGATGGTTGCGACCCTTCGAGAACACACATTCTTTTTTCTGCGACAAAGAACTCTTACCTCTTCCAATTGATTGAGCTATTCTCTGTTACTCTACAGTGTTTTCTTTTTTGTTTTCCACTGATATGTAATGGAAAATGGGAAGAGTCAGGCTTATTTGTAAGAATTATGTAAATAGAGATACCAAGAAAAAGAAACCTATACACCCCTCAACGTTTGTTCATTATTTATAAGTCTGTTTTTTGCATAAAAAATACTTAGGGTTTGGGTTTATTTATGGAAACTGAATTTGCATCAGGAGTCAAAGAAACGTTAAATCCCTTCAAAATGCGAATCGAAGCTATCAAACAATTAGCATTATCTTTTTAACAGCGTCAAGTTATCCCGCGTTCCAATTTTGAATTAATTTGAATTTTGAATTGAATTTGAATTTTGAATTGAATTTGAATTTTGAATTGAATTTGAATTTTGAGTTGAATACAAATTTTGAATTGAATTTGAATTTTGAATTGAATTTGAATTTTGAATAGAATTTGAATTTTAAATTTGAATTTTGAATTTGAAATTGAATTTGAATTTTGAATTGAATTTTAAATTTGAATTTGAAATTGAATTTGAAATTGAATTTTGAATTGAATTTAAATTTTGAATTTGAATTTTGAATTGAATTTGAATTTTGAATTGAATTTGAATTTTGAATTGAATTTCGAATTTTGAATTGAATTTGAATTTTGAATTGAATTTGAATTTTGAATTGAATTTGAATTTTGAATTGAATTTGAATTTTGAATTGAATTCGAATTTTTTGAATTTGAATTTTCTGAATAAATTTTTTTCATTTAGTAAAATCAAATTTAGAAACAAAAAAATAAGCATAAATATGAAAAAAAATACAGTTATAGTTCTATCGAGTAAAAAATATACAATCATAGTTCTATCAAGTAGAAATATAATAAAATTGCATTTGCACTCAAATTTTGCAGAGAAAATTACCGATTATATTAAATATTTGATATCTTGGAAAGGGGAGCAATAGATAATAAATGGTCATACGTCCGTTCCTTCGGAAGCACGGAAGTATCGTATGCCGATCGTGACGATCCTTTAAGCTGACTCAAGGGATTATTGGCTTGGTGCAGAGGTCTCAAAAGCCCCAGTACTTCGTTGAAAAAATGCTTTTGTGAGTTATTTTCGGAATTCTTCAAGTTTATCTTTTATATATTATTCATTATTTGAATATAATTGTTTCTTGACTTTTATGCTGCATTTCAATAGTGAATGCAAGCTATTTTGTCATGAATTGTTTGAAAAAATAATTCAGTGTCTTGAGATTTATCTGAATACTAATCGTATGGAAAGCTTCAAGGAATACTTGTGCCAAAAATATTCTAAACATTAGTCTTAAACTTGAAATATGCTTGATTTACTATCGAAGGTGTTGGCATAACTCTTTTCATGCAAATTACGTGGTGCTACGTTGTCTCGCTGCGACGCTACTTATGATGTCATGGACTAGATTTGATTGTGTTCGGGACATCGTCGTGGTGGGCGTTGCTGACGCAGGGACCTAGTCATGCATATAAGTTTCTACTCGAGTTAACTTGTTGGATATTATGATATATTATTACTATCAGATATAAGATCAATATTTTCTCAGTGTTAATGTTTTGTGATAATACTTTTTATATTCTTTGAAAAACGAGCTGATTTTATTCTGGATCAATGACCATTACACAAATATAACCGAATATGAGGTCATTCGTGAGACAAATATGGTTGAAGGTAGACACGGAACTGGACCACTAGAAAATTATGACGCAAGATATTTAGAAATAATGTCTTTTTGAAATATATTTTGTTGTCGATAGAACGTGTTTATGGGTCTTGTATTGTAACAGATCTCTATACAATTCCAATGGGGAAACTTTTGACCATTTTTATAAATAAAGTATACGTCATGTACTCACGAAAACTACCAAAAATACAGAAGAAATTTATTTTGCCATCACAATAATTAATAAGCATAATTTTAAATATATTAATTAGTTATAATAAAAATAAAATTTTAGTAATTATTTACAAACTAGCAGCACTTACGGCATGTAAATATCTAAACAAATTTTTTTAATAATATATTTTAATGGCAAAATAACCTTCTGCAATTTTTCGTAAGTTTTCGTGAGTACATGCATACTTTATTTAAAAACAGGGTCATAAGTTTCCAAATTGGAATTGTATAGTGATCTGTCACCATACAAGACACTTAAGTTAGAATATAATTGTAAGAATATTTTTGACATCAAATGCCGAAATTCTCTCAAATATTTTGGTATTCCATTATAATATAATAATAATATATGGAAAACCAATTATTTTTTGCGCCACAACTATCTTCAACGAAGACCAAAATAGAGTTTTATTTGCTTGAAACTTAAATAGACACAACTAGGAAAAAACAAATCCAGTTAAATAAAGAATAAATAAATAACATGTTATACAATTTTGAAATTCTGAATAGTGTTAAGGCTCACAGAGTGATTTTTCAGAGTTGGAATACCGCGAATATTGAGACTGAAAACTTTTGTAACAGTGTTTAATTTGTCTAGTTTAAAAAAAAGTTATGTTGTGACAGAAAACTTCGAAGTTTGATAGTATTTTTAATGTTCTCTTCTATATGCAAAATAGTATATAAAGGCATGTACACACAAAATCCATTGTGCCATACGCAGCCTACAGTTTTTCTTTAATCTTAGAATGCATTAGTTCTCCATTTAGGTGTCGGACCATATTTCTCGACCATGTATTTTACAAAGTTTGAGAAAATTGAAAGAAAGAATTTGTGCCCATCTAATTCTTAAGCACATATTTCTATTTTTTTCAACATAAAATAGAAAATGCGTTAAATAAAAAAATTAATAAGGAAGTTATTTTTTCAATACAATAAGGAGTACGAACTGCCTGGTTGAATTATATTTGCAATTTTCTTCTTTTTATATAGTTATATGTATTTCGAAGTACCTATCATTTCTGGTTTAATCTCGACTTTAAATCAATCCCACGCGAAACAACGTAATTTAATTTGAAAACTATTATTTTCAACTTCAAACATTTGTTAGAAATTGAAATTTGCATTTGTGGTAGAAAGATGTGCCCAATTTTGTCGTAGCTGCAAGAGAAAAAGATAAATTGATTTATTTTTGGAAAGTTCTCAATTCCATGAAAATGTTACAGCATTTCAATATAATATAAATGTTTATAAGTGTACTGGATGTAATAGTTTACAAAATTGTGGTTTTTTAAACTTATTTAACATGAGTCTTTCATAAGTTTTAAAATTGGTTCTTAACATAAAGGAAGTAAACTCTAATATATTTAAATTTACTAATATATAGATAAGAATTTACGAAGTCTTTAACGGAATATTTATTTGAATATAAAATCTTTCTATCATGAAGGTATTTATTTATTCATACTAAATCAAAAGACTAATTAAAAAAACCCTTTCACATTTAAATGTACACATACTTTTTAACGAAATTAAACATAAGTCAAGTTTTTTTTTAAAGATTACTATCTGATAAACGGGGGTAACTTTTATTCAATGTGTAATTAAGTGTCGCAATTGTTTAGCAAAGTCTCCCATAATTAACTACTGCCTGTTTTATGTTACGATTAATGTAAAACCAAAGTGAGGACCATTAGGGAATACAGTTTCCTTTCATTGGAGCTTTAATAACCGAACCGGGGTTAAAAACTGTTAATTAAAGTCTCAATGTCATTTACTTCGCAATAAATTCTAATTTATGTTGGTAAATTTTCATTTGTGTGGGCTTGCTTAGAACATTCAAAATTAAGTTGCTTATTTAGTGTTACTGTTAAATTATTTGTTACTTTGTGTTAGTATTTTTTTTAAATGTTCAGCATAAAACTGCAGTGTTAGTTAAGCAGTTTCTGACGCAATACTTTTTTAATTAAAATTTTAAAAAGTTCGAAACAAAAACTAGTTGCGAAAAATTTAGTTTACTTGTTAATTTTAAATTAGAAGTATGTATATATAGAAACCTAATTATAATTTGAAGAAAATACCGAATAAAAATAAATATGTTACATGATTCCCTTTCTTTATTCATTTAAATTTTAGAAAATTACATCATTTTTTAGTCTTGTTCCTGTATTGCAAGTATCTTTTTAATTTTTTTTATTTTCCATTGATTTTTTATTTCGCATAAGGTTTAATGCTAGAACGTATTCATTTTTTCAATTGCAATATTTATTTCAAGAAGTTTCTAAAACCAAATATATTAGGTATAAATGTGTATTTTACTGTATTCTATTAGATTATTTTTTAATATAAAGAATAGTATTTTTCCCTTTAAGTTTCGTTATGAAATATATTTTAAGCATGAAAACTTCAGTGGCATTGCACATTGAAAAATTAGTATTACTAGTAAATATATATAAATTAAAAATCGATTTTATTTTGCTCATTTTAAATAATTCTTATTCAATTTATGTATTGCAACAAACTCTTGCATGGTTCCTAATGACTTGAATATAATGCCCTTTTATGTTTGTAAAAGTAATACAATAATGCCACTTTTGTTAAGAAAATGACCCATCGGAATATTTTCCTTTAATTATTTGTCCAAATGCCTTAAAGGTATGAGAAACACAACATAAATACACGATTCTTTCCTTCGCACTAATTCCAATTATTTATTTAACCTAAATAATGCTCTTAAGCAAGAGGAATCACCTAGCTCAAGTACTTCTTTAATTATTTACTTGGAACATGATTGGAACATGGTAGTCTTAGCTCTGTAAGTGTGTTTTTTGTTAAAACATATTTAGATTAGAATTAGAATAGGTAATTAATGATACTGAGTGGAGTGACAAGTATTTTAAATTAGGAGAGACATTTTTTATTTTGTTTGAATGTTTTTGTTTCAACTAATGGATTTAATAAAAGCTCTGCACGAATTTTCAGTTATACTTGAAATGGGGAAAAATCGTTGTTATATTTTCAATAATTTTTAATTGCAGTTTTTGGTGTTGCTTACTTTATTGAACGGAATAAATTTCCTAAAAATTAAACAAATCCTATTTATGAAGTTAATAATATTTCTTTCTGTAATTAAATGCCTGAGTTTTTCTTGGTATACAATAGACTTAAAGTCGCAGTGCTTGGCGGTCTTGCCCCCCACCAAGTCATTTTCCCTCATAAGTCATTTTCTTGGTATCCATTTTATGCCACAACTATACTTTTGTTAATGCTTATTGTTAATGATAGTGTAATTAATGCAAGAGTTTATTTTTGTAAGTTTATAATGAATTAGAAATGCAGGTAATTGCCAAAATTAACTAATTAATATTTTTCAAAAGATAGGTTAGTATTGACTCCTTGAAATAAAAAAAATATTATGTAAACTAAAACATAGTATAGCTTGTTGAATGTTTTTTTACTTAGCAGTAGTTCTCGTTTGGGAGCAATCATATTTTCCCTCAACTTAGGCTTTTAATTTTTTTAAAGATTTTTTATGCATGAGTTTCGAACATAACCTTTATGAATTTATGTATAACAAAAACTATGCATTTTGAAAAGTTTTGAAATAAATTATCAATTGCACTACCAATAATTTTTTTTAATAAAAACAATAAATAATTTAAGACCTAGCTTTACAAAAATATATTTCGCTCTTATGTGAATAACTTTTAAAGATATTTTTCTCTTTTGTTACGTTATTGAAATTTCTATAGTCCATTAGGACGCCAATGTAATGTTCCTACTCTCGGGTTAAACCTATTATAGATGATGGAAAGTAGAAATAAGCAAATTCAACAAAAAAAGTTTTTTTTACTTTACTTTGGTAACTTCTCTTGGGTTCTGTTAACTCAATTAATCCTTGCAAAAATTTTTATAAAAAAATAAGTGTTGAGTAAATAAATGAATAATTATTAAAATAATTATTTTTTGAAAAATTAATTTTTCAGCAGCGGTTTATAAAATTTTCATGCTAAGAAAAATAAAGAGGGAAAGCTTTAAAATAAATATGAAGAAACTTTTTAAATCTAAAGAAATGGTGTTTAAAGAATATTTTTGCAAGTAGTGTAGTATACAAATCAATATGGTATCATAAAAATAAATTTGAATGGAACTAATAAATACGATTTACAATATGTCATCATGAATTGTGAATATATTTTATGTTTATTTTATAAACAATGGAATATGCAGATCTGTTTTTGTATTCTAAAGAATATTTATTAGTTTTTATGCTTTTCGGTAATTTTTGAAACTGCTTTGATACAATCGCAGAATCTTATTCAACAGTAATTGTTAAATTTGTATACAATAATACTTTTGAAAAAAAAATCAAGGTTTATTATTTGTCAGAAATTCTAAAAAAGTTATAAAAATGTGTAGAGAATTTAGAAATATTACTATTGTTTACAAATAAACTTAACATAATAATGCTTGCAAAAAAAAAACAATACCTCAATGCTTAATATATTATTTATTCAAAATTTAAGGGGATTTTTACTTATTAAGGGGATCTTAAAAATTAAGGGGATCTTATTTCAAAAAAAAATATAAAACTATAACTAACAACTAATTAATAAAAAATAAATTTTTTAAAACTCAAAACATATTTTTCGCTATCGCCTTTGCATTTCTTTTTTAAGATTGTATTGTAGATTAATAATGTGAAAGTGACAGTAACCTTAATTTGATATTTAAAAAATATTTTTACTTTTTAAACTTAAATAGTTTCACTTCATTTTATTTAGTTTTTTAATTAAAGTATGCCAACTGCAAAAAGAAAATATTATATATATTTTAGCGACTTAGTTATAATATTAATAGTTTTTCGTCTTGTATTTTCGGATTATATTTACAGTTAAATAACTACAAAAATATTTTTAGACACTTTAAATACATTTTTCAAAACTTAAAAAAAAACCCTCAAATATGAGTATGTAGTGGACCATGGTATGTCGCACAGATATAACAAGCACATTTATCCCAGTATACTTGGTTTCTTCTGGGATGGAAAGTGAATTTTCTGCTATTTTTCAGTACATATGCTTTTTAGGATGGCTGGTAGTAGGAGGGGGGGATATGCACCCCTGACCTTCACAGAAGAACCAATCTTGATTTCAATATTATAACTACTCTGATACGGATCGTTGGCCAAGCTCCTAAAAGAAACTAATTTATACTTCCACGAACACATTCACTGAAAAAAAATACATGAAGCTACACTAATGTAATGTATCTCAAACGTTCCTGATTTTTTCAAGATAACATCGTTTTTTTTTTTTTTTTGGATTTTCATGTTTTCATCACACATTTAAGTACATAATAAGCATACAAACTTTAGGACAATTCAATATAATACATAGTTGTCCACAAACAATGTAGGAACTTTCGCAAACATGGGCGTGACGAGTGGGAAGAAATTACTAAGTGGTTTAACGAAAGGGGATTTTTTAAAACAATTTTAGGAAAATTTCTGACTTTTTGTGATTACTTCTAAATATTTAGTAAAGTTACTGATATGTTCATGAAAAACTTTTGTTAAAATTTAGGCAGCCCAAAATTCTCAGTAACGTTCCTAAATATTTTTTACAGTCTAACAGACGGTCGTTTAAGTGTTATTCCATAAATAATTTAAAAATAAAATGTAGTTCGTTGTAGATCCTGTAATAAAATATTACAGAAAGAAATTTTTTCAATATATAGAAAAATAGAATAAGAGAATAACATGAAAAATTTAACTATTCTGATTAAATAAAATACATTTAACAAATGGAAAATAATTTTGTTTGAAACTGAATGTGTCTGGTATTTTACAATTGAAAGTGATTGTGAAGTTTTATTTGAAACAAAATGTTTATCGACAAAATGAAAACATAGATTTACACTAATTTGGTAGTGTAATATTTTGCAGTGCATAGTTTTAAAATCCCTTTCAAATTCCACCACGATGTATAGAACTCTTGAAACTTAGCTACTGCCAAATCGATTAAACATGTATGGGAAACGAAATACGAAAAATCTTCGTTTCAAGGCAATCAAAATCCTTAATCACAGAAAAAGAAAAATTCAGTTAGGTTAGGTTTGAAATATCGTCGCACTAGAGCTACACGAGGGCTATTGGCGACGGGCGTAGTGTTTTAGAACCACAGTCAGGTGACGAGACAACACCTGAATAGGCGCCCAACGCAACCGTTAGGGGCGCCATCGTACGCAGCGTTAGGACTTTGAAGGGTATTTAACGTGCACTCCCTTACACGGGGTATTATTCGTCGGACTTTTTTGGCTGCACGGGCCGTAGAAAAATTCAGAGAGAACTTAAAAAGGGCTTTAAACAAATGAAACATTTTTTTTTCATGGAAGGGGATTTCGGGAAAGTTATATATTGTTTAGAAGCATGTTTTCAACAAACAATATTTTGTGTGACAATTTTCTTTTTTGGACTGTTTTTTTTTAATAAATTTTTTTAAGTATCACCTAATTATAAATTTTCTAAGGTTTGCATACAACAATGAAAGAGAATTTCTAATCGAGTTTACAGTTGGATCGTCCAAACTACCCGGTGTCATCTTATTCTTTCAGAATTTTTATCAAGAACCCATTAATCAGTAGAGACCAATAATAATTATTCTTAAAATATTAATGATAATCCTCAAATGTAGTAACGGCCTGTTGCGTATAAATATTTGACTCCCACAATAAGAGTTTATAAAAGTATGCACTTTAAGAAAATTTTATTAGTGCTCAAATCTTTCATTTCTTAATTTTTTTCGCGAAATTCAGTTATTTTTTATTCAATTTGAAATATACAAATTGAAATAGCTTAAACTTCCTTAATGAAGCCTTAATTTTGGCTATATGGGCCGTACGTTTAAGAAATGATCTCATGAGAAAGAGACTTTTTATTGTTAGAAATTTTGGTTATTGCACCTGAATCATGGAATTTCCTAGCTGCCATCATTTTTTAGAGCTTGAATTTACCAGTATGTTGTAAAACCATAACTTTGATCCACAGCAAGAGTGGTGGATCAACTTTCCAAATAGTGGAGGCAGCTAAACAGTTTCAGTATTCCGATGCTATAGTGCCCCAAATTTTACAACAAAGTAGATATCCATAAACACACAAATTACAATAGGAACTGCCGCCCCGGTGGCGCAATCGATTTGGATGCTAGCCTTTGGAGCTGTTGTGGTCGGGTTTTAATCCCATTCAGGCATGGATGTTTGTGACCGTCAATAAATATTGTTATTTGTCTATGTGCTTGTGTTCTCCTTTCTTTTTTTGTCTCGTGCTTGTAAAAACTCTTTCTGTGTCTGTCCCACTTGACGAAAGCTTATAAGCAGTTCTCCGAACAAGCACACAAGCTGGAATATATATGTACCTACCATACCATACAATCGGAACAAAAAATTACAAATAAAAAAGAAAACCAAATTTCGAGTAAAGTAAAATAAAAATGAAAAAAAGTAGCCAACCATACACGCAAGGAAGTGACCTAACAACACATTCAACACGTAAACATTTGATCTGTACCACATTAAACATGTAAACATTTAATATGTCACATTAAACATGTAAACATTCAATATACCACATTCAACTTGTTAGCATTTAATATACCACATTCAGCATGTAAACATTCAATATACCACATTCAACTTGTACACTCTTAAAACAAAAGAGCGAAGTTCACTCATATAGGAGAAGTGCATTTTCGACACTTAACACATTCGCTGCCACAATATCATCGATAGAGGCTTCATCGATAGAAGCTGATAAAGTAGAAGAACATCCTGTTTTTAAAACCTGTTCGTTACAATGGAAATGAACTAACTATTCTTCATTTTCGAAAAACTACAAATCTTAGTTCTAGGTCGTAAAATTGCAAGGTAAGGTTGAATTAACGTCGCTATAACTAATGCTACACGACAGCTAGTCGTAAAAATAAGGGAAATGTTCCTGGCCTTTTCCAACCGGATAACTCATCTGTCACTAATTATTGAATTAAAAGCCAATTTCCAGATTTGCTTCAGTGATTATTTTTTCAACTATAAAATCATCATTAAATTTTCGAAATTCATATTTTATTGGGGTAGTTTTTGTTTGAAATTAAAAATACAAAAAAATAATAAAACAGACTATTTGCATTTTTTTTTTTAAAACTAGATTGTTGAATAACAAACTGAACCACACTGCGAAATGCAGTATGTCTGGTGTCTGGTCGCCTTACACTTGAGACGAAGGATTTAATTTCCTCGTAATTTTAAATAGAATGCCTTCTTTCAAATCATCGAGTGATTATTCCAAGCACAGCAGGATCGGTTTCAAAAGTTACAAACGAACTTGAACTCATAAGAACGGTTGGCAAAACGGTACTATGAATTTCATCAGAATGTGCTGTTATCGATGAATCGGAACCACGCGACTCCCTAAGGAGTCAGTGGCATCCAACGTGTTAAAAAGAGTGAAAATTAACTCAGACTGAGTAAAAATCACTCGTTTAGAGTGATCCTGTCGGAGTTTTAACTAAACAAAAGAGTTAAATCCACTCCAATAGGACAAGTGCATTTTTGACACTGAAAAGAGTGAAAATTAACTCAGACTGATTAAAATTCACTCGTTTGTGTTAAGAGTGTAAACATTTAATGTACCACACTTAACATGTAAAAATTTAATCTACCACATTCAACTTGTAAGCATTTAATATACCAGATTCAGCATGTAAACATTTTATGTACCACATTCAACATGTAAACATTTAATAAACTACATTCAACATGTAAGCATTTAATATTACCGTTATAATAAACGTTAATATATTCCATATATTAACGTTTGTACTTCTTTATTGCAGCCACTTGTCCGAGAAGCCCTCTATCAAGAAACGCATCCCGCTTCTGCGAGCCAAGACACTGCCAGCCATCATTTCGCCAAGCCTGAGCATCATCCAGGCACCTATAGCAGACTCCAAGTCCAAGATACCCACAATCACTACTACAAGTAAGCCTGGTCTTGAATTCCGATCGACTTTTAACCTATAAACACGTCTCAGGTAGCAAACTGGTATCGTCCATCGGCTGGTAAATTGCAGTAACCACGGAACTGAATTGGAACTTTTTTATGCTGAAATATTCAGTTATTCAGTATACTTTGCTTAACGTTGGAGTTACTGAGAGCTTGCAACAATGGTCCAAGTCATAAATCTACATACTGCTGTTTACCTGACCACAGCAAGTGTGGAATTCGTATGAGCCCATTTGGGTTATTTTTTCACAACCCATATGAGCCTCAGAGACAAACAACCATCTTCATTTTGGTCAAAACACATAATCTCACTCATTCTAACCCACTTTCAGCCCATTTTCATTTTTTCAATATCGTTGGGTATACCGTTTTAGGAATATTTTTTTACTGTTATCTTCAATTCTATACCACAGACTTGAATGGTTTATTATGTTTTTTAACTTAAGGTTTTGTTTGATAGTCCAGTTGTCTACTTTTTTATACCAGTCCTTAATAGACAGAGATAGTATACCGAGTGCCATACCGAGTGAAAAATAGAGCATTTTCAGAAATGCTTAGTTCCTGTAGACGGATATTCTAATATTTAAATTAAAATAAATTTTATTTTTTCACTTAAAAAATACAAGTTATACTTTTTCAGAACTCGATGCAAGTTCTACTTTTTGCTTTAACCGCAAAAAAAGAACTGAAAATAGTTAATTGTATATGTATAGCTTCCGTTTGTAAGGGATATAATCTATCGCTGTAGAATAAAAGTAGAAGTGTTGTGGGGCGGCATACCATCGTTGAGTAACTATCGATTTATTGACAATGTTATTATTCGTCATCTTGCCAATAATGGTTGACAGTTTATTCATTTGTTATATACCTTTGCCTTCCAAAGTGCAGTTTTTGAACACTGAAATTGTTGGAAATGACTGCATGAGTAATAACTTCACAACCATTTATAGTACAAAAAGAATTGGTCGGGGTGAACCTTTTCCTTGTCAAATAGTCATTACAATATGTTATTAAATATCAAAACAAAAGACCTTCAAAGTTTTTTTTCCATGCGATACACTGTATGATAAAAAAATTTCTTTGTTATTTTTGGTTCTTTTTGAATTATTAATCAGGAGTAATCTTTTACTAAAAAAAATCATGAAACTAGTAATTTATTAATAAAATGATCTCTAATGAAAATATTAGTGTGTTGATAGAAAAATAAAGATATACATTAGAATTTGTATTAATTTTACTTAAAATGTTCAAAATATTTTTTTATGAATTATTATAATTTAAAGCGGTTCTCGGAACAAGCACACAAGCTGAAATATATGAGGGGTATAGAATCAAAAGTCATACAAAAAGTAAAAATATGGGAAATCGCAAAAAACTGCTTTTAATACCTTACTATTGAATAGAGTAAAGGTGAATACATGTATTTTTTTACTAATTTGCATGTATTCACCTTTACTCTATACAATAGTAAGGTATAAAAAACAGTTTTTTTGCGATTTCCCATATTTTTACTTTTTGGATTTAGTGACTTTTGATTCTATACCCCTCATATATGTATCATAACATACCATACCATATTATAATTAAGTAACTACAGTCGATTAAGGTAATGTATGGAAGATTATTTTATATTCTTATCTGCACACCTTTACGAAAAAAAATTCTTATAAAATTTTTTCTTATGTGAAAACGGTTTACTGCTTAGAGAAGTAAGAGGCACGATCCCCAGACACCTACTGTCACGTCCAAGAGTAAGTAGGGACTCGAATTCAGGGGATGTCTTTGGTATTCCTATTTCGAAAAATAGGAATGGTGATCCTATTTTTGGAGTGATATGAACGTGAGGGTATTGTGGAATTTTATCTCTGTGAAATATTTGTTTTGGTTAGTGGTTCAAAACCAACCATGGAACAGCAAAGTGGTGTTTACTGTATAGGAAGGTTTTGTCGAGTTCCAAAGAATATCTGTTTCAAATTAATTTTTTTTTGAAAAATGAGGAAACTAGTCTTTCAGATGTTGGTAGCAATTAACTTCCAAACTGTTTATATCAATATTTAAAAACAAAACTTTGGTAAAGAAAATATGGTGCAAAGTTTCTTTTAGATTCTTCCATGTTGTTTCTATGCATTTCTCTCACGTTGTGATGTAGTGGAATAATTTTTAAACATCACTTCTCATGAATATTCTTACTACATTAAAACTGGTGTTGTAGAGGTTGTTATATCTCTCTCTCTTATCAAGTAAAATAAAACTATTTAGATAAACAAAACTTTTATTTACAGAACTAAATTAAATTTAAAAGCAGTTATATATTAATCACGCTTAGTGCGCTGGTAAACGGTACCGCGAGTTCTGCCCTCAGGAAAGGACAGCACTCGTCTTATATTGATCAAGAAATTTACTTAGATTTTAGAAGTTACATGTCTTCATTTTCTTCTTATTTACAATTTGGTTGTGACTCATGAACTTGCACTAACACTGCGCAACTTCTTAGCAATCCACTTGGCAAGTTGCATGCGAGCCACAGTGTTATTACAAGTTATGTGACATATTGTTTTAAATATTTTATCTCTTGGATTTTTTCAAGTCCCTACAATCAATTATTTCAGAATTATAAGGTTTTCGATTTTCCTATTTCAACAGCACAGAGCTTAAGTATCGTAAACAGAGAAATTCGTTTTTGGCATCCCGATTATTAAGATCTAAATGTCGTTAACTTGATGTGCTTACTATCGAATAAATTAACCTCGTAAAATGCTTCAAAATTAGATTTTTTTTCCTGTGGGTAACTCATTCAATTACAGCAAAAAATATTTCTAAATATTGAGTAAAAAACTTAATAATTAGGCTGTTTTGTATAAAATTTATAATTTTAAAAACATCAAATTATGTATAAAATTAAAATAACTTTGGCGTATAATCATTTTTAGTTCCTTGGTTCCTCTTTTATAACATAAAAATAACTTTGGCGTATAATCATTTTTAGTTCCTTGGTTCCTCTTTTATAACATGAAAATAACTTTGGCGTATAATCATTTTTAGTTCCTTGGTTCTTCTTTTATAACATGAAAATAACTTTGGCGTATAATCATTTTTAGTTCCTTGGTTCCTCTTTTATAACATGAAAATAACTTTGGCGTATAATCATTTTTAGTTCCTTGGTTCCTCTTTTATAACATGAAGTTCGTATTTGTTACTCCGTATTTCTAAGTATTTTCTTTTCTTTTATTTTAAAAGCTAAGGAGGAATGTATTTTCTTTCATAAAAACTAATCATTATTACAAAATGTAAGAAAAACAACAAC
Source organism: Hylyphantes graminicola (assembly GCA_023701765.1). Classification (NCBI taxonomy): domain Eukaryota; kingdom Metazoa; phylum Arthropoda; class Arachnida; order Araneae; family Linyphiidae; genus Hylyphantes; species Hylyphantes graminicola. The sequence continues at coordinate 45,357,873 of CM043117.1, read as the reverse complement.
ATACCAGTTATCTTTTTTTTTTTTTTTACGAAATTGTCTTTCGTCCTTCTTTGTTATCTTTTATATGAACTACGAACCTTTATGTTTTATTAACCCAATTTAGTGAAGATACTTTTGTGTTTTTTTTTACTATACAATTGTAATATAGATTAATTATTGACGAAAATAGCCCAATAATTGTAGCCTTCTTGCCTTTTTCGTCAATAAACTAAAACATTTACAAAAATAACAAATGATTTTTTTTATATTTTGGTTTTATCCATCAGTGAAAATAAACACAATTTAGATGCTTAGGTAAAAGATATTGGTAACCTTGTTTGTCTTAATTGGATTTTCGAAAGTATAGTACATACATGCTCAGCCTTGACAAAAAATGACAAATGACAGTGAGTGCGTCCTCTAGAAGGGAAGAGCATAGGCTTTATAGCCCGTTATCTTACTCGCCAGAAGAGACAGTCACAAGAGACACACAAAGAAGAACGACACAAACACATAGACAAATAACAACATTTATTGACAAATACATCGACAAATAACAACATTTATTGACAAACACCTACATCCATGCCTAACCGGGATTCGAACCCGAACCCAGCAGCTCCAAAGGCTAGCACCCCAACCGTTGCGCTGCTGAGTCGGCCATGCTCGGGCTTACAAGATCTGGTCCTTGGGCACGAGGTTTTAGAGGGCTAAAACAATTGCCTAGAAAACCTGTACACTTTTTTCCACACCTTCCAATTGTGTTTGCTTTGATGACAAACTCAATTTAAATTAATCAAATATTAGTTTCTGAAACAGTCAGTTTTCTACAACAGTAGCCCCCTAATTGTTTTTTTTTAAATATCTTATTTCATGATGGAGCTTACCTTCAAATGACATAACTGCATCATACGTTCGTAAAAGGGCACTCAAATGTCTCTGGGTCTAGGGCCCCAACTTGTCATGATCAGGCCTTGCATACATGCCATACTAATTTAATTTTAAAATGTCCCGTTAAATCAATTTTCCAACTTAATCAATTTCAACCTAATTATGTGTTGAAATTAGTATTTAGACTAGAAGTAAAATTTTATTAGAAGTATAAATTTTCTGACTTTAGTTTAGGTGAATTATTATGAATTTCAATTATGTAATTATGTTTGAATTGTATGAAAATTTGAGTAGATATCATCTTGCGAAATATTTTTTATTAAATATACGAGTCACTTTTAAAATACGAGTGGTTAAAAACGATACATTTATATTTGAAGTTAAATAGCTATAAAGAATTACAAAAAAAGGGGTTGAACAATTAATCTACATAAACGCATTTAGTGGCTAGAACAACAATGGGCAAGTTTCAGAACTTGAGTGGCAATAGAAATGCAGAATGAAAATAAATTCTCCCTAGAGCCCCGATTGGTGAATCAATGCCACGCGTGAACAAGCCAATTGTGTATTGTAATAAAAAGTATAGGTTGCCATGTTTTTTGGTAATTTATAAACTAACATTTGGGTTTAAATTCTTATATCTTGGGAAATGTTCTCTTTTCATTCTGATCGATAGAGAAAAAATGTTACACAATTAAATCTTATAAAAACCATTTTTTTTGTAGCATTGATTGCATTAATTTACCAGTCTTAAATTATGTATAAATTTAGAGAAAATTTGGCAAAATATTGTAATGTTACGTAAATGCAAAATGATTTTAAATTAGTTAAAAAAAATCTATTTATTCGATTTATTATAGAAAGGGGATACTTAATTTTAATTTGTAATTTAAAGATCAAACAAAATATTGATTAAAATGTACGTTATTTATTTAAAATAAAACTTTCAAGTACACGTAATAAGTAGTCTGCAAGCATGAACATCCGTTTTCTTTGAAGTTTCATCACCAAATTGTAAACAAAGCAGGACTAAATAATACGAAAGAAGAAAAAGAGTTTAGAAATAATTGAATTTTTAATGTTATTAAACCTTACAAAAAAACTAGACCAAGCTCAATACTGTTGAATTCCACGTTATCAGCTATTTAGTACATAAAACTCAAGGAGAAACAAACCATTCTACATTTTGGTGATACGACACAAAAGAAATTAGTTTTTATTTCGTGTTATTCGTCGCCGTGATTTTTTCTTGCAACTGTAGCATGGCTTAACATTTGAAGAGCTTAGTGGAAGAACGTGCTAAGTGACAAAAAGGTGAAAACGAGAAAATGAGCTTCAAAGTTTTTCGTTTGCATTCAGATACTTTAAAAACGGTACTTGCAAACCGAAAAAATGAATTAAACTTTAAGTTTATGAAAAAGGGAAAACTTGTTATCGTTAAAAATGTTAGTAATATGTTTACTGACACAAAATCTCAGGGTTTTTTTTTCAAAAATGTCACTTAGCACGTTTTCCCACTAATCTCTTCATTTACGCTCTTCTTCGAAATACTTTTAATGTCTTATTCCACACAAAAACTCTAAAAATAGTTACTAAGATTTTTCTCCATTCAAACTATGTTTGGGTTATTGGAAATCGCCTGAGTCCTTATTTTTTTGATGGAATCAGCTTTTGTGTTTTTATTCCTTGGATGAAAGATACGTTTTGTTGGTGTCTGTCTATAAAGAAGATTTTTAAAGGAAGTTTGGGTTTAAAGGGATTAATGGTAAAGTTTTAGCAAGAATTTTTTTTCCAAACTAAAATACGATTTTTTATAACGGTTCTCTGAACGAGAGCCAAGCTGGAATATATACGTACCTACCATACGATTTTTTTTTATAAAACGTAAATTTAAACATTACTTATATTTTTTTATATATTATTTATCTTTCAATAAATAATTTTCTCAATTGATGTTACATTCAGAAATCATAACTTCGTGCATGGAACGTGAAAGTAATTACGAAGGAATAAGTAGGTATTAGATGTATTTTTATAATTCTAATAAAGCAGTTAACAAATAAGTTTCACCTAAACTTGTATGAAAATTGCATATTATTGGCGAAAATAGTTTATTTGTTGGTACAAATTTTAAATGTGTAATTTGTACCAACAAATAAACTATTTGTGCCAATAATATATATTGTTTCCTTCGTGAACAGATGTTAAGTAAAAATTGTTGCTTGTGTAGCTAATGTAATTATTCATTGTTGTTTAAATTTTTTATTCTTCTTTTTACTTAAGTTTACAGTTGTCAGGAATCAAATTTTATCCTTTATATATGTTCTAATAATATTTTTATGTATTATTTAGTATAATTTTTACCGATCTTACTTTTTTAAAACTTTCCAAACTATGCATGTTTTTACGAATGGAGAGTAAAAATGCTAAACTCACATTTTTCAAAGCATAGATAAGATATAGGATTCGATACATTGCAGACTTCGTCAAATTGAATTAGCAATCGTTAAAATTCGCCTTTAAAGAAGCCAACCCTATATCTTAGTTTTACATTAAAGAATGTGAGTTTTGCAACTAAAACCTCCTTGGAAAATGACGTGTTTTCTCGATAAGATACAAGTTATTTACCAGCAACAAACAAATATTTGTTCTCTTTTAAAAGTTGCAGCTGTACACATAGAAATAATGCATATTAAATTCTAATATTACTAATAACACGATCTTATTTATTTATTTTCAAAATAGATCAGACAGATATTGAAACTACAAACTTAACTTTGAAAAACTCAAAGAAACCCACATACTATTTATTCTATATGTAGTAAGTTACGCAGTTTTATAACTACCAGACCAAAGCAACGCAAAACATTCAAAGGGAATTAGGAGATTGATTTTCCATTACTTTTTTATGATTTTACCCAGTGAGACCCAGTAGTACCATGCAACACGACTAAGATATTTTCACTGATTCTATTTTGGAATTCACTCTAAAATATCCCAGTTTTCCGATGCAAGATTGTACATCCGGGACATTGAAATAATAAAAAGTAGTAAATAGTTTTGAAAATTTTTGGGTGTGTACACTTAAAGTGAAATATTGATGACCATGACAGTAAGTAAAAATGATAAATTAGTTCACTTCCATCCACTTCCCTTATCCTGCAAAAGTTTATGTATGAGCTTTTTCTTACATAAAGTATGTTGTCATTTAAATTGGGGCGTTGTTTTTATGTTTTGAATTGTTAGTATTTCAGCAATTAGATACGTCAATAATACTCTTGTTGGATTTAAGTTAGTAATGAAATTTGTTAACTGTTTAGATTTTAATAAACATGGTCTGTTTTCGGTTACACAATTGTATGTTTTTAGAGCATCTTTGTGAAAATTTAATGCTGTTGCTTTTGCGACATAATTTTTAAATAGTAATCAAGTTACGAGGGGGGGGGGGCTAAAAGTGAGCCTCCTGTATTGACAGCCGCGTCTATGCGTCTATACATAATCCACTGCTGATTAAAAGTATAAAAGTACATCGGCCCCTACCAGAAAATAGTTTTCTGAACTATCAGTTTACAGGACAGCAGTGTCGAATACCACATTTGGAATTAAGACTTCTTTGATTATTTCGGTTTAAATATCTTTTCAACTTCGCTCTCCAATCGATTTGATTTTTTTAATAAATTGGCAGTATAGATTTAAAACTCTTTTTATATAACCCTTTTATAAGCTTAAAAACACAAATTCCTAAAAAAAATTATCAAAGTTCTAAAATAAGAAAGTGATATAAATATTTCTATATGAAGTATACTTAATGCGAAATAGTTTTTATAGATCTGTGTAAAACTTGTCAAAATATAATTATAGGCACATTGGGTTTATAATTCATCAGTCATTTTTTCTCTAAAAATATTCATACAAATTTTAGTTGTAAATTATTTGGTGACTACATAAGAAGAATCAATGAAAAACATGTAATACTTTATTAATTCACTTCATGTACTTGATATAAAGCTGGTATGGAAATTTATATAAACTATAGCATTCATTAAAAATAGTTTTTATTACAAAGTACACGTTAATTTCTTTGAAATCACTCAAAATGCGTTGTCGATCGTAAATTGTTCTACGTATTAATTGATGCTATTGGAAAACATAAATTTGAAATTGCTACTCAGGTATCCCAAAGAAAGTCTTCACAATTACTAAGTCATTAGGGTAATTGGCAATTACCCTTCGAAAGGTAATACTAAATACTTGCCAAGAAGAAAATCCTTATACAACTAAATATTTTTTATTAAAAACGAATTAATATTATTATGCTTCCTCCTAAAATTTTGCTGAATAACTCTGATGATATACGAATTTGTAAGATTGCATTTTTTTTTTATTGAACTAATTAAAATAATAATGTTCGCAAGTTTAATTTTAGAATGTAACTTTATGTATCTTAAAAATGCTTCGGTAATTATGTAATAGGTTTGAGTTATTTTCTTAGAAAACGTTAGGGTGATATCGAAAATAAAAAAAAAATAATTATTTGAGACTTGAAAACGTGGGAATTACTAAACATTTTCACAACCTATTTTGATCAATATTCTACTAATTAATCTAACTTAAATGTATTCATAACTATTTATGTACATTAATTACACTTGAATATCACTTGTTTATTTGGTCCCCATTTACTTTTACAATGATGTAAAATTATTGACGCATTAAATTTGGTATTTTCATTTCATATTCGTATTTGATTGATCTTGTTATTTGTATTTGATATTTAAGCACTTCATTAGCTCTATTAAGACTTAATTTTATGAGAAATTACATGCATACCTTGTACGAAAAATTAAAGTTGTGGTGGATATCAGGTGTTAGTCATAATAAAGGGTTAGCCTCATCACTTGACCATGGCCTAAACTTATTTTGCCTTTCGAATATTAAAAAATTGTCAACGAAATCTAGTCTTTTACATTGGTACACAAAACGTGACAACGTTTTCCATCGATATAAAGCCTCTTAAAAGTAAATGTAAATTTTTACGAATTTTTTTAGTTAAGATTTAAGTAGTAATAAAGAGTAATAAAGTAAGAGAGAAAAAAAAAGTTTTTTTTTTTTTGAAAATTTTGTTAGGTCTCAGCTAATCCTAGTTTGGTGTTTCATCGTCGAACTATCCACTAGACATATAAAATAACGAGCATCATCATCTCAATCTCAAAAGCTACATACCGAGATGGGCAACGCCTCAAGTACCAGTAGGCTCGGGAAGACTTTGGTTGGTTGGTAGACACATTTTTTCAGGCTTGTGTGTTTGGTCAGAGACCCGCTTATAAACCTTCGTCAAGTAAGACAGATAAAACACACACACTCATACACACACATACGTGACAGATGCCGGGAACACTTTATCTTGAATCTAATATATCGTTGTCTCAAGAAAGTATTTCCTAAATTACAAAATACATCTTTGTCATATAGCTTAGTAAAGTTATTTCACGAAACAACTGTCCTTTTTAAATCCTTCAAAATGTCCAATATATTATATACTTTTACTGCAACATATTAAACATATTATACTTTTTAGTATTTACTATATTTTCTAACAATGCGATTATTTTTGATTTACAAAGATTACTCAGCGATTATTTCTGTAGTTTACATGTAGGCGTTAGTTAGGTGACGACAGAAGTTATGATTTTCTTAAATCCTCAGACAAAGAATGAAATAATGATGTCGTTTATAATACTTAATCTCATTTGTGACAAAAAGACAGTTCTAAAATTTTTAAAAACAAAAAAGAAATTATAATTGATAGTTCAGAGAAAAACTAAGTTCTTAAATTTATTCAAATCATAACACATTAAAAGTTTAATCTTCTTATAAAGTGCTGCGTAATTTTGTAGTTTTAATGTAAAAAATGTTAAAAATCTATATGAATGTGATTTATAAAGAGTTTCTATTTTCAAGTGGGCATATGACATATTTTAAAGTTAATTATTCTTTATTATTAAATTTATTCAAATCATAACGCATTAAAAATTTAATCTTCTTATAAAGTGCTGCGTGATTTTGTAGTTTTAATGTAAAAAATGTTAAAAATCTGTATGAATGTGATTTATAAAGAGTTTCTATTTTCAAGCGGGCATCTATAATAATAAGAGAAAGAGTCTGTCTGTCTGTGTGTATGTCTGTGGATCGCAAAAGACCTACTTAGACTGCTCTAAAAAAATTCGAAATTTTTAATATAGATTCCTTTTAATACCTACGTGTGCACCTGAGGCTTAGTTTTTCCATATTTGATTGTGATTTTTAATTAATATAATTAGTTTAAAAAGAAACGTCATCCGCGTGGGATTGCGGGACCATAACAGGGCTTGAAAATACATGGACCGGGCCGAAACGGGGGCTTGACGCCATCCTCTATTAGTTTGATTGATTGAGTTTGGCTGAGATATGCTCTCGCCCTGAGGCTGCTTCATCCTCCATTAGTGTTTGCTTTTTTAAGTCCTCATGCGCCAACACGAATTTAATTTTGTTTTGATTTTGAGTGTATTTTCACAAGTAAGCATGCCTTTAAAAGGAAGCAATGCGAAGTTAACGGGTTCCGGGCCATACTGCTAGTATGACATATTTTAAAGTTAGTTATTCAAAGTTTTCTTTCTATTATTCCTTTCACCCCTCACTATAAAACTTTGCCGTAATCTTATTCCATAAAACTGGTCGAAACTTTTTTTTATGGTAAGAGTAGCCCACATATTTTTAGGAAAGGAATGAAATACCTGTTACTAGTGGTTTTACAAATTTCCGTTTAACAATATTAACGACTTTAAATATAATTTTATTACATAGTTTTAAAGTAAAACCAAGTTCGTAAAACCAATTTCAGCATGTACCGCCATTGTTTCCATGAACATTCCACCAAATTTATCAAGCAACGTTACATCCATGTTTTACAGTGCACACATTGTCCACAAGTGTGTTACAAATTTAATAATTGCTCAATAATTGTTTATCAATTCCCAGATGGTGAAATGTCAAATAACCATAAGAAATTAAAATATGTTCTGATTAATTTCCAGACTGTTGGTTAACAAAGTAAAAAAACCTGATTTGATTCATCAACTCTTGTATTCATCTGAATAACCACATGTTTCTGTTTTCCCAACTTTTAGATGAATGCGATTTTTAAGACATTTTTAATTATATTAACCATTGTATACTTAATCTCAAAAATGGTAACAAATACAAGAGGCAGTTTTTTTAAATATAAGCTTAAAAAATCTACGACCCAAATGGCCTACAAAAGTCTTAATTAGGTACCATGAAATTGATCGTAGTTTAAATAGTGAAACTTACCCTCAGGCAAGATAACCATACGATATTGACAGCGACCGAATTCTCAGAAATAAGTTTCTCACAAATTAGTTCGAGAGAAGCAAATACTAAATAATCTTTCTTTTCACAAAGATGTACTGGAAAATGTCCATTCAGACAAAAGAAAAAAATCTTAATCATAGAAATTGCTTTTCTTTTACTAAGATGCGTCGGAAATGGGTCACGATTGCGGCCTTGTGGAGAAAATAGTACCAGGAATTATTTCTTGTATTCCTTGTAGTCTGGAGTACCGTGATATTTATTGTAAAGACTTTGTTGTTCTGTAACACTTTGACAAAGCTGTGAATGTCTTGTCAAAAAACAATAATTGTTTGTCGATACATATTGAACATGCACTGTTATAATGTGGTTTTGACAAATGAAAGTGTGTAGTTGCAAAAATCCCCTCTCTCCAAAGTATAAGTCAGATATAGGGCTCAAGTTAGTCAGCGGCGACTTTTGATGATAATAAATTCTATTGGAGTAAGTCGCCCAAATACACGAATAACTCTTTTTTAGTTACAGAGCTTTTTTTGAATGTGAGTTTGCAACTAGACTCAAAACTTAACAATATCGCAGTTCTACTCCTAAAATGAGCATCGTAAGTCATATATATGAATATCATGTCAAATGTTATGGAAGATACCTAGGTTAGGAACTGATTATTTTAGAAAAAATTGCTATGACATATATATTATTATTAACTGGGCCCCTAACACACAAATATTTCCACCCATTTATGCCCGGAAGTAGATTAAATATAAGACGCTTGTCTGTTTTTCTAACTTTAAGTTAATCTAAATAGACAACTATTTATGTAGGACAAATTAAGTTACACGAAAAAGCGAATTTCAAAATTAAGTTAATGCTTTAATTTGGCAATGAAGGCATTAATGGTATTCTTAAGCATGTAAAAACACTTTTTCGTTTTTTTTTTATTAGAAAAATTTCGTTTATTCGAAATATTTTTAAAAAAGGAAGTATGCTAAAAACGACATTTTTATAAATCGATCGTTGTAATGATTTTTGCCTTATTTAAAATTTAAGGGCTGCGCAAGTATGGCAATCATGTAATGTGTATTAAAACCACCCGAGAAAAGAAAAATTAGGCTTTTTGGTACTTACAGATTATGCACTTAACCTTATAAAATCCTTAATCGATTCTGAAAGTGACTCGAAAGTTGTGTCGACACAAATTAATTTTTAATTTTTTTCTTAATAAGCATTCAAAATTTAATTTTTTCTATTTTTCTAAAACTAAGCTAAGTGTGCCACTTAACTTATTATCGACTATTTTGTGAATACCATTAACGATTTCATTTTCTAGTAAAAAAAATATTAGCTTTAAGTTCTTAAATTCATTTTAGTTGTAACTTAATGTGTCTTACATAAATGGTTCATTACAGTGGTGTTCCATTGTATTATACTTTGTTTATTAAGACAAACGTAACCAGAATGATCATTTTCGAATGAGGAATTTCCTGACCAATCGTAGTCAATGGGTTAAAACTTTGTCAAAATATCTCCATCTGTATACTTAAATTAGTTACCAAATGAACAGTATTTACGCAACCGTGTTTGATATACGCTGATTGTTAATGAGGGCTTAAGATACACGAAAACTTTTGTTAAAAGGATATAAAACTAAAGTAATAGGATCGTGTCTGCCGTAGATGTGGTATATTTAAAAGATTATTATCAAAATTTTATCACAAATTTATTAGAATCTTGACTATTTTTCGTGTATTCGGAGTTAATTGCATAGTTATTAGTTTTTATGAAGGATGTAAATTGTGTTTTTACCATTCGGTAAAAATGAAAATAAACCTATTAGTTGAACGTTTAAGCGGAAGCTAATTATTTACTTACAAAACCTTATTGGCTTATCTTCTGTAATAGCCATTAAGAATAAAAAAATTAACGATAAAATGGCTTATATTTACTCGAAAGTTTTGTATGATAAAGTCAAAATATTGTGTAAATATATGAATTTGTCCTATCTCGTTCATTTTCTCTTTTAATTTTTCGAAAAAAGTTATAGCCATTTTGAAACAATTTTGCATTGGTGAAAGAGTTTTAGATTTGCCGAAAATAAAATCAAAATCGAAATGCAGGATGGAGATTTTATTCTAACAGGCAATACATGAAAAATATTATCAATGTTTTTGCATAAGTAAAGGTTTATTGAAATTTAAGGAAAATGTATTATAGTTAAACATAAAGCTGAAAATATTATACATAAAAATAAAAAATAAAAGTACAAGATATACCAAACTAAGCTTTATTATGTTCGAACAATAAGCCTGCCGTAACGGGGAATTGCCGCTTATTATTAATTGAGATCACGCACTCTCTAAGAATACGGAAAAGAAAAATATTCGATAATCTTAGACACCCCTGAAGTGTGATAGCTAATAAATGATTTATTTTAACAGTGGTACAATTATATATATAAAAAGAATAGATATTTACAACTTCATACATCTATTGCACATTTATATTTCTTTATAAAATATCATAAATGTAGATTGATGGTAATGCAATCGAATGTACGTTAAACATTGTTTTCTGTGGCACTCTAAATCCTTAAGCAGTTATATTACGAAGTAGGTGAGGGTTAGCTTAGACCATTAATAAAATATGCCCATCAAATATTGCCCGCTGAGTATGAAGGGAAGTAATTTCCGGGATCCTCATGTTGGGTCAATAGATGGCGCTGTTTACTAATCGACTGACATTCTCCTGTAATAATAAGAAATTCCATTTTTTTTTAGTGCTGGTAAATTAGACAACACGCGTAATTTATTCAAGATTATTATGCAGTTGTAAGTATTTTCATTACTGAATGCATAACTTTTGTCTGAGGAATAATAAATTAACTAAACACTATAAAACAACACTCATAGTTTGCATACAATTTTTTTTGCCTAAATGGGGTCTAACCATATCAGACTTAAGACTATATCAGACAGTAAATTTTCACCGTGGTCAAGTGATAAATTCGACGCCTGAACTAGCACCCAGCGCAATCTAATACACGTTTAACCGGATGACATAAAAAAATATATATAAAGAGATTTTAAGCTTACCAAGCTCTTTCTTCTAGACTAATATTTTGTCAAGTGTTTATTTAGAATTATGGGCAATATATAGTTTTTGCTAATTTTTTCTTAAGAGAGAGTAATTGGTTTATTAAGGTATCAGATCACCTTTTTTTTTTTTAGCAAAAATCTTATATACCTAGGAAATGCTTATTTTTAATAGCATATAATAAAATGATTGTAACCCATAAAAAAGCTTATACTTTAATGAAATAATTTTTTCTATGACACTTTTTTGAACTTTTCTAGAACTGTTTTTTTAATTTTTCGCATATTTTTCGAAATAGAATTTCTAGGATTTTCAGTTTATGCAAAGCATAAAAACTGAAGTTCTTTATTATCAATTACTTCCAAGTTTTTACAGTAGTTATATAACAGTATGAAGAAGGTTTTGAAATAGAATCGTGTAAAACTATTAGGAATTGGATATTTTAAAACTATTTATATGCTTGTTATTATGTTGTTTCTATGTGTTTTCGATATGTAATACTATAAACTTTTGCCTATAAATAACTTTTGATCAATGATATCGTAATGATTTTTGTTCATGACCTATAATAATGATTGTTAAGCATATATGAATTGCAACGATGCAAAAAAATTAAACATTTGTATAGATATCATGTTTTGCGAAAACGTGATTTTTGAAGCATATTTGACTATAATTTTCCACGAATACTGAATATTTTTTTTAATGATTAACTTTCTTAAAACTGTTTGTATATTCATAACTAATAATAAAATCGCTCAACGTCATGATTGGAATAGAATTTTCAGTAACTTGCTGTCAAAGGTGATCGGCCACCTTAAAGTAATTCTCATCGAAGTCGACATGTTATGTCCTATCTTGATAATACAAAATAACAACACACGAAAAAAACTATACAATTAAATTACTATGTTAGAGGAACAAGATAAAATATTTTGTAAAATAACGACCAACTGGCAGTACACCTGGCTTGATAATAATGCTCTTTATCTTAATTAAATAAAATTCCGAATAAAATTATGCTTCAAACAATTCCATCAAACAAGTTTTATGCCCCAGAACACATGTTTTCAATATTTCTTACCCAGAGGGTGCAAATATTGGTTTAGGGAGTTTGAGGAACTTTTCTTACTTTAATTATCATGTTGATTTACCATTAACTCACTTATGTAGAAGTATTAATAAATTCTTCAGTACATGCAGTTGGATATGTCATTTGTAAAAAGAAGTAAATAAACCTTCATATTCGGTATTCTGGTTTTGTTAAACAAACTACAGAGAAGGAGTCCAGTCAACTAGGGTTTTCTGAAAAGGAGTTACTGAAAGATAACTTTCGAAAGGGTTTCATTTCGTTAAGGTAAGAAAATCGACTTTTATAAAAAAGAAAATTCTTTAAAACTTTTCTTGATAAATCCTAGCCCAATTTTGAAGAATTGGAGAATTCCTTCAGATAACGGCTTGAATTTTTTTTTTGTTTTGAATTTACTATTATGGCTTCCAAAAGCTTTAACACAGCCACGTGCATGTGAAATTTCAAAACTCTGTTAGGTTGGGTTGTACGTGTTCCGGCTGTCTATTTCTAGCCCCCGTGAAACTTTTAAAACAGAAAATTACAACTCGTAATTTTTAATCATTCAAATGACAAGGCCGAATTCGGAGAGGGCACCCAAAGCATACCATCATGCACTTGTTTGGGACTTTCGACTCCTCAGATTTAACGACCACGAATGTCACAGTGTACTCAGCGACAACTACGGAACAGAATGCTCATATGCTATTCCTTATTCCTGACCGACTCCATGACCTGATTCCTCCCGGTCGGCTAAACAGTTTAAGTAACACCCAGAGGAACTTTAGATGGCACCATATGTTTTTTCCCGTCAGAATTTTAGACTTCAAGAATTTAACAAGCACGCCAGTACTCTTCTTCTCCAACAATAGCAGCGGTTACTTACTCAAATGGTGGCCAGTTAACATCATGGCTGAAGATCAGACATTGAATGAAAACTCATTAGGTCCTGTTTTTCTTTCTAAGCTTTTGATTTGACCAAACACTATATTGTCTTAAAGAGATTTCCTTCCCCTTTTTAAACTTCTTATAATTTCCTCCTTATGTTTTGTGTACTGTGGATATTTATACTTCTCGATTGACATTAGATTCAACTTCCTCTTGAATAAAATACTTTTTATTAAATTTTTCATTTGAAAATTTAGTTGTTTTGCATTTTTTAAAATTTTAATTGTCACTATCTTGTACTACTAGTTTAGTTTATATGAAAATGAAATTTAGATTTTATTGTGAAATTTTTTTAAATAGACATCATATGTTTATAATCATAGTTTAAAAAAAAAAGTAGAATTACTATCTCCTATGGTACCTTCCAAAGCACAAGACAAAGTTTCAATGGGATTCTTGCTAGTTGCCAAATAAATTTTGGGCCTCAAAATCGAATAGGCAATATTTTTTTATGCCTCAAGATAATCGCTGAATATTTTGTGTGATTATGTCTATATTGGTGATTATGTGTTATATTTCGTAAAATTTCAAGTATTTAATATCATATTTTAAAATTCTGAATTTATCGACAACTACACAAGTACCATTTCTGAAGCTGAAATATTTATTGTTTAACATTACTAGATGGCAGCACTACAGAAGTGGATTTTGCAGAAATACTGACTCTCCCGTGAACAGAGAAAATGAAAATTCGTACTGAAATACAATAATATTTCGACAAAACTACGTTAAATAAACTGAATTATATAATCTTCATATTTTAAAATCGGAAATATTTCATTATTTTAGTCCTTTCTTAGTAAACAAATTTCAATATTGACCCGTGCATTAAAAAATTTATAAATACATGTTAATTTTATATAGATTAAAAAATCTTTGCAAATACATAATATTTTAATATTTAATTGGGATATTTTATATGAATTCGTAAATTATTTTTGTATTTTGTGTTATTAATTTTTTCCCCTAAATTGTTACCTTGAAACAATAAAATAATCCTAGAACAATTTTTTTTTTCATTCATATTTATATTTCCCACATGCGACGGGGAAATGCATTTTTTTATAATTTTATTTCAATAATAGTGTTTCCGATACGACTGAAAAACATGAGTTCAAGATTGATAAAAAAAAAAGAAATATGTTTGCTCGTTTATAAAAGCTTTCAACCTATATTTAGGCATCTAAAGTGACAATTTACTTTTTTTCATGTTAATATAACTTTAAAAAATGCATTATGTAGTACATTTGTACTCTATTATCATCCCCTACTGCGCTTTGCTTAACTTTAATGGTATTTGAATTTTCAGAAATAAATTGGTTCCATCTTTAAACGATAGATGGCGCAGTTACCTTGGCGCAGTTCGAAAAATTAATTAATGCATACGATGCTCTGCATATTGCTAATTTTTTTTAAAAAAAATTTAAATACTTTTTACACTAACATAACGTATCCATCGTAATTTTGTTTCAATTGCAAATATAATTATTTTAACTGCTGATAAGCAATAATTGAATTTTAATAAAAACTTGTGATACAAATATGTTTTCGAAATTTAGTGTTTTAAAATTAGAAAAGTATTTCAATCGAAATGTTTTACATAAAATAGTTTACAGAAGAATTAAACATTAAAATACCACATACTAAAATTGAGTCTTCTCTTTTGAGTCTTCTAAAAAAAAAAGTAAATATACTGAAGTTTCAAAATGTTTCTTGAACTTAGAGAAAATGATTTAAAAAAAAGGAAACAATATGACATAAATAGAAGTACAATTTCAAATCAATCGCCATTTTTGGAAAATTTTGTTTATTAAGCAACGAAATATTGATTGAAAGTTATTGTAAATGACAATAACTGTTAAAATGATCAGTTAGTATTCAAATACAAGGCTGGCGTATTTGCCAAGAAAATAAATGCTGTTTAATAAAAACACAATTCTTTTTTAATTTAAAACAACTTTTTAATTGTGAAAACAACATTATTTCGAATATTCTGAGGCTTTTGTAGCCGTATCATATACATTTACTGCTAACATTACCTAAACAAACTTGCAACAATAAAAAAAAAAACTAGTTCCCAAACTAATATTTTGATAATAATTTCCTTAAAAAAAGAATAACTAACCCTTTACTGAAAGTTCACTGACCTGTTTATATTTAACCAGATTTTTTAGTCCATAACCATAAAACATAAACCTTCTTACTCTCTAACCATCATCACCAAAAACTTATACAACTAGTTCACAAGCCTAAGAATTAAAAACTAAGTATTATGTAGCAAATCCTATGGTGTTAGCCCGGAAGTGATCGGGGGGCCTAAATTTAGGTTAATTAGCCAGGAATCAATCTTTGTGTTCCTCTTCCCTAATTGCATTGCTTCTTCCATCTTCTTTTCCTGATATAGTTTGGTAATTTACGTGCTTGCATTCACTAGGAGTTTTCTTTGTTGGGGATACTCGTGATTAGGATTTGGTCTTGTGGAGGGGTTAGTGTGTTTGTGGAGAAAATGTCGTGTCGGAGTCAGGGGAGAAGTTAGTAGAATGGTGGTTTTACCCTACTTTAACACTTTAAAGTCGGACATGAAAATCAGTTGCTGAATTGATACGAAAGAAAAACAATGTGATAAAGACCAAATCAACCAGTTTCTGGAAATGAAGAAAACTTTTAGCCCTTACTGCCGTTGGGCGGGTAAACTGGAGTATCTAGACTATTGACTTTTACCATTGTTGCAAGCAGGGCCTGTTTTAGGAAATCTCTGACAATAGTCACAACCTATTTTGGGGTCCTCTTTACAGAAAATTGTGTGTATGATTTCCAGTAATGATGGTGCTATATAATCTATGTATCAAATATTTGCTACAATTTTATAGGCTCCCCTTATAAACATTGATCAAAACAATTTCTCATTCAAAATTGAGCAAAAACCAAAGTGGAGTATCAGATTTTTTTATATTTATTTAACTGATATTTTGGAGATTTACAGTATTTAGCATATAGAAACTATAATTTGGAGGCCCTTGTCCTGGGCCTAACGAGCCTTATGGAAGTATAGACCCTGGTTGCAAGTATTCAATAACTCTAACTTACCAGTAAGCATACTAAAATACTGAACAAATACTTATTATTCGAGACCGAAAATGGTCCAATTCTTTATTGCGGTTACTGCAGTTTACCTGCAAACGGTAGCCCAGGCCTTCGTTCTTCCCCTCGACAGAGTCGTCGCGTAGATGCATGTCGCATGGCGAGCGAGACCTAATTATGCCACCAATACAATTTCACTATACTGTACTGTAATACTAGCGATGCTTAGACTTTGATATTTTTCAACACGTCAGCAATATTTTGTGTATTTATTTGAGACCTAAGAGGCCCAGTGGCCTAGTGGTAGTGCTTCGCATTGCCACGCCACAGGTCCGGGGATTGAATCCCGGTCTGGGCGAGGTTGACCCAGCCTTTCATCCCTTGAGTGGGTCGATAAAATGGGTACCAAGCATGCTTGGGAACTAAACACTGGGGGTCCCGCGTGAGGCGACCACCTTACAGGGACATATGCCTAGCACCTCAGAGCCCTCGGTCACGAAAGCTGAAATGGGCACGGCAGGCCTTGGCCCACTAATGGGCTGTTGCGCCGAGGAGTTAGTATTTGAGACCTAAACTAAATATGAATCCTATTTAATACTAACTTATTTAATAATTTTTCCGTTGTATTATATTAAACTGAACTGCGAATCTAATAGGAGCCGATTTTAAAAGATTTTTGATTTCTTTTCCTAACATCATCTAGTAATCAGTACATTCTCCCGGAGAATTCTTTGCTTCAGTGCTAAGGCTGGGTGATTAGGATTCACGGCCTAGATGTGAATTCTTACTGCATGGGAATCATTGTTGTGTAGGATTAAGGGTATGAAGTTTGTTAAAAGTTGTACTACTTAAACTACTCCAAAATTTCTGTGACAATTCAGACATTTCCGTATAAGGGTTGAAGTAATGGTGTTAATCACTTTTGTGGTCCGATTATAATTTAATTACAATCATTGAGCTTTTCAGTTTTTGAAATTATTAATTTTTTAAGCAGTCGTGGAAAAAGTTAGTAAGAATGTCGTAGTATAATACACGCTTCTTTAAACTCGAATCGATTTTTTTACTTCTTTAAACTCGTATAGATTTTTTACTTCTTTTAACTCGTATGGATTCTTCTTTAAACTAGTATAGATTCTTTTTTAAACTCGTATAGATTGATTCATTCATTTATGCTAAACTATCATGATTTAAGTAACGATGTTGTCTAATGTAGCTGTTTGTTTTAAATAAAACTTTTTTAACAATAATGCCTTACTTGTCAAGCCAAACTAAACTTGTATATAGTTTGTACTAAACCTAAAAGGAAAAAACGTCTTGTGTCATAATTTATTTTGGCATTTTTTATTAAAAAAATTTAGGTTCACGAAAAAAATAATATCAATTGTAGCTTTTTCTTTCTTTTTTCCTTAAAACTTCTATTCTCTTGATTTTTTTTGTAAAATTAGGCTAAGAATTAATTGACTTATAAAAAAAAGGAATTTGTGTTCGAGGGGAGAAATGCTGCATAAAGTCTAGTGATACATTTCTTTTGAATGTTGTAGCTATAATATTATTTAGCTCATAATCATTTGAAATAACAAGGATTATTGGGGTATATAAGTGGG
This sequence comes from Hylyphantes graminicola, assembly GCA_023701765.1. Taxonomy (NCBI): domain Eukaryota; kingdom Metazoa; phylum Arthropoda; class Arachnida; order Araneae; family Linyphiidae; genus Hylyphantes; species Hylyphantes graminicola. Next base: position 45,339,843 of record CM043117.1, on the reverse strand, counting down.
TTTCATATTACATAATCAGGTAACTGGTGTTTTAAATTTTAAATTTAAATATAGTTATTTTTAAGAATAGATATTATTATAATGCAATATTTGATAAAGAAAACTTGATATAATTGTGACGATAGTAATTTAATATTAATTTTAACACATTTTAATAAGCATTTATATTTTACAATTGTTTAACAAGAAAGATATTGTAGTCAACATTACAAACACAATCTTACTTCAACTATATTCTTCTTATTTAAAACAACCTAAATCTTTAAACCTTAATAACGACTTATACTTAACACTAATATATTATCCGAAATCCTATGAAATTTAACACAAAACCGCTTTGGTTAAACCGCCAAAAGCCTAATATTATACCACAAATGGGGATTTACCGCATCTAAGCCTTCCTATCATGCCTGTCTAGGGATAAACGTTACATAAATTCTATATTTAGTTACCTCTAATACAAAATAAATAGGACCCGATATGATCATAGGCATTAGATATGGAATCCTTATTCTGTTGCCATAGGAACAAGCACAGTTCACTGTCCGATTGAATGCCTTCAAGTAGCTTAAAGATTTTTTTAAAAAAGAATTTCAAGAAGAAAGAAGAAAAAAAAAAAGAATATCAAAGATGAGGTTGAGTTATCCACTCGAACTTTTTGTTCATCTGAACAAACTTCGAACATGTTGTTTGTAGCGCACTTGAGGAAGGAAGGAGAAATGAGTTTTTGAAGGGTTAAAAAGAGTTTAATCGGAGACTAGAAGTTGATTGAGGTTCTCAAGTGAAAAGACGTATCTTGAAATGAATTAATATGGCGACTATGCGAACAAAAATACAGTTGCGGATATTAATAAAGGCCTTTTTCTTTGTGTCTTTTTAAGCCGATAAGAGGTGCAGGGTTGTTCGTGTCTGTGACTGTACTATTTGGTTTAAGGATTTATGGTAAAGAAATTTGGTGTGTTTAAACTATAGTCTCATTAAAATTAAATCTATATACTAAGTATTCATCCCCGACAACTGTTAAGAATATAGAAAGAAAAAAAACAATGAAATTACAGTGAACAAATAACATGAAGAGTGAACCCATAGTGAAGCACCAATAGACGTATGAGAAAGTTTAAGGAAGAAAACGGCGAAAAGGAGCCGACATCTTTATCATCTTTTCTTTAGTGCTTTTGTGTCCCAATACTGTTTGAAGCTGTATTCACTCCATACAATCCTGAACAGTCTTCAATTACTATCGAGATTCTTCTTGAATTCTTCTATTCTCTTTGAATAACAACATAATTAGGTAAATCATTCCACTCATTAACAACTCCATCGTAAAATAGTTTTCTTCCCTCCTCTTTGAGGCAGGATTTTTTAAAAAAAAATTTCTATCGTAAAATAGTTTCCTTCCCTCCTCTTTGAGGCAGGATTTGCTTTTCCATTCAGCACTTCTGTAGTTGCTCAAGACCTGAAACACGTAAAGTACCATTTTTTCGATATTTTTTTTAGCTAAATAACTTATTTGCCCTAAGTATGTCGGTCTTATACACCAGACAGTTGATCCCTGTTTCTAGATTTAATCTGAAAGGGAAACCTCTTTTGATATTTTCTATCAGATCTCAGAATTACTTATAGTTTTTTTTCTCTCTCACAAGGTGTCTAGTCTCTAACCCACTTCTTTTGGGGTGAATGTATTCTTGAGTTTCTTATAAATTCAATTTGAACATTAGTTAAGCTATTTTTGAAAGAAAGTGCTTACAAATGATATGTGAATTTTTACCTACACAATTCATTACTACTCTTAACCATTCTTGTTTTATAATATTAATTCTACTTCGAGGAAATATTTTTTTGTATAACTGTTTGAGTTATATATGTATCAAACAATAATTAAGATACATTCTATTTCGATGTTTAAAAAACTATGAAATTAAGTTAAGGAGCTATTTAATCATTATGGGAATAGTGTTATCTGAAAGTTTATTCACCTTAGATTTAGTAATAGCCATCCATTATAAGAAGTTCTAGGTACACGAAGGATTATCAAAAATTATTTAAAACTAGTAAACAAAGATCCGTTCTATGCATGGACTAAAAAGAGTTGCAATTGATCCAAATGTATGTACAATTCAATCCATTATAAGATAATAAACTTATGTTATTATCGAATCCTCTCTAAAATAGAAATTTTTGAGCTCTGAAAGTTTTAAATCTGTAACTTAAGTATGAACTACGCATTTGTGCCAAGTTACGAGTCAAACAAATGTCTAGTTTATGGTTTGGTTTGAATTATCGTCGCACTAGAGCTACACGACTGCTATTGTCTTGTTTATGAGTCTATAAGAGACATACATACACACACAAAACTTATTATTATAGATTTGCAGGACATTTCAAAATCAATTTTCAATTGGAGAAGTATTTTTTTTTTAAGTTTTGGATCCCCACCTTCTTAAATCTTGAATTTTAGAATGATCAAAGTCCCTCCTGCTTAATTATTTACTTTATATTTTAATATTTGTCAAATGATTGATTTTAAGTAAATTTTTAATTGTTTTAGAAACTTTTTTTAGGAATATTGCTACACCTACAATATATTTAATTAAGAATTACAAATGTTTGTCCTATCAAATGCATTATGGAACTATATTTTAATAATTTTTCATGTAATTTAATAGCACTATTAACAAATTATTCAACATTATGTATGCCGATCACTAAAAATGACTTATTTTCATAAATTCCTAACTAATATACATGGACAAACTGTAACTTCTCTACTATACTTAAGTAATAAGTAACATACATTCTAAATACTACAAATCACATACATTAAGCTATGAAGCCATTATTATATTATATTATATTGACGATCTAAAAATGTCGATATCACAAAAAACACTGTCTCATAAAATAGCTTCTACCAAAGCAATAATGATCATACTGAATCCGTATACTATTTCATTGGTCCAGTTTTACCACAGAACTATATAACATCGATAAAATATTTGTTGATCCCCTGAATCAAAGTTCTATTTGAGTTGTCTCCGTAAATCAACAGGGAGAAATGGTCTTTCAGGAAGAAAAATAACTTCACAAGAATACTGAACACTGCCAATGCATACATGAATATATGTAAAAGGAGTAATCGGTCTAGTGTGATTGACCTGGTGGTATTAGCATATCATGAATTTCTTTGGTGATCCATCAAAGGTTGGGGTCTTGCTTTTTGTGTTACTGATATTTAAATTATCAACTTCACAAGATTTGTTTCAGTGATTGACTTTTCGAAAAGGAAATCATCATTAAATTTTCATAAATCATATTACTTTTATATAATTTGTGTTTGTTTGAATATAAAATATAAACGACATATATATTACTTGCAAAACTTTTTCAGATCGACAGTTGAATAATTAACTAAAGTGTACTATACAAAAGGCAGTATGTGCATAGTAAACCTAATTTTAATGAGAGTACTTTTTACATTTATTTTCAATTGAGTTTTTCAAATGAGATACCAGTAGATAATCGTTTATAATTGTAATAGATTGGTAGTGAGATAAATTGAATGGTAATGATACAAATGGAAGATAAGCTTTTTCATCGTGTTTTAAATTAACTAATTAAAATTAAAGCAGTAGTAAATATAATAATTTAAAATAACCATAAAAATCACACATAAAACAGTTTTTGAGATTTATTCGTGTCCACGAGAATAATACGCTATTCTTATGCAGTTATTGAAACGTAGTTAATGCAAAACAAGTAAGAGTTTAAATATATATTTATTTATTATTTTAAAATATGTATTCATAACTTATACCTGTAAAGGGCATTATTTTACCTTTATAGCCTGATAATATTAAGTGCATTTAATTTTAATCAACTTAACTGACAATGCCGTTTCAAATACTTAAGAAACCCTATTATTCTGCATTTGGTTGTGGATAAAGATAATTTGAAAATTATTCAATTTTAAACGAATAGTGTTATTAAAATCTTACTTTCAAAACAAAGTGGTCAGATGCTTGTTCCACTTTCTTAACCCAGTTTAAACTAAGTTAAAAGTGTGAAGTTCATGTTTGGACCTTGAAACGTATTTTTACCTGGCCCCTTTTGTTAAAGAGGCCACATGTGTTCAGCAGTTGCTTTTTTATGGGGGTTGTTTTACATAATAACATGTAAGAATTTTTAGCAATGTGATTTCTACATACACGAATGCGTTTAGAAGCCTACAAATAATGCAAGTAGACTGCATAACATAACTTTAAAATTATATCCTTCAACTTATATCTGCAAATACAGTATTTGTTAAAAAGTTAAGAGTTAAGTTAATAGTACTTTGAGTTAACATGGATAAAGCACATTTCTAATAAATAAATTTTAAAAAAGTTTTATTTTCTAGGTATAATTATTATTACTTATTTAAATAATAAGCAACACTCAATATTATTTTATCAGTATAATTTTAAAATACTAAATATTTATTTGAATAAACTTGATAGTCTCTCCTCCCAAGTAAAATACAAATTTTTCCAAATGCTTAAATCTGAACTCTATACAAAAAAATAATAATAAAATAAATAAGTTAATCTATTAAGTAAAAATAAAAATGTGTAGGAATTAATACAAGAAGTAATATCATTTTAAAAAAAATTATATGCATAATTTACAAAAAACTTTTGTATTCGTACTTTACAAAACCACATTTTTGCCTCCTACTTAATTAAACAGAGAAATCCCTATCAAAAGGTCCCTATAAATGAATTTGTGTTGGCAATTATAAGGTTATCAGTTTATCAGTTCCTCCCCGAGTACACTGGTACATTCTGAGAAGTTCGAAGTCCCAACGAGGTTTGGGTACGATGTAGTTCGAAAATCTCTTTGTGCCAGATCAAGTGTTGATACGAAACTTAATTATTAATCAAAATGCGAAAGCTGAACAAAGTCTCTGTAAGTAAACAACGACCTACAAATATGCAGCATGGATTGTGTCCTTTCTTTACCTCGATGACTGTTTTTTCTGAATAAGTATGGCTTTCGCGTCGCTGTAAAACTTGTTTTTCCTTTGATATCAATGGGCAAGTGAAAAACAACATTTGATCGTTTTCTTTTGCAAATCTCGGTGTATGGTGTCATGTAACAAACGCAAGTTCAGTTATATTTTCACTGATTTCCTACATAATTTTATTATTAGATCTTCTATCAAATGATAATTTAGTGTTTTGGTATGGAATGAAGAATTTAAAAGCAGTCTGTTTAACAATGAAAAAATGTTTCGATCGTATAGCATTTTTTAAAAATTTGTTTAATTTAAATTTTTTTTAAACTGATATTAAAAAATTCTAATAAACTGATATTAAAAAATATTTTAAACTGATATTAAAAAATTATGATAAACTGATATTAAAAAATATTTTAAACTGATATTAAAAAATTCAATAAGAAAATCGGTTTTAATAATATAATTAGTAACTACTAAAATTATGAAATTACAGATAATTTTTTTTCACAATTTTTTAAAATAAATTCAAATAAATAGATCGATAAAAAAATCAAATAAATATGGTCGAACATTGCCATAGTTACTTCTATCTATTACAATGCTAAATTAAAGAACAGATAACATTATAATTTTAAAAGAAAAAGTTATAAAAATTTATTATACCTATGTGTTTTTTTTTCAGCTGATTCTAATGGTCACTCAAAGATTTCTCCAGGGAAGTCTCGATGCAAAAGAAGCCCGGGATCATCGTCAGCTGGCAAAAAGAGGGACAGCGGCAGTGAAAGTAAGAAAACGTTGCATAAAAGTGTTTGTTTAAAACTGTTGTTCAACCCTCTAATGCATACTGCTGTCGTTTGGAAACAAGTAACATAATCCGTTTTATTCTATTAAATTAGTGCTGCTCCCTCTCGACAAATTTGTGTTTTTTCATCGATTACATTCCATTTTGAAGTTTTATATGCTAATAACCCTCATAGTTGACATTAGTAAAAGTGTATTCAAAGTGAAAGAGTGAGGTTATTAACTGTTGTGAAATTACGTTTTTGGCAGGATTCAAAGTATTATAATATTAGTACACTAAATACAAGTAAATTATTTTGAAAAATTAATTATAGTTAAAAAGGGTTATTTAGAATATATTTATTAGTTTTCTAGTCATTCTTTTCCAAATTGGAATTTTGTAGTTGGTTTTTGTCATTAAAAAATTTAATTAAATTTAATTATTTAATTAATTTTTTTATTTAATTAATTTTTTTATTTAATTAATTTTTTTTATTTAATTAATTTTTTTATTTAATTAAATTTAATTTTAATTTCATGAAAAAAAATTAAAAATTGAAATTATTTAAATTCTAATGCAGTTAATTTTTTTCAGTATTTTTCCCATACTGTATGAATATTAAAGATACATATATTTTTTTAGGATGAAAATAAAAATTCATGCATTAGTAGAGGGTTAAAAAGTTTATTAAGTAATTAAATGTGAATTTCAAATAATATTTTGGGATTATTTGTGCTGTGATTGGATGCATTTTGGATATTTTGAAAAATTTCATTGGTTTTTAGCTATTTGTTTTAATTTTTTATCGTTGCTTTGTTTAAGTAGATGGTTTTATGAAACTAATGGTAGTATAAATAACCAGTAAACATAAATTTAATTTTGTTATTAAAAATACATTTTAGATATATTGAAATGGCATTGGTTTTAAGTTATTCTTTCAAGAAAGTTTTTTCTATGGTTGCTTTGTTAAAGTAGAGAGTTTTATGAAACTCATGGTAGTATAAATCATCAGTAAAAATAAAATTAATTTTTATAAGAAAAAATACACAAAACTGTAAGCATTTATTAAGATGCAAATTTATTCACAAATTGGGGATTTACTAAGAAATTGGCTAAACTTGAAATTATAGCTGAGATATAAAGAAATTTTCAGTTTACCACCCAATGTTTTACTTACACAATTATTTATTCTAGTTAGAGTATCTATAATATATATTTCAAAGCTTTAATTTCAATACAATCAAGCCTAAATTGACGGATTTTTTTTTAAATCTAGAGGTCAAGAAATGTATTTACCGCATTCAGATAAACTTCTAGAACTGCCTTTTTTCTAGATCAAGGACTTATACGTAGCATATAGAATAATGAATTTTAATACCGAAACTTATTTGCTAGATGTCAGTAGTAGAATTTATTTTTATTAGTCTAGTATATAATAAAGCTTTCAAAGCCATCAAAAGTAAACTGAATTGCAGAAACAGTTTTCCGTGTATTTTAATCCATGATGAAAAATATTGTTTAAATAAGTAATTATTACTCTGTTTGATTTTATGAGGTATTTTGTTTTTATAAAGGTTTTAAACTTTGATAGCAATAAATATTGCTATGGGTTACAGAAATTAAGCTATTAATTAATAAAAACGAGATTATTTAAAGTCATTGCACTTATAATTCATTTATAATTCATCAATTAAAATTCTTTTGCAAAAGTTTTGGGTCAAATAAACAGTTCATTTCATTATTATACGCACATTATACAGTTACTTAAGCTTGGTAGCATTATTACTTACTACTGCAATACAATAACACATTTAAACTAATTTATTTACAGTTACTCACCAAATGACTTTCCCTAAATCCTATTTAAACAAGCCGGCTCTAGTATTAATATAAACACTTTCAGTACTTAGCATTTCAATTAAGAGACATTTGAGCACACACGGAAGCAGTCTATTTAATTAATCTTATTTAATTGGATTAATATTCTACTATCACACATACAAGGAAAGTCTACAGCTCCTATAAATGATTCCCAACATAAATAAAACAATTCCATTTATTTGTTTATAAATTCCCTAATGCGCTTAGTAATGAAAAAAAAAATCTTTGAAAACTATTATAATGCGTCGTCAATATTTTGTCTATGCTTAAAGTAATAAAGAGGTTATTGGCCTTAATACCAATTAATTATAGCATACAAGCACCGAGTGCGCCCCTATTTATGTGAAATTTATGGAAAGATAATTAAATTGTTCGTCACTGTTATGTCTCTAATTTGACGGTTGCAGGGGATTTTAATGACTATACTTCCGTTTCAAGCGTTTCTAACTTCGTATATAGCTTGGCACTTTCTTGACGATCTACTATGCAAAAGTTTATGACGCTTCTCGATTTGACAAAATTGTAACCATTTTTTTAACTTGGGGTTTGTAACGCAATACGACTTTCACTTACCGCTCAGTAAATAAATACACACATTTAAAGGCAATTATATATTTTCAATAACTTTAAAACACAAAAAAGTTCTCTGGGCACTGTCAACTTTTGTTTCACATTAGAAGTTTTATTCTTGAAAATGCAAATCGTAGGATAAATTAATACTGAGAGCTAGTAAATACATAAATAGACAGCCATTTGTACAAATAACAACAGTAAAATCATAAGAAATGCATGTTTGTTTGAAAACCTCTGATAAAGAAGACAGCCTCATTTATATTGATGCAAAAACAAACGTACTTTAGAAATCATGCTGTTATTGATGTTAAATCGAGAACATTGAAGTAGACGTTATGTTAAGGTATTCTGACTCAGGACACAAAATATAGTAGTTATAAGTTGTTAAACGGAAATTGCAGCTCTAAATGTATCAAACTTCACGAGATCTACCTTGCGTTCAACCAACTGTCAAATATAAAGTAAAAAGCACTTTTTGTTGTAATTATTCCTAGTTTCGAAATTATTTTAATTTCCACGAAATGCCATTGTACAATTTATTAAAAAATGCGTTTGAAAAACATTAAAATTCTTAAGAATTCTTTGAATAATACCATATAAAATTTTTAAGTTGTGTATCGGATCTGTTAAGAATTAAGTCAGGATCTATTCCAATATGAAGATAGCCAGCTCTTTCGCAACTGAAAACGCTCATCTTGGTACATATTTGGTAAAGAAATATTTACAAAACTGTTCAAGGATAATTTGTAGGGTTGGCAGATTGTAGGAAAATGTATTTTGTATGCAAACAGTTTGGGAATGTTCATTAAGTAGGGGGCCTGGATTCTAGTGCAAATAGTTACAATCTTTGAAATATATTTAGTTAAGAAATAAAGAAATCACTATTGTTGTATTGTTATAAATAATTTCTCTTGATAAAGTAAGCTACCGTTTTCAAATCCAGAATATTGAGTTAATGGAGTATATGTAATAAACATAGTTAATTTAAGGTGTAAATTTTATTTAAAATTTCACTCTAGTTTGTCAAACTGACAGAGGTAAATATTCAGAAATTTTCATTTCCGGGTTTCTATTTATCAATTAAACGAGACGAACAGTTTTCACATTTCATTAAAAAATTTAAAACAACATATCATAATTAGAAACAATAAAAATATATTTGCTTCCACAATGCATAGAAACAAAGGACTTTTCCTAAAAACCCGGAGCTCTAGTTTTAGAAACGGTATAAATATGTTAGTGTTATACTTTGAAGATAAATTTTAATTAAAATTTTAGCATTTTTTAAACAACACATGATTTAAATAACATTATTTCAGGTAAAAAAAGGTAGATGACCCACCTTTTGTATCAAATTAATGAAACCCAGTATATTTTTAAGTAGGTAAATATTCAGGAATTTTCATTTCCGGGAGGCTATTTATCAGTTAAACGAGACACACCCCCAGTTTTCATATTTCACTAAAAAATTCAAAACAGCATATTATAATTAGAAACAACAAAAATATATTTGCTTCCGCAATGCATAGACACAAAAGATTTTTCCTAAAAACCCGGACTTTTAGTTTTAGAAAAGGTATAAATATGTTAGTGTTACACTTTGAAGCTAAATTTTAATTAGAAAGTTAGAATTTGTTTACTTTTAAAAGTTGTTCACGGGGTTAAGAGTGTAAATTAACCCGGAACAGGAAGTAAAGCATTTCAGGTAAAAAAAGGTGCATGACCCATCTTTTGTATCAAATTAATGAAACCCAGTATATTTTTAAGTACGTATAAAGATATTTTAATATGATGCAAGGCAACAAACCTTTGTTCCAGTGGCTTAGTGAATTTTAAATAGAAAAACTTTACTGAAAAAGGACGTAATAAATTTTACTAAATGATATGTTATGCTAGTTTTTTATCTTCGTAAATTTAATTGAAATTTTCTTCTCCTCAGTAAAACAGCACTTTAATTAATAAGTGTTTCTTATTTCGGATTTAAGTAGTTTTATTAATAACATAAAGTTGAAACATAAAATAATTAAGGAAAGTGCTCATAAATAATAAAAAATAATTATTAGGTGTCAGAAATGACAAAAATATACAAATTAAAAATTTAAAATGATAGAATTCAAAGAAAAATAATTCCCAAGAAGTTTTATGTTATTCAAATGCATTTTTATTAAGTTGTCCTTTCTTCATATTTGCTAATTGATCGAACAAAAGAGAAATATTATCATTGTTTGTTTAGACAAATAAAAAATGTTAAATATTTTCAATTTAAAATTTTCAGAACATTTTGATGAATTTTTGAAAATCACTTATTACACTGGTAAAAATAACAATGTTTACGGATAAATTAATTTATTTAATACTATACAGATACTCAACAAACACATCACAATTGCTTTCTAGACTTTTATATTATAACTAGAACCATTAAACTCTGATGCAAGGAATGAAAATAACTTCATTTGCATTTCTTGATATTGATTACTTCTTTTAGCACTCATTACTAACTACTTAAGAATTTGTAAGTTAAATCATTTATGGTTTATTGATAATTCTACTGTTTACTTTCGCCGTAAAACTTACTTCCGGGTTACAATGCACTAGATCTCGGATGTCAATACCATGAAGGGAAAATAAAGCAATTTTGGCCCCTTCTCAAATTTTCGCACTTCGGACAAATGAAATTGTTTTCACTTCATTGACTTTTTCATTTAGTACCGACAGAAAAACTGTTTTTTTTTTCTGTAAAGTGAATGGAATGAAGTTTCTATAGTTCCCGCCACCCTTATTTGAAACACTTTAGGGATGGAAAACCGAAACCGTTTTGTTTTTCTTTTGCCCTCGGTTTTGACTGAAAAACCGATTTTTTCTTGAGACCTGGCTAAACCAGAAACCGGTTAGCCGCGGTAAAAACCGTAAATCAGTTTTTTCTCAAAAAACCGCAATCCCTACCGTTTCTTATTTGGTTGGCGGCGAGTATAGAAAGGGTTGAAAGTGGAGCAGTTTGTTTGTTAGATACAAAACCAATCACCTCGAGTTTATTCTCGCCATTTTCTCTCTAAAAATAACTTTTCGTTAAAAAAAATGTTTTTATAAAAAGAGATATTTGCAGCCTCAATAGCAAATATAACTTATTTTCTAACTTCATTTACATTTTGAATACATATTCCGTGAGTTAATAATCTATTTATGTATATTGTAAAAAAAACTTTTCGTTAAAAAATGTTTGGATAAAAAATAGATATTTGCAGCCTCAATAGCAAATAGAACTTATTTTCTAACTTCACTTACATTTTAAATACATATTCCGTGAGTTAATAATCTATTTATGTATATTGTAAAAAAAAAGAAACTTTCCGTTAAAATATGTTTGGATAAAAATAGATATTTGCAGCCTCAATAGCAAATAGAACTTATTTTCTAAATTCACTTACAAATTAAATACATATTCCGTGAGTTAATAATCCATTTATGTATATTGTAAAAAAAAGAAACTTTTCGTTAAAAATTTTTTTTTGGATAAAATGAGGTATTTGCAGCCTCAATAGCAAATAGAACTTATTAACTGCATTTACAAATTAAATACATATTCCGGGAGTTAATAATCCATTTATGTATATTGTAAAAAGAAAAAAAAAACTTTTCGTTAAATTTTTTTGATAAAATGAGGTATTTGCAGCCTCAGTAGCAAATAGAACTTATTTTCTAACTTCATTTACAAATAAAATACATATTTCGTGAGTTAATAATCTATTAATATATATATTATAAATCATGATCAAGTTTATTATAAAACATTGCTTTAAATATTGCTTTTGCATAATGGGATGAATTTAAAATAAAAAAACTTATAGATATCGACAACTCAACTTTAAAAAGCAGAACATTATTTTGAATGCATAAATTGCATTCCAATTGGTAATTATGTGCTGCAATGTAACATGAAAATACGATAACGTGCATTATTTTTATAACTCCAAAAATTTAAAAAAAAAAAACGCATTTCGATAACGTTTTGGTTGGAATACATTAAATTGGAAATTTCTTTTGTGAAAATACTGGTAAAATATTTTTAATTATAAAATATAGGATCAAGAAAACACCATGCAACTTGATTTTTGTCCGTAACTAGTGTAGTAAAGTTGAGTTGTGACGATGTCTCAGAAACTATCTCACAATTCTCAAAAAACTTGGTTCTAGTGAGGAATCTATAATGAATTTTTTTGAATTGATAATTGTAAAATTAGTTCAGCAGGCTTTTTTACTTTCAACTTATGCGTCATATATGTATGTATATATGTTTTCATAATGTTGAAATGAAAGCATAATGTAAGTTATTGAGGTTTTTTAAAATTAATTTTGTGTTTCTTAGGCGAGTCTCAAGATTGATGTATTGCATCCTTTATTGCAGAATTACGTTAATAAAAACTTGTTTTAAAAGAATAGAATTATATAATTTAATGCGAGAGAATCTTTGTATAAAACCCTATAAGATTTTTTTTTATCAGAACATCTCAAAAAGTGTAGAAATGGCCCGGTTAGTGAATAAAGCGATTTAATTAAAACTCTTTCGCATTTTACAACGCCGCTTCTTTTAGGACACAGGTTAAAAAGTAAGAATTCTTTTTTTAAACCAAATAATTACTAAAAATATCTTTAAAGTGCACTTTATATATTCATAATCAACCATTTTACATTAAGTACAACCAACAAAATTTTATGAATCACTCCAGTGAATAAATGGAAGCTAATATGCGGTATCTTGACACACTGTGCGGCGCAATGTTACTCTTTAAACTTGATATAAAGTTATTTCATAAAACTGGAGATATTTCTTGTTGCAACAAGTTTTATGGGGGAAATTCTTATATTCGAAACATTACTCTAAAAATCTAGAGTAAATTTATTTTAAATTGTTCTAATGAATTGTTAACAATTAATTGCGTTCAAAGACGATTTTTCCCGCCCCTAGACCTTTACTGAGAAGAATTACCCACCCATGTCTTCTACAGGATTCCGGTGTTGCCACCGCTACTTGAGATACTTCCGGGTAATTTGTCAAAGGCTTGACGTACCCTATAACCCTAGTTCTAGAAACTTCTGAGGAAACACGTTGATAAACTTTTCGTAAGAATAAATGTTGTTTACAGACATCTATTTAATATTTATGAGTGTTTTAATTACTTTCATCTGCTTGTTTTGTGTTAGGATTATTGTAGATAAGTCTACATGCGTCCAAACTTATTTGAAATATTTTAAAATGCATTATATGCAGAAACTGCTTATTCTATAAATGCTATACCTTTGAATTTATTAAAGGCACTAATCAGTATTTAATTAACTTAACTCAGTTTCACAGTTGTAACAACCACTCTGATCTAAATTTTCAACTAAAAATAATTTCTTAATTTTTTTGTTATTATTTGTAAATGTCCCCTCCATACTTTAAATTTTAAAATGCAGTAAAAATATTCAAAATTATATATATTTTATAATTTTTTTTTAGAAAACTGGACAGTCCGGCGACGGGTTTATACGTATTCCTCAGTTTCTTAAAGAGTAATTTTTGTTTTTTACTCTTTCAATATCAAATTACCCGCCGTACTCGCACATTTTTATCAACAATTGCAAAATCACATCAAAATTAAAAAATCATTAATCATCAAACCAAATCAACAGTTGTCCATATAGATAAAAATAAAGTCATTCCTCTGTCAAATCTATCTATCACATTGTTTCTCCACAAAGAATTATATTTCTCTTTTCCCAAACTGTCTTATTAAATCTAAACAAAATAAAAACTCAGCTGTAAAAAAGTCCGATAAATTTTATTCCTCAAGAACCCGGAAGTATAGAAAAGATGAGGGAATAATGGATATTGACTATGGAGCATACTCTACAGTTTCTGATCAATAAGATGAAGCGTCACTGAATGGTAAAGATGAGAAATACAATAAGAATTAATATTTTCCGATCTGTTTTTTTTTTGTCTGTCCGTGGTCATGATCGCTTGTTAATTTAGAAGCACTCTTAAAGTTGTTCAAAAAGATTTTGTGAAATATTTAAGTTAATGGGAAATTTTTTTATTGGATAATGTTTCTGGGGAAAAACCTGTTATAACTAGAGCCTGTTCAGCACTATAAAACCAGGAAAGATTGCGATAGATATGAGTAACATTAGGAAAAAAAATTGCATTGTTTACACACTAATAAACTTAAATGCTGCTTCAGTACAAAAGACACCACTCGCCAGAAGAGATACAGACCCAAGAGACACACACAATAAAAGCATGACACAAACACATAGTTAAATAACGTTTATTGACAAACACAAACATACATGCCTTATCGGGATTCGAGCCCGAACCTAGAAGCCCCAATGGCTAGCTCCCTAGCCGTTGTGCTGCCGGGTTGGTAGACCGGTAGTTAGATGAATCTCATTGTTCTCAAAAAAGTTTTTTATTTGTTCGTTGAATTTCTATGAAAATACAAGACAACAGCAAAAACTTGTTCTGTGACTGATAATCATTCACGCGTTTCTTCGCGTTATCCACTATAAAAAAAATCTTTGCAAAGTTTACAATTCCCTAATTTTCAAAATTACCCATCTCATACATTACTTGTGCAAAACAAGATAGATACTATGATTAAAATGACACAAATATAGATGGATTAAAAAAAAAAGAGAGAAAAGAACATTCTTAAAATATACGAAACAAAGCATAACCTGATATTGAAAAGTAGCACAGTTATTAAGTCAAATGTCCGGAGACACTGGAGACACAGTAAATAAATGAATAAAAAAGTCGGAATTTACTTGAAATTCGTCAGTGGATGAACCAATTGGGGTCGGCAGTCTTTTGTAGTCTCTGTTTTCTTTCTAGTTTGTTCGTTTATGCGATGTATGAAAATGTTGTGTGTAGTTTTACCCCTTTTTTTAAAATAGATATTTAAATTGGTGTGCTCGTCGTAAAGCATTGAATAAATATTTTACGACCTGCAGCCACTTGAAATGTTGCAAATTCATTTCAGGATAGCTTCTTAAGTCATGCCGGAAGTAGTGGATGGTTCGAAAATATGTTTTTTATTTTATTTTTTCGGAAGAACTATGTCGGAAGTTTTTAAAGGGTTATTTTTTTGGTATCTAATCATGTTGTGAGGCATCTTAGTTTAGTAATTCTTTTCGATTGATGTGCACACATAATTTATTTAAAGGCAATGTTTTTTTCCAGACGATGTCGTAAATAATCTGAATTTTAAAAATAATATTAATACATCTATGTATTTAAATTATGACCTATTTATTTACGGTTACAAAATAAATCCATGCAAATATGAGCTTTCTGCTAATATGTGCCTAACATAATAAACAAAACATAATGCAAATAAAGAACATGCCCCTGAATTATTTATTTTTTCAAAGGAAAAGGACATTGAGTTACACGAAAAATCCTAAAGTTAAATTCATTAGTTAATTTTTTAATGTCGTAATATTTTTATGGGGTTTTTTTTTTGTCAATTTTAATCATCCGTTACAATTTAGATTGCATTTCTGTCTTACATTATGGTACGATTCACCAGAAATATTTTAAAACATCAAAAAATATTAAGTTAAAAATATTTTTTATATGAATGTACGACAGAAGCATTTGTGCATAAATATTACCCAATATTTCCATATTTTTCATTTTTAAGCAGTATTAGTAAACAATGATGTCTAGATTTCAGAAACAATTGATTATTAAATATTATTAGAATTGTGTAGAGTAAATCTGTCTAAGCATCAAAAAAATTGCGTGCTAAAAAATGAAAATTCAACTAATTATATTCAAATTGCGATCCTACATACGAATTAATTCCACGTGCTTTTGTCGTACTGATATATACTTAATTATCACTTATATTTGAATTTCCTTCAAACTTAAAAATTGCCTTAATTTATAAACTTGCAACAACGTGCAATGATATTCCTATGGAGAAATCGGCCAACTTTTTGCCCTAATTTTAAAATATCTGTACACCTTATATAGTTTTGGCTAGGCATTAAGACGTGAGTCAGTCCCTCAGGATTTTTTCTTTATTAATGTTATATTAAGTCGCTTCGTAAAAATATTAAATTACACACGATCCGAATTTAATAATTCTCAGTCTAAATTTTTTTAAACAATTTTAAATTCACTAGTTAGTATATTATACATTATGAATACTTTATTGTCAAATATAAAATTTGATGGTCTAGTATTAATAAATAAAACATATATTGTTGTGTTAAAATATAGAGAAACCACTTTATATATTAAACATTAAATTGACTGCCATCTCAATTCCATCCATTAGACACTGCTGGACATTTATGTATTGTAACATTGCTCGTAAAATAAGGTGAACTGGTCAGAAGTTATCCTTTTGATTGCATCCCCACAATCGGATCTTCTAACCGAAAATTGTATGGATGTATTTTTAGCCCTTCTTTTCCCCACAACAGTTGTAAAAAAGGTTTTTTGCGGATACAGGCCTATTGCGCTGTTCTGATTTTCTTTTTTCATCTGATTTTATGTCTTGTATTGAAAAGACGAAAAAGTTCTTCTTGAGATTTCGTTGAGCAGAATCCTTTTTTAGGGGTTCGATAACCTCTAAGAAATGGAAAAGATGTGTATTCTGTCAGACAACGAATGCGAAAATCTATTTTTGGGAAAGGTAAATGTCGAAGTGAGAGTATCGGTATCCGGAATAAATTTAGCTGTTGGCGTTCAGAAAAAATGGAATGAATTATCGAAAATTGTAAAAAGAGGAAATAATCGAAACACAAACATAGTTTTATTTTTTATGGTATATTTTTATATAGTTGAACAATTTTATTTTAATTGTACTGCTTATTACTGTTGTCTAAGTTAACTTTTTACTCATGCTTAACAAATCTAGTATGAAACGTTTTATCTTCAATTTAAAATTTTATATTCATTTTCTAATTTAAAACTTAATTAACCTTTTTAGGAAACCGATGCTTAAATATGTTAAAAAGGATGTATCACTATCTAAATTATTTAAAGAATGAGCTTAATTCAAATTAATAACTTGCATTATACAAATATGCTACTTACACCAAAGAATTTAACATTTTCACACGTTGTCGAGTTTTTTAAAGCATATTCTTTGATTAAATTGTCTTTGATTGATCTTTGTGTCTTGATATTATTATCACTGAATTTTTTATATTCCTAAAACTAAAACATTAACATGCTTACTATTTTAAACATTCTTCAAAACATTAAGTAGTGCAATTTTTTAGAGACACTCCATTTCTGTTTCATTTTCCTTTCTAACCTATTTCTGAAATGAATCTACATCTCTTTTAGCTTTAATTGGTAATAGTATATATGAAAAAATATACATTTGCATTAAAAAAGTGAGTGATCAGGAATTGTCTCATTCCAGGGGATACCTAGTCACGAATTCATTGTAATAATTGAGAAAACTAGTGCATTGACTAACAATAATTTTTTTTTATTTTGAGAACATCACAATGTCTCTACTCCATTCCAAAATTGGTAACTCCAGCTCCGATAGATTTATAATAATTGAAGATGTTTTTATTTCAGACGATAAATTTTCCCAGTATCTCTAAAGTTATATTATATATCCAACTTGAGCATTTGAATCCATAAACCTTGTGTCCATTTTTAAAACACATTACATTGATTCATAAGCTTCTAACACCTTTTCCGCATTTCCTATACACTACGCTCCAATAATTATATCATAAGTTTTTTTTTCTTACGTAAACGAAAAAATTAAAGAGTGCAAGACTAAGCGGATTTCTTTTTGTGGAAGAAGCTCTGAACATCCGATTTATTCGTATTTAGACCCAGATACATTTATATTTTGTATCTGTTGTTGAAAGGTCCGATACATGGTCCGATTACCTTATCTTCTGTAAAATGACTTGTTTTTGTGTTTTTTGGAATCATACTGTTTTCACTAAGGATAGAACTACCAATTACAATTTTTTTAAAAAATTATAAACGTTCATAAAAATTAAAGGGTTTTACATTAAAAAACCGCCATTTAATCCCTACCCCCCTAGATTTGATTTTTTTTTCAAGTCAGTAAATTTTTTATTTAAATATTTGTCTTACAGTTAACTCTCACAATTGCTGGGGTAAATTCATCACAGCATTTTTTTAATGCGTCTTACAATGGATTTGCATCTCATCATTCACTATATATTTAATTGGGTCCCGGATGATCGAGTGGTTGGCGTCACAGGCCAGAAGTCTGTGCGCTGTAACGTGTGTGGGTTCGATTCCCGCCTTCGCCCTGGGTGTACTTCCTTTCTCTGCGACAGTAAAAACTCTTTCTGTGTCTGTCTTACTTGACGAAGCTTACAAGCGGGTCACCGAATAAGCACAATAGCCGGAATGTATAGGGGAGAGTGTTGTACCTTGGGACAATTTTTGCATTTTAATTTTTTTCTTCGATAATTATTGTCAAAATAAAAATTTCAAAGCAGCATTTCAACACACCAATATATTCCTCTATAATATATTTTTTTTAAATTCTGGCAGCTTGAAATTAAAAAATTGCCACTCATTTAAAGTAGAGAGGATAAACTGTCCCAAGGTACAACATGATGTTGTACCTTGGGACATGCTTTATAATTCAGTCAATAGTCATACACTTGAACTAATTTGTGTCAGGAGAAACAAACTTTATTTCAAAATACATCAGAAAATGTGCTCTTTAGAACATTTCATCACACGGAAGGAAAAAGATTTATCAGGTGTTGCCAGAATTATATTTTCAAACTTAAATCATTATAAAATATATCCAAAACAAAGCTGAGTTGTATTTTACATGTTTTGTGGAATTGCTCTTAAAATAAATAATAAATATATTTTTATTTATGCAAATTATTAAGAATTTAATCAAATTATTAATACTGTCCCAAGGTACAACACACTACATGGTTTAAATAAAAGCAAGATAGTGGCCAATCCAAATGCATTATCATTATTTTCTCATAACCAAAATATTTTAAAATCTTCTCTTTTATGAAGAAAATAAAATGCAGTTGACTTTTTGTAAGAGTACTAAGGTAAAAAATTATATTAGAATGAGAAAAATATTTACTTTTGGGTAATGAAATATTATTTTTTGTCACCATTTCCTCAATTCAATGATGCTAGTGTTAAATTTTATTATGATGATGTCTGTTGGTTAAGGCTACTTTTAGAAATAAACAATGTATGAATATTGCCAATAGATTCTTAGAAATTGTCAGTGTCCCAAGGTACAAGCGTCCCAAGGTACAACACTCTCCCCTATGTACCCCCCCCCCCACACACACACCCGCACAGATACAATACTAAGTTTTTCATCATCAATACGTATTCTCAAACATTAAAAAAATGTTTTGCCTGTAAGTATAAAAGTAACACATGTGGAAATTTATGTGCTTGAAATTTTTCGATTTGCTGAATACTTGCGTTATTATTTTATTCTTAATTCGCAAGTTCAATGTTGATACCTGGCGTAAAATAGTTTAAAAAATGAATAAGTTTTATTTAAATTCAACATATCTGTTTTAAAGAGACGCTAAAAATTCTACTTAGAAAACTAAAAAAAATAATTAAGGCATAAATAATATTTATTTAACTTATAACATATCGTCGAAATTGTTTTGTTTACAATCGAAATTAGTAATTTAAACTATACATTTCATCAATTCATTATGTCTAATTTATTAAGACAATTTTTTTTATGAAAAAAAGTTTTTCCTCTTCCTGTTTTCTTTAATATTTCTCAAATTAAGAAAAAGTCTTAAAAATTCATAGTCAAACTCAAAGTAAATTGTTTAACCCCCTTTTCAAAGCACAAATTCATAGGGAACACCGAAAGAGCAGGAAGCGAATTTCCTTTTCTTCAAGAAAATATATTCTGCAAAGAAAATGGCAAGAAGCACATTTCGTCTCCATAAAAACAACGAAGTTCTCCCGCTTTAAATTTGGGTCAACTCTTTGCGCTCATTGGTAGCTGATTGGGCCGATTCTCGAATCCTGAGTTTGCGCAGATACTTTCTGTTTAGATTGGAAGTTGTAAGAAAAGGTGTGTTTGGCGGTGAATCCCTCTTAAAAAGAGTTTTCTAACTAAAGTTTGAATAATAAAGAGTAGATAGATAATGTTTTATTTTTATTTTATCAAATCGTTATGCACTCAGAAAAACTCGTGTTCAAATTGCACAAATACTGTGCAAAAATTTCAACACTACAATATTGTACTGTTTTACCACAAGATTTGTGTTGATAACATAAGAACCCAAATTTGTGTTGCTCAAACGCAACTGGCCATCGCAAGATTAGGCAATTATTCTATACACTTGCGTTAGACTAAAATATAAGCTATATTGTTTTCTAAAACACTTATATCAAAATTGTAATATTTATCTTACGCCATTATTATGTATTTTTAAAGATTTTGTATAGCTAAATATATACGAAACATTAAAGGGCAGATGTTGATTTACATTTCGGAGGAATACATGAGTGCTGCGCCTTAACACAATATTTGTAGTAACCATGCATATTTTATCGCAACATAGTTTTCAACACAATTTGCAATAAATAGGTAAATAATAAATAGGTCTGTGCGCATTTTTTGAATAAAAATAACGTCAAAACTTTAATAAAAAAGATGAATAATTAAAATTGAGTATTTCATTGGATACATTAAAAAATATTTATTTAATATTATAATTACTTATGTCGTTGAAAAACTTTTAACAAAATACGGGATATATATTTTAAGTATTTTGAAGTAATACTCACTATGCTTAAAATATGTTTCATTTGGGACTATAAGAGGTTTTTATTAAAAGGTAGTAAATATTAAATGCCATTTATTCACCTAAAATATATCAAAAAACGAAATAATGCATAATTTTAAATTATATATTAGATTCATATCCGAATATTAAAAAAATACACCAAAATAATAAACAAAACCTTTACCAATACAACCTTCAACAAGTATTCTAAAGAAATATAATCTTAAGTGGTCGGTTGCCTTAAACATCCCACTAACTCAATTTTCGTTCAGAGACCCATCTCAACACAATTCAAATTAATACAAATTACTATTTCTAGCAACGCATCAAACAATGATGAACCCTCTCCTGTCCCACTCGAATAGTAATCTACGCCATATGCGTCCCTTTGCTTTTGTCCCCGTAAGATCGTTAACCTCCGGAATTTCGGTGACGGTAAAGAAATAATTATTTGTTGCAATTTTTTTTAACCGTTGTTAACCCTTTCAGTCCCAAAAACTTACTACACTACAGAAACATCTGATATTCACAAAATAAGCTTATTTTAAGTCAAAAATAAGAGTTCCATAATAATTTTTTTTAAAACTTTTTATGTGGTTTTTGAAATAATACCAAAATATTTTAACTGTGGAAACAACAAAATAAAAATATATATATATTACCTTATAAAACTTCGAGTTATATATTTTAAGGTATCTGACTATATTATTAAAAAAAAATTAGTAATTAATTTAACCGAAGTAGTTTAAATTGTGCTTTAAATATGTGGAGTGGAACTGAAGTGAACTTTTCAAAAATCAGGTGAAACGCTTGTTAGCTATTTTCTAAATGAAAATAGTAGTTCTGACTTCCATTGATATTAATGTAAAATATTGTCTAATAGAACAAAGTGTGAAGAATCGAATGAGATGTGTGTGGATGTCATAACGGACATAAACATTTGGGGACAAAATATTGAAAGGGTTGATTCCAAATGGCATCACTGGGACTGAAAGGGTTAACCAGGTATAACACACGGGGTTGATCACAGCCATCTCAACTACCAAGGCCAAAAAAGCTCTCCCAAACACGCTAGAGGATGGAATTTTTGACGTCATAGTTCCGAGTGACATTGTTCCGAAGATGAAGATAACTGTCTCGAAACCTGTTCGGAAACATTCGCTCACGACTGACCATATTTTAAGGGTTCCGAATGCGTCCGAACTAGTTTCTCTATATGATCTTCGAGCTCGAAACAGCGACGTCAAAAATTCCGTCTACGCTCATGTTTGGGAAAGCTTCTCTGGCCTTGCTATTGAAGTTGGACGTGGGTTGATTGGATTTTAGAAATACAATTTTTAAGTCTAATTCTAAATCTAATTCAAACATCTGAGGTTGAAGTGTAATCTTGTTTTCACTGCATGATTTTGAAATTTCAAATTTGAAATGAAAATTTAGAATCGTTAAATCGTTTTACATTTTATTGCGGTAGAAAAGGATTATAAATGACTTATCCGTATTTTAAAATTCAGTCAAATTTATAAATTAAAAAAAATATAGGTATAGTTGGGAAACTCGACAGACTGGTGACGATTTTCTTATTGAAAAACAATCTCAAAAGAAATATATAAAGACAGATAAATCCTTAACAATTCGAATTCTAAATTAACCGGAAATCAATTTATGGAAAAGGGAGAAATGTATAAAGAAAGATAAAGGATCAGTACATATGCTCATTTCGGTAATGTCGATACGGCGGCGATACGGCACTCGCCTGTCGTCGGAAATACCCATGTTCAACAATAGTCGTCATATAAGGAAGTTATGCTGTGAGTGTAAAATAAAAATAATCTATCCTCCAGAGTTTGAAAAGAGGATTCTTTTTTCTCCAAGACAGAGCATAATAAAACAAGATTGACATCAAAGCAGAGCATAATAAAACAAGAGCCAAATTTTGAACCGAAATTTTCCCTTTTGAAATTGTAAAAGAGAACACGAAAAATTGTGATAGTTAATGTATTTTCGTTAAATTAAGGAATCATTTTTGAGAGTGAATGTAAACTTGGTGGAATTCATTGATTTATAAATATATGATGTATAGAAATCCTGAAGATCAAATATTTTTTATATAAAAAGAATTTAAGTTATTTTATCTTTTTTTAATTCCATATTTTATTTATATTAAATCAGAACACTGCATTGAAGAAATTTTAAATGGGTGATTCTTTTACTGAAAGTGTCTTTTGAGTGAATTGCGAGTATTTTTAACATAAGTACAACAAAACTATTATCACTCAAGAGTCAGAAAC
This sequence comes from Hylyphantes graminicola, assembly GCA_023701765.1. Taxonomy (NCBI): domain Eukaryota; kingdom Metazoa; phylum Arthropoda; class Arachnida; order Araneae; family Linyphiidae; genus Hylyphantes; species Hylyphantes graminicola. The sequence continues at coordinate 45,316,508 of CM043117.1, read as the reverse complement.
CCCAAAAACTCCCATCCAAACCCTCTCCAACATTAAAAAAAAAAATCTCGCCAAACCGACGCCAACTTCTCTTCATCTTCCGCATCCCAAGAAAGGGATCAAACTTTCTTCTTCCCGGCAACCCTACGCCAAGAAACTCCGGCACAGTTGCAGTGAGGGGAAAAATAAAAGTGTCCCGCGAAAGATGCCCCGCATCATTTTGCTCCGGGCGCAATATGCAGGATGAGGCTGCTCATAGCTTACCTCACACCTGGGGCCAGGGCTTACGACCCCGCGAGGGACTGTTTGTCGAGAAGGGCGCGAAATAGTAAGTGCACTAATTTGCATTTTTTATAAGCAGTTAAAATAATAATAGTTAAAATATTAATAATGATGAAAAGTAAGTGCACTAATTTGTATCTTTATGTATATATGCAGTTAAAATATTAATAATGACGAAAATAGTCAAAATAGCAATATTAATAATAATAGTAATAAAAATTAAAATAGCTGTGTTAATAATAATAGCTAAAATAATGATTTTACTACTAATATTACCAATAATAATGGTTAAAATAATAATTATACTTCTATTACTGTAAACAATAATAATAATTAAAAATAATAATTTTACTACTACTAATAATAACAATAATAAAAGCTAAAATAATAATTTTACTTCTACTAAAATTAGCAATAATAAAAGTTAAAATAAAAATTGTTGTTGGATAATAATTTTAGTAATAATAGTTAAATAATATATTTTTAATATAAAACAATATTTTTATCAAATAATTTTTTTCAATATTTAGGTAGTACCCATTAAATACTTAAATTAAGGAGACAATGTACCGCTCGTATTACAATAAAGTTTCAGTATTTTTTGCACAAAATGTTTTTGAAGCAGTTTTTTATATGATTACCTTAACTGGTTCAAATTAAATGATTTTTCTTACCAATTAAATGTTTTTCTTACTAATTAAATGTTTTTATAGCCAACTGATTGAATATTTTAAATAATATAAATTAATTATTAATTGAAAGAGATTAAGTCATTTTTATAATCGATACTAAAAATATATTTATTCATTTAGAAATTCCTTGTCACTACTTTTATATTTCAAAAATACCGTTTGTTCTATGGTTAATCTTTATCATGAATAACTGTTGAAAATAGTAATTTAGTATTTTTGATATAATTCGCAGAAAATTATTATTTTTACTCATATTTAATTATTGATTATCGAACTACTTATGTATCATAATTGCGACAAGAGTTTAAATCTAAATAAAAAAGATACATAAAAACATTAAATAAAAGCAATAATAATAAGTTAAAAAATAAATATTTAACAAGATATTTAAAAAAAAAAACAGTTTAATAAGTATCCAAACACAACTAAATTTTTTTTAAAAAAATTCAAAATATTTTATTTTTGTTTGAAAATGAGCTAACATAAATTATGTTAGCTCAGTATACCCAGGTACGGACAATACAATTTAACATTTGAACATTCATTTTGCCTTTTAAAAAATAGTTTATTTTCTTTTGCAACAATTTAGATCTTAAATTTGAAAGTAATTTGCGATTGAAACTTATTTTCCTGTTTTAATAATATAATAAAAAATAAATTAAAATATCACTGACTAATCGTTGTATTTAATTTTGAATTATATTTTTATTAGCATTTAATTTTTCATTTAAAATTTTATTGCTGTTTTTATTTATTATACATATTTCGGGCTTGTGTTCATTACATCTGTATTTTGCCGTTTTCTTTCATATCGTTTCATATAGGGAGCAAAAGATTTGTGTTTTTTTGCTAGGTCTAACTTGGAAAACAAGCAATCGAAGTTGAAAATTACGTAGAAATATTGATTGAGTTCAGAAAAACCCCTATTTACTCGCTGGTATCAGAACGCACTAACACACCCTTTCTAAAAGCTTTGTAAATTAATGCGTATATAATAACGAATAGTCCCCTTTTCAACTACCTGTTAAATACTCAATGCACGTGACGTAAAAAAACAAACCGTTTTAAAGGAATAGAAAAAAAAAAGTTGCACTAGTATGTCGTCAACGTTTCAACCTTGGTACATGCATGTAAAATAATTTTCCCTAGTTTCTACCATGCATGTCCATAAATATGTTCTATCTGCTCTTGCCAGCCAAAGATATTATAATTAATTAATAAATGTTAATGGGGTAATAATTTAGAACTCGTGAATGTTTTAGAAATTCTAACATAGATGGCAGCACCAAAACAAAGAGTATAAGTTAATTTTTTGAACATGAAATCCACTAGGCTTAAAATCTCTTTTTTTTTTGTCTTCGACTTTTCGTTAATGTGTTTAAGTTAAATACTATATTAATATTTTTAATAGATTAATAGGGAGGCATCTTTTTTAGCTTAATTATGAATTTGAAAAAGTGAAGTAACTTATTGAAGAAGGGTTTGATTTTTTTTTAATTCAAAGAATCCATTAAAATAATCTGACTAATTCAAAATGCTTCGAAAAGTACTAATAATTTATTGCACAAAATCACTTAGAAAAGAATATGAAGGAGAATAAAGTAGTAATAACGTAGTCAAAACATCAAGGTTCACAATATCACTTGCACTTAAAGAAAATGACACTCCAATCTTCTAATTTTTACAATTACATTTTTTCTTCTATCTTCTAACTTTTTTTTTTAACAATTCCAATATTTAATTTTTAAAAACCTAGCATTTTATCTTTCCAGATAGCTTTCTCGGCAGAGCATAGTCAATATATTATCACGTAAAAGCTATTTTAAATAAAAATTTTAAGCGTCCTTATATGAAAAAAATACTTGTTTTGTACTTACAAACCAAAATTGTTTCGTAATGAATCTTTAAAGACATTATTTATAATTATAGATAAATGAAAGACTGAGTGAATTTTTTTTCTTCTTTGGCGGTGAGAGAAGGAAACTAAATTTTAAAAAAATAATAATAATAACTTGAAAAAGGGCCTTTTTTATACAAAATATGATTTATTTAATTAAATCTTTCAGAAAATACAAACATTAAAAAATATTTTAAGAATGGTTACCTTTATGTTTTATAAACATATCTGTTAACAGTGGCATACAAATATAGTTACTGGCTTCACGGAACTTCTGAGGTCGGCGCTCTCCCTTTAATCATCAAATCAATCTGGTAAAGGAACATATGAAATACTTAAATCAATGGTTTCTAGTTCTACGACAAACAGCATTGAAATTATGACAACTAACGATCATTAGAAATATCAGCATTTTTTTAATGCAAAAAAGCAATTAAAAAAATATACTTATTTGCATAGGCTCTCAAGAATGTGCAATTATTAGAAGGTATCTTGCACTTTTATGTTATTCGTGTTGGAAAAACTAAAATAAATCAACGTGAAATCCTTAAAGCATAAGATTTTTCATATTAATTTTACGGTTTTTTTTATAAAAGCACCAAAAAATTCATTTTTTTTTTTTTTTTGCAAAAACTTAATGTAAGTAATCTTTTTTAAAGTTTCCACTACTAATCTTTTCATCCATAGGAATTTAGAGTATCCTTTTTTTATGTGTGTGAACAAACTTGAATCAAACAGTTTTGAAATTATAACACCTAAATGTTCATAAGAAATCAAATTCGCATATTTTTTAATGCAAACAAGCAATTTTTTTTTAAAGTTTTTTTTTTACTGATTTGTATTGACTTTCAAGAATGTGCAATTTTTAGTAGGTATCTTGCACTTTTATGTTATACATATCGTAAAAACTAAAATAAATCAACATCAAATCTTCAAGTTTTTTCATATGAATCTAACATTTTTTTTTTATTAAAGTATCCAAAATACAATTTTTTTTGTTGAAATTTAATGTAAGTAATCTTTTCAAAGCTAACACTACTAGTCTTTTCATCCATAAGAATTTCGAGTATCTTGTTTGTTTTTATTATGAACAAACTTAAATTAAACGAAAACATGTTTCAGAACTTGAGGGTCTTCACATTTTCAATAACAACCTTACCAATTTTTGTCTCTCCATAGAAATAAATTCAATAACGACATAAGTTTTTACTTTATTATGTCTAGGGAACTTGAAAAAATTAATTTACCGGAAGCAAAGAAGTTTTGCTTTTTAAACTATATTTTTGTTTTGTGAAGAACCTTGTATGCATACGTTCTTTTATAAGTACGTTACTTCCGTTTAATTAAGAAATGACGACATTTAAAAAAAATTAATTCAAATATTTTATTCGTCAAGGTTTAAAATTAAATTAATTTTTGAAGGAGAAAAACTTTTGAGGTTATTGCTTAAAAATGAACTCACAAACTAAGGACTAAACTTAACTCAATGCATAACTTAATTTTTTATTAATGAAAACAGTTTTAGTTTGAATGATAAAATAGCAAGTCATTAAATGTATTTCGAAAACAGAAGATACATAAACCCTATACGTAAGAAAACACTTAAATTTTAAAAAATTACAAGAAATGCGTTTTATTTATTTAATATAATATCGCTTTCAGTATACTTTTCTAGAAATATAATGAACACCCTAATGACTATTTCATTTGTTTTTTTGTGTTTATAAAAAGCATTTGCTATGTTCGGTTAAAACAATCTCCATTATGGTTAAAAATTTACAAAAAAATCCTCGCTTTTTTTGCTTTTTCGTCAATTGTTAGGCTCTGAAAATTACTGTTAATACAAAAATGTTTGGTATTCTTAAAGCTAATTGAATGGTGTATCTCGGCAATGTGTGCGCTGTAAAACCAAATTTTTGTAATTTTTAAAAAAGTTTGTATACTTATTTATAAAATATTTATTTAAATAATCTTATCCAATAAAAATAATGTATTTTATTGGGGCCTTTAACCCATGGTCATGGAAGTTAAAATGGGCACTATTTAGCTTGGCTCACTTTGGGCTGTCGTGCCACTTTTTATGAAAATTATTATTTAGAACAACATTTTTAAGGTGCTGATGCCGACCCGGCGACGCAGTGGTTAAGTTGTTAGCCTTTGGAACTTCTGGGTCCGAGTTCGAATCCCGATCAAGCATGGATATTTGTGTTTGTCGAGTATATTCGGAGTACGTGCTCTTTAAATCTGTTGGGTTTGAAAGTCCTGTGGGCGGTCATTGCGCAGTTTCCCACGAGTACAGGTCCCTGGAGACTATTTCCCTCCCCTTCAGGGACATGTCTAAATTGTGGAGGTGGCGCGCGATAGATGGCAGCTTCGGTCACGTATGTGTATGTGTGTGCTGTATCTATCTTACTTGACGAAGGTTTATAAGTGGGTCTCTGTTCAAGCACACAAGCCTGAAAATATATATTTGCCAACCAACCAACCAATAAATGTGCGATCATATAAAATGTAAACAGTTCTTATCAAAGCTCAGATCTTTTAAGCTGGTGATTTATTTGCTATAGGCCACGGAACACCAAAAAAAAGAAGGTAGATAGATGGGCTTCTAATTCGATTGTATTCCATTAAGGTGAAGAACGACATTTGCCCAGTAAACGCCTCGTAATTTAGAACAATGGTCTAGTGACGAAGTCAACATCTTACCGGGCACTAACGCCTTACAAACCAAAAACTAACCGATAATACAGATATCCATTCAAAATATGGCGGATTTCGAAACCATGCTGCTTTTTACTGCTTGACTCTAACCATTTACAAACTCTCTCGGCTCAATGACACTCTCATGTATTTTGTAACAGCATTTAAACTATTTTGACAACAACTTAATGACGACTTAATTACCTATTCTCTACTTACTATATACGATAACAGTTAACAAGTAAATAATTACTATTTTTTTTGCATGAAAACGATATCACTTAACATTAATTATGGATATCATAAAGCAGTTCCATATCAGAATAAATGCAAGCATTACCAATTATTCGCTTTCATAAGTGAGTTAAGAAATAATTTGAGTTCAATTAATATAATTGAAATGAATAACAAAGTTTGGCAGACAATAATAAGATAGGACGTATGTGCATAAGCTGTGATGTGTAAGATAATTCGCATATAAAAACTTCGGTGCATCTTCAAATTCGAACTCATAATGATGTAACTACCGAGTATTATTTACTTGGAATTTTTTGTTTAAGGTCTTTAAAACTAGCTAAATCTCTATTCATTATTATCCTTTTAAACGTATTCATTAAACAAAATAAGAACTTATTCTATTTGTGAGCGAGGACACCGGTTTCACAACCAATGACTTCTCAAACATCATTCAAATAGAAAAATAATGATTTTCCTAAGACAAAATACTCTGGTCGTATAGGATATTTTTGTAGAGGGTTTTATAAGATAAAAGTTACTGTCATAAATGTTCCTATAATTCCAATTTGCATTTGGTGAGATATTTTGTTGATTTTCAATAGATAATTTAATAAATTATGCGAATCACTTTAAATTAATTATAAAGTTTCAATAAACTGAATTATAAAGAACGTTAAGACAGATACATTTACTATATTTAAAAAATTTTGTTGATTAAAATCTGAAATACAGAGACATAATTTTGGCTTGGAGAATTATTTTTATACATAGGATTAACACAGAGAAAGTCTTCAGTTTCGCTTTTATCAACCCTCTTAAAGTTACCCAAATTAAATTTTAGTAACCAATTAAGTTACAAAATTAACAACATAGTTTGAAAAGTAACTAGTCTTAACAGCTTCAAGAGTATGTTCGAGCCTTTCCTTTTTGTGCTTCTATTTGCATTTCTTGCTTCTTATTAGATTTTTTTCTTTTGTTTAAAACTTTAAAAATAAACATTTTGGTCTTTCAGTTGAAATTCCTATGAATATTCATATGAATTAAGCTCAAAACTATTTATTTTATGCTAGTTTAATTTACTATTTTTTTTTAATTAATTTAGTAAAATATGAACAGTAATATTGTTTAAAAAATGGACCATTAATATTGTTTTATTATTATTATTACAAGTATGTTTCTTTTACGTTTAATACAGGGTCTTTTTGCCATGCATTTACAAAAAAAGGCTTGCCTAATTTCCATTTAGAATTTCAATGATAAATAGAATAAAGTAATATAAAAATAAATTACTTTTTAAGTGCAAGACTGCACTAGCTATATTTAGATTTCTAAAAATTACAAATATCGTACCATTATGTTTACTGCTGCCATACATATTTTAAAAGTTAGTGATGATAATACTTTACAACCCCATGATCACCATCGCTTTAATGATAATTTAAATACCAGAAACTAATAAAATACTATGACTTATTTTGTAATTTTAAGCTAAATGTTACCACATAATTGCATTTTTCAAATCTGCACAAGTTTTAAGAAAACTAGAAATTCTTTACAAAAGATCTGTAACATTATAGAAAATTATGTTTTTATTGCTATTTTTATTATCCCTATTTTAAGTAACAGCAATGAACTATAGTAAATAGAGCTACAGTGCAATAATTGTACATAAATTCAATTAATTTTTCAAGTAAAGTATGTAAGTTTCCTGAATTTCCTTAAGATCTTTATTTATGTACGCCTCCGGCAACGCCAAGCTGCATGCCATTTACTTAAACACCATTCCCGGTAACATTTAAATTGGTTCATTTCTACACGGTACTAAAACTAAATATAGATTCGGATGCCGACAAAAGTCTACTGCTGCAAGAGTTTGCAAACAGTCTTGTCCTCGCGATAATCTTAGACTTCAAAGAGAAGTTAACTTTATTAAGCAAATGAACTGTTCTTTCAAGAATTGCAATCTATGTGTATTTTACTAAAAATTCAACACCCATAACTGATAAATGTATGTATCGATGTATTAGTGATACTATAATGTTGTTAATTAATTTGTTTTGAATTTATTTAAACATTTAAATTATGTGATCAAGCTATTATCCGATCGAAACATACGCAAATTAAAAAAAAAATTATTAATTAGTACTCGGTTGTTATTTCGTGAACGACGAAGATAACAAGGCCTTATAGTTCAATAGCTTTGTAGTTTTAACTCAAAACATACTTTTATAATAAGTATTTTGATTTCCGACGAATAGCTGACCTACAGAAAACCCTTATGTATTTCCATTAGAATACATTACAATTACGAGTAGCAGAAAAGTCTTTGTCACCAAAAACAACATTGTAACTGTAGGCTGAACATATAAGTGTCACAGTATAGTTGTACTAAGATCCTTACATGAAAGAAAGATACTTATATGTTTCCTAATTACAAAACTTGATATCATTAAAGAGATAGACTCCTATTGAAACTAAATATCTTCCGTAATTAAGTATATATAATAAGATGTATTAATGTTCGGTAACTTTATAAATATAGATCCAGAAATTCGTGAAACAATTTCTTAGATTGATAAAAAAAGATTCTTGTTAAAGGTATAAAGAGTCATAATGACGTCATTATGAACCATTTTAACCCTAAATCGGAAAAAATACCTACTTATAAAAATGTCACGTGAGTTAAGGGCAATGACTTTGTGTTTTTTGAGACTATAATGAAACAATTAATTTAATAACTACTTTCAATTACCTCATATGAAATATAAGGTAATGAAAATATTGCGATAGGGTTGAAAATCCGAAATGGATGCTTGTGTTTTCTGCACGTTTTAGTGTGATGATTTCGAAAAAGTACCTTTGAACAGTGGTTTGTCGGAAACCACTCTTTAGCTCGAACTAAGGGACCTACTGGTTTCAATTTTGTACAGGCGTTCCTAGTGTCTGTCGGACGTCATTGTAAGGGGCAAAGGGTAGCTACCATAGAAATTTCTTTTTAACCATCGCTAAAAATCGATACAATATACATCCCCTAAATTTAGTATCGATTTCCTAGTACTTGCTCTACGCCATAATAGGGTTTTCAAAATAAACGCCCTTGCGCAAAGGGTAGCTGCAATTTTTGAAAATTTTTGTTATTAAAGTTATTTAAAATACGTTTTAGGGTACACTCTTAAACAAAACGAGCGATTTTAACTCCGTCTGAGTTAATTTTCACTCCCTTCGGTGTCGAAAATTAAGTATATATATAAGATGATATCACTCCCTTCGGTGTCAAAAATGCACTTTCCCTAAACTAGTGGATTTCACTCTTTTGCGTTTTGTTGAACCTCCAGCAATCTTAACAACAAACGAGCGATTTTAAGGCGATTAGGAGCGATTTAGGGCAATTACGAGCTATTTTTATTAGTTAATTTCACTTCTTTCCAGTGTCGAAAATGCACTTTCTCTATAGGAGTGGATTTCACTCTTTTGTTTTAAGAGTGTACGTCATTTACATTAAGAGTTTATTAAGAGGAGTGTTGCAAAACCCTAGTTAATGTTATATTTGGCTTCATAAGTCTTTTATTAAAAATATTTAATTTGTTGAAAAAAATATCAATAGCTGTTCTACCAAAAGAAGTGAGTTGTTAAAAGTATTAAACTCAAAATTCAGTATTTCATCTTTACTCCTTCAATCGGTTCTTCTCACTACAAAATTTCCAGCCTATCTCAATCAGATCGTTGGTTAATTTGCCTAATTCACTCCCTTGGATCGATGTTGCCACACCATCCAAAGTAATAATAAACCGAAACGAGGAAGTCTCGATTGCGTGACCAGGTCCACTTTGCGTGACGACGTCACGACTCGCTCGTAACCTTCTCCAAGCTCGTTATAAGGGCCAAACTTAGAAACCCTTTTTGCTATTTATAAGCACACCGTCGCTGTTTCGATGTTTTTGTAATATTTTAATGGATCAGTGTTACTTTTTCGGTATCTAAGAGTAGTTTAGTTGTTTCTTTTAAGGTACGTTTCTTGTATAATGCTGTTCATGTTTTGGTAGTTTGTATTTTGGTCAAATGGATATAAATACAATTATTTATAACCTACACTCCTTGCCAACCTAACTTGGGTAAAAACAAAGAGCGAAAAGGCGGAGGGAAAAGCGCGATTGGTCCGTTAGTTGGAAACACTTGTAAGGTAATATTTACATTCAAAATAATTTGAATAAAATTTAACCAAGATACACTTTTCATTGTGATAAAATTGCCAAATTTTCACAAATAATATTCAAATCTGTTAGACCTTAAACGGAATTAATGTTTTAAACTTGTTTTCTGGATGGATTCACAAATAATTTATGGAACTCTTTACATCCGCGGAAGGATCTTCCCCATAGCATATTTCTATTTACCCAACTTAGGTTGGCAAGGAGTGTATGTTTTAATGGTTGCTTTTAAACCACTTTAAATTACCACAATTATAATTGCGTAGTAATGGAAAACGCCCTGACTTTAAGAGTTAGTACCAACCAGGTCTTTGAGTACCCAAAAAAAGTCAGCCTAAAAATCTTAGAACTGACTTAACCCTCGGAGATATTGAGAAGTAGAAACCCTTCACTAGAATTTCCAGTTTTCAAGCAACATGCATAATTTTCATAAATTCATAAATTTCATTATTTCGTCAAATTTTTAAATTAAAAGTTTGGAGAAGCCATTTACAGAAATATAACTTTTCAAACATTAAATTAAATTTCCAGTTAAATTTTATTATTCTAGTCTCATTCAGTGGAAACAAGTTTAGCCTTCATTATTTAATTCGCTCATCCCTCATAGCGTAACCAGCTTCAAAAACCAACGTTTACACTAAAGAACACTCAGTTCCTAAATGTAAGAAAACATGGGACGAAACTTAAGTTGTTATTTGATATCCTAATAGGTGTCTATTTAAAGGCATAATCTCTCGAATTTGATAGATAGGGTTTGGTTTACGATCCGCTTGTTTCTGGCTTTCATTAGAGATCAATAATGGATAATATGCGTGAAGGGTCTTGGTAAAACTCATACACGGAGAATTGATTATATTTTAATGGACATGGAGTTGCTTTTAAAAGAAAAATTAAACATGGCCATCTGTTTATAATGGCTTTAGTCTATTTTAGTTAGAGATAGAGTTTGCTTTTCTTCTTCTTCTTGTCGTGTCCATGAATGTGCAGAGTTATATTGGGTCGAAGCTGTCATAGACATCTTCAGCAACTTCAACCGCCTTTTCAGAGTGAAGCATATCTTCTGGGTCTTCAAAAGAGCAAATTCCGAAAAGCCTGGCCTGAGAAACTGGGCAGTCAAAAATATGCTGTGGAGACAGTTGGACATCAGGATAGTTTGGGCAGTGTGTTGTATAGATTTTCTGTCACTCGGTTGAGATTTTTAATCCTTTCAAATGTCCTGTTCGTAGTCTGGTAATTGCCAAAGCTATTGCAGGATTACAATTTAGGGCAGGGATGGAGTAATTAAAATTATTATTAATAACTCTTCGGCTGGCAACTGCATCGGCGTCTACTAGAGTTGTGAGGTTCGATGATTGCTGAAGTGCATCATCAGTTAAGGGGGAATGGGCGTGCAGGACCGCGGGTCTCCAAACTCAAGTGCCTCAATGTTAATCCAATGGGAACAAATTATTTTCGCTGCCACATTTCTCCGGCTGTATTGAATATTTTTACAAGCGGATTTTTTATGTGATAAATGTAGCTGACTTACAGGTCTCTATCTTCCCAATTTTTGAAATTGCTTCGAATATTTTGTGTAAAATTATTTATTGAATATTAAAAAAAATATTCGTACTAATTTCCAAAAAGTGGGAAGATAGAGACCTGTAAGTCAGCTACATTTATCACATAAAAAATCCGCTTGTAAAAATATTCAATACAGCCGGAGAAATGTGGCAAAGAAAATAATTTTTTCCCATTGGATTAACATTGAGGCACTTGAGTTTGGAGACCCCCGGTCCTGCACGCCCATTCCCCCTTAACTATTGTTGTACAGTTTAGTATACCCCCTTTTCGTACACTTGGACGAGAATTGCATCGATAGCTTTGACTTTAGGTCTAATGAGCCCGAATGATCACGGGTCACCAAACGAAAGTTCCTCTGAATCAATACAAAAGAAAAAAATTCCAAGCCACAATTTCCCTGTTGTACTGAATATTTTTAACAACTGCTTTTCTTACTTACAGGTCTCTATGATCCCACTTTTTTTAGATTGGTTTGAATATTTGGTGTAAAATTATTTATAGAAAATTTAAAAAAAATATATGAGTAGGTTCACCAAGGGTTTGTTTCATGGCGAATCTGGCAGTAGTTCTGTGGTTTTCTTTTCCTTACTCTCGAATGACTTTTGTTTCGATTAAGTTGGTATGTATGTAGACCTATTCAGGTAAGTGCACTTGGTCAGCACACAAACCTGATTATCTCTACCAGCCAACCAATAACAAAAGTAATTCGAGAGAAAGGAAAAACAAAACCACAGAGCAATTGCCAGATTAACCGTGAAATATGAATTGTTTACAGTTTGTATACAATTTTTCAATCAGTAGCTCAAGTCCCACACTCGGATATCATGACTGGATTCGTCACTTTTGTTTTTGTGTAAATTTATGAACAAAATACAAATGACATTGTCATTTAATTTATTGTGTTACCGAATTTAGGTTTCAGTAAATAAATCACAAATCAATAGAAAAAACCGCATAATTTAGTTACTTTTCAGCTCATAAATATTTCATTTTTCGATCAAGAAACAAGATAAATTTATAAAATTAAAATCAAGTATGAAAAATTCTAAAAAAAAACTTTTATTTATAAAAAAAAGCCAACTCTCCCAGCCCGATGGTGTAATTCAATATCTGAGAATGACAAGATGGCTGCGAATTTTATCTTTTAATAAAACAACAACAGAGCAATTTTGTCGGTTACCATAGCAACTAGTGTCTCAAAATTCATTCTCAAGTTTGAAAGCAATAAAAAACTTTTATGTTGTGATATTGACAGCGGTTAAGATTCAAAAGCGCTAGATAAATTCCAAGAGGTTTGTTCATTGGAAAGTGAAGGGTTTTGGCATTTGGAAATAGTAGTTTTTTCGAAGATGCTTTTTTTGTATAAAATATTTGTATGTTTTTTTTAATGATTTTTCGTAAAATAAAATACCAAAATGAAGTTACGAGTTTTTTAAGAAATGTGCTTTTATATGGTTAGGTTGTAAAAAATTCGTGCTGCTTTTAGTTTGAATTAGGTTTTCAATGGGAAACTAATTTTAGTTATAATAATATTAAACCGTTTGCGACCATTGGCAGAAAATTTTTATAGAAAAAACTAGTTTTCTGCTTTTAAAAGTATTCACAAAGCCCACTTAAGTTTTTTAAATCATAGATCCGAAAACATTGGATAGTTAATAAGATTTTATATTTAGCTTTTTTTTTTTAATTTCACCTTTTTTAAATCCGCATTTTCAAGTGGCGTTTATAATGTGTCTCAAGCAGTTGTTGCTGTTGACTTATTCCTCTTGGTCCAGCGGAACGCTAGTTCAAGTCAATGAGCTCGAAAGTTTTCAAGAAATCAAAAACAAGTAAAGGACTAGAGTAGAGGTCATTCTTCCCCAGACCAAAACACTGTAAAATGTAATCTGGAGAATCCTGTGCAGTATTACACCTCGTTCATGTTGAATATGTCTCTTGTCAGGTGTCTCAAAAGAGAGACACCTGATGTGTCCACTTATGAGCTTACTTATAGTGGACTGTATGGCTCTATCAGCCCCTATGGCAAGGGCTCTTTTTTCTTCAAACAGTTGTAGCTGTGAAGAGTTGGATGACAGAATTACAGTCTGAAAAAGCGTTTATACATTTTTTTTTAATTAGCAAAATTTATTTTAAAATGAACAAATTGGAAAGTGTCGCTAAATCTGCTTTTTTGTTCTATTTATCATAAACTGAATGGCCGCTTCAAATGTAACTTCATTTGTAACAACTTGTTTTAATATTGAAATAAAATCTTAAAATTACTTCTATTTTATGCTATTATTTAAAAAAACAAGCAAAAGATTCGGAAATCGAATTGTCTAGCTAATTAAATAAGGTTGTATTTTGTAAAAAAAATGTTAAACGAAGTAACGCATGCACCATTATAAAACGCTTTTAAGTTCTTCATTAACATAATTAATACGATTACTAGAAGTTACCTTAAATTATTATCACAATTATTGCTCAATTGACATTAAGAGAATTGTTACTTGCTGCATTCAATTAACAGTAACATAACAATGCTAATTACAAAAACTTTAAAAGGTTATTTACTAAGAAGATAAATTAAAGAAAAAATCCCTCGAACAATTATTCTTTCACTCGGATTTTTGTGCCATCTTTAAATGAACTGTTAGATTTTTTAGCCAAAAAAGTTATTAATCACCATACGAAAATAAAAATGCACATTTCCTGCCTGTTTTGGTAATCTCCCGAATATTACACACTTAATTTTTTCACAATCATTGATCAATTAATTGTAAAACAATTGTTACTTGTTACACTCAATTAAAATTGAAATATCAATGCTCATTAAAAACACCTTAAGGAATTTATTTTGAGCATGGCCTTAAGGGTGAATTCCAATCAATTTTCTTACATTTAGATGTTGTGCCAACTTTAAAAGAACTTTCATTCTTAACAAAACAAAAATATTTATTAACACGAAAGCAAAAAATGCAAATTTCCCGTCTGTTTAGTAATATGCCGCATTTTATTACACTAATATGTTTTCACGGTAATTAATCAATTAATTGAAAAACATTTTTTACCTGCTGCATTCAAATAAAAGTCAAATAGCAATGCCCATTAAAAATTTAAAAAATGAAAAAATTTTAGAGAGAGAGAGAGAGATGGAGTAAATTCCTCAATCAATTCTCCTTTTGATTTTTGGACCACCTTTCATGAACTTCCGGCCTTTTAACCAGAAAAAAAAAATATTTATCACCACGAAACTAAAAAATGCAAATTTCCTGTCTGTCTGGTAATCTCCAGAATTTTATGACACCAATATTATTTTTGCAATAATTGATCAATAAATTGTAAAACAATTGTTGCTTGTTGCACTCAATTAAAATTTAAAAAGCAATGCCCATTAAAAAAAAACTTTAAAGGGGCATTTATGGTAAATTCCTCAATCTATTCATCTTACAATTAAATATTTTTTTGCCACCTTTAAATGAACTTCCCGGCTTTGATCCAGAAAAAAAAATATTTATCACCACGAAACTAAAAAATGCAAATTTCCTGTCTGTTTGGTAATCTCCCGAATTTCATCGCGGTGAGCAGTTTCTATTTTCGGATTTTTCCCTTCTCTGCGAAAATCGATGGAGCGAGCGCACACGCGTTTTGCGGGGAAAATTAGTCAAAGGTGAGGTAAGGCCACTCTTCTATACCAAGACCGACCTTAAGTTTGCAGTATACAAATGTTCTACGAGAAAGAGGGTAAATAGTTCTCATTTTTGAGGGCGAGAATCGAATACAAAAAGGTATTTTACATTCAATAAACAAATTTATTTGTTATTTCAAGACATACATTTATTATTTTTATTAGTTTAGCTTCAGTTAAAGTGTTATTTTAATTATTTTTTTCCTTCGATTTTGACGTAACAGGGCGCATGAATATCAGGGTCAAATTATCAACCAATCGGATCAGGCGAAGCTTCGGCGCCAGCCGCGTTGTTCACGCAAATTCCTCCGCGTAGTACATTTCTCTGCTGCAAACTTAAGGTCGGTTTTGGTATAGTTGATTTTCATTCAAAAACATTGCTTTTCTTTTACCATTTTTATAGAAAAAAAAGTCTTATACTTTCGTGAAAAAATTATACTTACTAGATGAAATTCCTATATTTTTCTCGATGAAATTACAGTAGTTACTCAAAAATTGTCCTACAAATCCCTATATTTTCTCGAGGAAATTCCTGTAGTTACTCAAAAATTTTCGTACAAATCTCTAGATTTTCTCGATAAAATTCTTGTAGTTACTCAAAAATTGTCCTACAAATCCCTATATTTTCTCGATAAAATTCTTGTAGTTACTCAAAAATTGTCCTACAAATCCCTATATTTTCTCGATGAAGTTCATGTAGTTACTCAAAATTGTCCTACAAATCCCTATATTTTCTCGAGGAAATTCCTGCAGTTACTCAAAAATTGTCCTACAAATCCCTATATTTTCTCGAGGAAATTCCTGTAGTTACTCAAAAATTGTCCTACAAATCCCTATATTTTCTCGATAAAATTCTTGTAGTTACTCAAAAATTGTCCTACAAATCCCTATATTTTCTCGATGAAATTCCTAGAGTTACTCAAATATTGTCCTACAAATTCCAATACTTTCTAAAAAATATTAGAAAATTCGTATATTTTCTTTAAGAATTCCTATATTTACTATTATAATTTATTATAGTCACTGCGAGGCTGTTAACGTTTATCAATGGGAATGAATATAAATTGCGTTTTCTTCCAAATATACATGCAACAAATTTGTGATTGAAATTCGAAACTTCGAAATTGATTTGTTTAATTATTTATTTCTGAAAATGTACAAAATTTCCTTTTTAAATAAATTTTATGAAGTAAAAAAACAATGATCAAGAAGCTATGTTTTTAAATATAAAACAAAATTAGTAATCATGAAATATGAAGAAAAAAACTGTACTTCTATTGAAAAAATGTGTGTTTATACTATGTATCTTTAAATTTTCTAGCAATAAAATTATAAAAAGCATTCCTTTGTTTACGAGGGAAAAATCTTCCGTAAAACTTTTATTTAAACTTTAGTTAACATTCCATAGTTAAAAGTTGTTTAATAGAGTTTGAGGTATTTTTGATAAACTACTAAAAATATTATTTTAAATAATAATTATTTTCAATAAAAGTTTACATAGGTAATTTAATTGGCACATATTAACACCAAAAAAACTTTTAACTGAACCCTATTTGCGAGATTGTTATGCATAAATCATATCTTGATATTTTCAAATGCTAGTAAAAGCAATCCATTTCATTGAAAATAAGGGGGTAGGGTATTTTACATAGATATTCCGACTTGTGTGCTTGCTCAGTGAGCCGCTTATAAGTCTTCGTCAAGTAAGACAGACACAGAAAGATTTTTTTACTGTCACAAAGAGAGTAAATACACCCAGGGCGAAGGCGGGAATCGAGCCCGCGCCAGTTACAGCACGCAGACTGCTGGCCTGCGATGCTTACCACTCGGCCATCATTGAAAATAAGTAGTGTTGGATAGAAAAATTATGCAACGAAGTCAAAAGGTTAGCAAGGTAATAAGCTTTTTTTTTTGTCATATCTACCTATAAATTTTTAGCCGTTTTAAATCAGCCTAAATAGTTAAAAAGCCAACATAGAATCATATACCACGTAATAGACAGTAGCCTTTTTAAAAAGGTTTTTGTAAAATGTCATCTCATCATTCACAGTATTTTTTACAGACTATTTTTGTTATAATGAAAATAAAATATATGTTTTAAAGCCAAAAATTTTTTACAAAACCTTTTTATTAAACTAACATTTTCATACTCTTTGTCTAAAAAAATAAGTATACTAGAAATAAAAAAAACTTATTAATATGCCCATGAGCACGGTTATTAGCGTATGAAAATATTCTTAATATTCATAAAGAAATTCTTAAAAAAATATATATTGTAATTGGATAAAATAGGTATAATGGATTCTTTGGAGATGCTTAATTTTTTTTCTCATACTTGAAGACGTGAAGTGCAAAAACAAGTTAAATCACTTTTTGGAAAAAATTGAGTAAGTTAGCTTTTCATACAGATTATATACGTATTGATAATATAATATTGTAATAATAATATAATGAATATAATATAATGAATATAATAAAATGAATATAATATAATGAATATAATAAAATGAATATAATATAATGAATATAATATAATATAGTGATTAAAAAAATACATGTATGAAAAGCTAACCAACTCAATTTTTTCCAAAAAGTGATTTAACTTGTTTTGGACTTGAGCTCTTTTTTTTTTGTAAATTACTTACACAAAACAAAAACCTAAGATCACTGTTTGTGTTTTTTTATAAATGTCCTTAAAAATTATTAGAGCAACTAGTCCTTACGATATTAAATAAAAAAAATAATACTAGTTTTCTTGTATAATTTGTTTGATCCATTAATATTGCTTGATTAATTTTCTCTTTACTAAAAGTTTATAAAAGACCGGCAGTTCTAGTAATATTAATTCGCGATAAATTTAAATAAATATTCGAATATAATTCATGCCTGTTTGGGTAGAATTATATTTTATCTTGATTGATTAAATTTGCATGAATGTTTTTTGATTATGTCATTTGTTTATATAAATATTTATGAGAAAAATCTTTCGTTGTGTTTCGTTTTGTTCTTTAAAAAAATCCGGTTAATCGAACTATATTACTAAAAATTTACACAAAACGCTGTGAACGTATTTATGATTTTAATACTTCGGCCGCGATTTCTGATTGAAAGTGGAATCGGCGGTCAAAATTTCTACGAGGACGACGAAATTCTCGAATGTGACGTCCTCGTGGACGACCATTTAGCAGTTAGTATTCATGATACATTTTTTGGTTTTCTTACAAAAGTCTAGCTTACTTTGAAAATGAACCACTAATCTAGAAAACTTGCTAATTTCCAAAAGTTTCTCAGTGCACGGGCATTTGGATTTCTAACGAAATGATTAACAATTACGTACTAAACACAATACTCACTGTTCTTAAATAAAAGGTAAAGTAATCTCGAATTAAAGCAATTTACTAAGAATTTATGTTGGTTAAAAAATGAACGTGTTTAATAAATAAATCTGCAACAAAACTTTTTTCTTTTTTTAAACTAAAATCAGTTTTATTAATATTTAGTGTTTATTTTTATTCTCATAGCTTATTGTAGCCATTTAACTTGAAATTTAAAAAAAAATCATATACATTCAAAATACTTACTGTATTGCATTGAATTATCAAGTTTTATCTACAGACAAAGAATTAAAATTTATTTGCAAAAGGCATATAAATTATTTATCATATATTTTAATTCGCATATTTCTATTTTTTGTATTTTAAATGAGAAAATTGACTATTTTTATTTTTACTTAATATATAACAAAAACAAATCTTGTAACTTATTTCATAGTTACATCATGTTACAAACTTGTAACATATTTATCAGGATAGAGCTCATAAAATTGTAACGAAATGACCTTAAACAAAAGTTAGGTAATTTTATAGGTACCATAAATAAAATAGTGGCTTGTTATAGGAAACTATTTTCTTTCCCAAAGAAATTTTGAGGCATAAAAAACAGGAAATGATACTTTTGTACCCAGCCTACGCAATCTTTTTGTAACATTTAAAGTTCAATATTGAATGCGACAGAACTTTTCTGAATATGCAAATCCTGAATATATGTGTTCCGATGCTGAAAAGTTAGGAACTTATTTATGTTATAGTACCTAAAGTGACGATATTCTATGCATGACATAAAACATAGATTCTCTTTTCACTCGAGTACAGATGCAAAACTCTTGATTTCGTATGAAAATGCTTTCTAAAATTCTTGCAAATATCTTGTTGGGAAACTTAAGTTAAAAAGTTTTAAGCAAGACTCAAAATTGAAAATTACATAACCATTTAGTTTAAGCAGTAGATTTTCTATTAAATGTGGCTATAAAGTATTTGTCTTACCAAAATGTATTCAATACATTTATTAACAATACTGTTTACGAAAAAAATATATAATTTTATTAAATAATAAATAATAAGTTCTTATATTTTCAAAAATCTCATATTCTTCAATTTAGAATTTAGCTTTAAACGTCCTGATTCTCCAAAGTCCTTACCCATTTTTTTCAGACTTTATGAACCATATCATGTTACTAGCTATGATCATATTGTAATTATTAAGTATGAGTTCTTTTATTGAGTAATATGCATGTAACTAAGTTTTATTTCATCAAGCTCCTAAGTCTTTCAACCGAACAGCCGTCAAAGTGATGACGTAAACTCATTAACGACTATCAAAAGAAAATATGTGCGAAAATGATCTTCGAGCTTAAGGTTGTATCGAAATAAACAAAATAGGAGAGAAATGTAGAGCATAGTGCTGCACGGGGCTTATTTTTACGCCATGTACTTGTACATGATTCCTTGACATAAAGTGTTTGACATGAACATCTTATTCCTGGAGCGTTTAAAAAAAGGTAGGCGCAACCAAGCACTGCCTCCGACACGTCATTCCCGCATATAGTTTTTAACAGGTTCAAACGAGTGTCAATTTACATTCATTGAGTTTTACATTAAATGTAAATTGACAGCACAGGACAGCACTTTGACGATCTTTTATGCTGGAAAATTAAAGAATTTTTTCACAGTGTGCCTCTTTTTTAGTGTTATTTGTGTTGCATGTTTTCTGAATATAATTTCTTATTTTCGGAAACTTGTGATAAGGGGGGAGAGAGAGAGAGAAGTAATTCAAAGTAAAATGAAAAAAAAATGGGGATTGATTCATCGAAATGACAAAGTAACTCAGTAATGCTGGGTAAAAATGATTTTGTTCAGTTTGGTACGATTGTAATCAATAAAGAGACGGATTCAAATAACCAATACCTTACTGCATTAGAATGTGTTAGGTCCGATTTTCCGTATATTATGCCTATCCCGTTGTGTGTAAATTTCAACATTTAGATATGAAAATTCCTGGAGTTAAAATGGACCTGCAGTTACCTGGACCTTAAAATGACAGTTAAATTTATTTTACAAATCCATTTAAAGATTATCGACCAATCATTCTAATTTTTATTTTTATATTTTTTCAATGAACTTTTTACCTCATATGAATTAAAATTAAAAGCCATGATGTAAAATGATGATATTAAAGAAAAATTTAGAAATTTTAATTTGTTTTTGAATTAATTCCACTTAACTTATTTCAAAACATGTATTTGCAAATGAATTTAAGACGATAATTCTTTTGATATCTACAGAATCATAAGGAATGTGTCGAAACTAACTAATCCATTTAATACAATAAACAAGCAAAGCGTTTAAATTAATAAATTTATATTCAATCATGTTGATCAATAAAATTTTTTTAAATAAAATTCTTCTAAAGGATCGACAGCAAATAAACCATAAAACTAACTAAAAACTAAACTCCTCAGTCAAAGAGCTCATTGGTGCCCATTTCAGCTTTCGTGACCTAGGGCTCTGGGGTGCTAGGCACATGTCCCGGTACGGCGGTCACCCTCACGCGGAACCCCAGTGTTTAGTTCTCAATCATGCTTGGAACCCATTTTATAGACCCACTTAAGGGATGAAAGGATGTGTCAACCTCGCCCGATTTGGTATTCGGTCACCGGACTTGTCCCGTGGCAATACGAAACACTATCCTTAAGCCACTGGGCCTCCATAAAAATAACACATTTCATTAATTTGGCTATTTGGTGGACTTGGCGACATATAGTTTAAGTGATGAGAAAAACGGAGATCGCCAAATGTTCAGGCAAGTCAAACTACAGTACAGAGAAGTCATTTATCTGCTACAGCAGGGATTCCCAACCGGTGGTACGCGGGAAAATTTCAAGTGGTACGCGTGAGTTATGTGAGAAACATAATGCTATTAATTAATTTCTTGGATCTTGGGTTTGTACTAATTTTGTATTTGTATGGTTTTAGATCTATGGGTAATAAATAAAACAGTAAATTAATGCTATTTTAATATTTTTATTTCTTCTTTATTATGAGCATGTCATAATAAACTAATATTAACCATTAAATATTCTAGCGATTTTAATTCAAAAAGAATTTGGACACTTTTTGAAGAGTAAATATTAAACGTGTATTAAAATATTTAGGTCTGGTTTTAAGCCAAAACTTACCACAAAGTCAAGTGGTATGCAGATGCAAAAAGGTTGGGAACCCCTGTGCTACAGCAATATAATTTTTTAAAATTTTAAGAAGTTTTGAAGTTTAGTTAAACAAAAACATTTAATGCCATACAGTTAGAAATAATTTATTCTTTGGTCGATCTGCTTATTACTTAGAGGATCAATTAAAGAGCTTAGTGGAAGAACGTGCTAAGTGACAAAAAGATGAAACCGAGAAAATGCGCTTTTAAGTTTTTTGTTTGCTTTAGATCCGTTAAAAACGGAACTTTCAAACAATAAAAAAACATTTTTACTTTAAGTTTATAAAAAGAGGGAAACTTCTTCTAGTTAAAGTAGCTAGTAATATGTTCATTGACAAAAATATCCAATTTTTTCCAAAATTTCACTTAGCACGTTCTTCCACTAAGCTCTTCAACTAAGAGTAGCATGAATATTTTATTATGTGTTATCGCCATTCTACAAACTAATCCTTCGTTTTTAGGAAAATAAATTTACTTCTTAATCATTAATAAAAATTTCAGTGTATGTTCTGTAATTATTCAATGCTAATTAAATGTAAATGACATATAATGTTAGAAAACCTTGCTCTGTACTCTAAAAAAATCCAGTTTTTCATAGATAGGTTAAAGTAATATCCGATTACTATTATTTTTTTCATTTTCGTTAGAGGTTTTAGCATTAAGATTAATTTTTATGTATTCTCATTAACTCTAAGACCAACTTAATAACCAAAGCAAAAAAAATCTACGATGTGTCTTATTTAAATAAAACTAGATTTAACTAATTAAGATAACGAGTAATATGCCAAAAATAGATTTAATAAAGAAGAAGTAAATTTAAAAAGCTATCAGGAAATTTATTTACTGATTTTATGCATTCATATATGTTTCTGAGTTATGGATATTATATCTGAAATATTAAGTCCCAATATAATATTTATTTCTTCTAATATATATTATCTTCTTAATATATATTAATTATATAATATATATATTATCTTCTAATGAAATGTAAATTATTATGCATTATTTATTTATTTTAAATTAGATTTGCTACTGGATAAATAACGAGAAATTTCAAAATTTTACTTTTTTTTTAAAATTATTTCGAATTTTTAAAAATAAAACTGTACTGTAACTTAAAGTCTGAAAGAACTAAAATAACCTAATTTTTTTACTTACGAAAATTCCTATCTTACGGGAAGGCAAACAAAAAATTTAAGATAGATCTATTATGTCACATCTTTAAAACAAAAAAAAAATAACCCTGACATTTAGAAGGAAGTGAAAAGGGAAATGGATCGCTCGAAATTTGATCGGGTGCCTACTCAGGTTTTGACCGCATGAATTGACCTTAGTTTTAACTTAATAAGCCCATATGGTTGCGTCAAAGTTTCCAATTTTGGATCAGAAATCGTCACTCAATAGGTTTCTATCAATTGATGATGTCTAATTCGTTTTTTTTTTAAATCGAGATACGTTATTTTAAATTTTTTTAGAATTATGATACTTATTTCATTATTTTTGATTAAAAAAATGTATTTCATCACTACTCTTATTTCCATGATGTGGCAAGCATATCCAAAAGGCTTTTTGTATTAGTGGTTCAACCCTTTTTACGATGCTGTCTCATCCCACATTTAACTCGTGTTCTAAGTTTGAAGTTAAAAGCTCTTATCGTTTTCTAGCAATTCCCTTAAAACCTAAAAGTTCAAGGTAGCTATCATCGAAATTACTCTCCTACTTCAATCAAAACATCCAAGGTCTCATTGCGAAAATAATTGAACCACTGATATAATAAACCTCTTATATATGCCCTGCAAAAGGTAATTAAATTGTGCGTTCACATCAAAACAAGGTAAACAAAGAGATCATAATCCACCAAAAATTGCTTTTCCTTTTTATTTATTATTTCCATAATCCCATTCAATTCTCAGATACAACAACAATCTCCCACACGAAATGCAAACGCAACTTCCAACGCAAAACCCCTCACTTACCTGGATAAACATATTGCCCCGATCCCAACGCCCCCTGTAGAAATGTTGATCCTACTACGGGGATTCAAGCTGATCAGAGTAGTTTGAAATATTCTATTTTAAAGAAAATGATTTATGTACCACGTTATCGTGATTCTAAATTTAAAGGCATTGTTTTCTGGTTATCATTTAGATCGAAAAGAATCAAACCATCAAACAGTGTTTCTCTTTTGCTGATTAACTGAGCAATTCAAAAATCAAATGAAGTTATATAAAAAAGTAAAACAAATCTTTGAGAAAAACACTAACAAATATTTAAATTGTTTGGGCAATTTAATAGTTTAAAGTTGTTTAAAAGCATGTACTGAAGGGTTATCATAAGTACTTTATTTGGTTAAAGTTAATTAAAACTACATACAGCTGTGAAACACCAAAAGACTTTCGATTAAGATATTTGATAAGCTAGTTTCAGATGTCCATTCTCCATGTGCAATTTTTTTTTAAATGTTATGGACTCGTCCGAAGTGTAACATTAATTCGTGGTTCTAAGTTTAAAGTTGGTAGCTTTTTTCTTTTTCAACAGTTCTCTTAAAACCATCGCATTAAAGTTCGATGTCAGCTAACCTTTATATTAGTGCGATTTTATAGAAAACCTTATTATGACGTCCGACAGACAATAGGAACTACCGTAGCAAATTCAAACAACCAATACCTTACCTAACCTAACCAGTACCTAACCTTGGTCCTTTCATGAAAAACACCCCAAAACGAGTACAAAACGCAGAAATGTCCTATTTGGAATATTAACTCCGCCGCAAAATTGTATTACCTTATAATTAGGTGAAAATAAAAAGACGAAAAACATGTTTGAAATAAATTAGAGAACAGAAAATTACCTTAAAAGAAAGGCTAAGTATACACATTCTTAGTCATTCACACATTTCAAAATGCCAAAACTGCACATCCTTAGTCATTCCAAAACAAAAACCCCGCCCCCCTAGTGGAATCACCCCTTACACCCCCAACCCAGTAGCCATAGCAACCCTCGGCGTGGGAGGACGACACATCCAACAATGCTCCACCTTCAGTCCTCCCTTGCATTTCGATGCGAGCAGACAGCATGGCCCGCCGGGATAGCAGCCCCGGCCGCCTGGCCCTGGTGTTGCCATCCATTTGGAGGAAAGTTCGGTACAGGTGGTCCCCGAATCGGGTCAACTCTGAGGATTTGGGGGCCTCGACGGGTTCTCTGTCTGAGGCACTGGCCTACCCGTGGATATCCACCCAGCCGCCGCACAGGGCACCCGTGCCGCCCGACGGGCGACCGAGGAGTTTGTCCTGTCAACTGCCTGGACCACCCCTGCGTGAGTGGATATTGTTTGAAATGTTTTAGGTTTCACATTACGTAAAAAGTACTCTCTTAAAACAAAGGAGTTAAATCCACTCCCGTAGTAGAAGTGCATTTTCGACGCTGGAAAGGAGTGGATATTAACTCAGACTGAGTTAAAAATCACTCGTTTGGAGTGATCTTGTCGCATATTCAGCATACCAAAGATCCACTCCTGTAGGAGGAGTGCATTTTCGACACTGGATAAGTGAAAATTAACTCCAGACTGAGTTAAAATTACTCGTTTCTTTTAAGAGTGTAGAAGCTTTTAAAAATTCTATGTCTGCCGTCCACTTTCATAGCCCAAACTACAAGTCCAAATAAATTCAGCGCATTGAAATTGCAAAAAAAAATCATTTTAATTTGAAAATTCAAAATCACGAATAATACTTCAATTACCAAAAAACTATTTTTAAAAAAGTGAATGTCTTTTTACAAAGCATAAAAAGACAATTTTCTAATTCTTTTAAACCATCATTAGGACTCGATCATCATTTGAGAAATTTAATTTGTTCAAAATAAAAAATTATATTCATGATAAAATTAAGTTTTGAATAACATCATATGTATGGAAATAGGATTATTGAAAAATTTACACATTTCTTTACAAAAATCAGAAGACGTTCTATTTTATATTTTAGATATACAAATATATTTTTTCATTTATATGTTACCATTTATTAATGAAGTTTTTATACTATTTATTCCTTTTTATGAAGTTTATTAATTAGTTTTTGTTAATGGTATGAAAAAATCATTCGGTGAAGTTAGATTGTGAAAGTGATATATAGTGTTTTAATTTTGGGGTATGTGAAAATGAAATGTTTGGCTTTTAATTAAAAACGATGAATATTATACATTGATTCATCGAAATAAAAAAAAACTATAGCAAACGAAAAGAAACAATTATTGAGTTTTTGAAGGAAAATAAAACTAGCAAATTTAGCGTGAAAATTTTTAATATAGAAAGCTAACCATTGTTGGTGAATTTTTCCCCGATGATCTCAAATATAGTGTGAAAACAGTCTAAATGACATATTCAAATTATCATGTCTTTATTCAAGTTTCTTTTATAAATACAAACAGTCTCAGAGGTTTGCACCGTATAGCAAGACTCCATGTTATAATTGATGACAAAATATATGGAATATATTCCCAGTCCTGCATTACACTTTCGTGGGCAGGTAAACTTCAGTAACTTCCATAATGACTTGGACCATTGTTGCAAGCACTCAATAGGCGCGTTTACATGAGCCATTAAATCCATGGAATGAAGAGCAAACTCTGCAATTTTTCCCTCTTAGGGATTTTCGCCCAGGGAGAATCGGAATTGCAGGGTTCATTGGGGGTTTCACAAACCCTCAAAATGAAAGAGAGTTTGATGTTTCATTCCATGGATTCGGCCACAGACTATCATTTGGGTTAGAAATCCTGCTCGACCACTTTTTAACCTAATGGAGAGTTTGGCATTCCATGGATTCGATGGCCCATGTAAACGCGCCTAATGATAGTCTGTGGCCAATCCAAATGATAGTCTGTGGCCAAATCCATGGTATGTAATATCAAACCCTCCTTCATTAGAGGGTTCGCGAAACCCGTAATGAACCCTGTAATTCAGGTGCTATATGAAAGAAAAATAACTGAGTTTGCTCTTCAATCCATGGATTCGATTCGATGTCTCATGTAAGCGCGCCTTTGTAATTTTACAGCAAATGGTGATATCAACAGTTTTATTATCTCCCTGTGATGGTAAATTAGAGGGGATTTTGTGCATCAGCCTTTTATCCTACATACCTAGAGAGATTTTTTAATGGTGTATTGGATTGATTAGCCAAGGAGTTTAACCCGTCAGTTTCCTCGCATCTTGACCAGGGTTCCAAGTTACGAATCGTAAATGGCTGTGTTAAATCTCCTGAAGTAGGCTAGAAATAAACCACCAGAAATGATTAAATTATAAAATTACCTCCCATACGGTGAGTCGTGGACATGATTGTGGATATGGTTATTGTTTGTGATATGTAAGGATGTTTTGTGGTTGATATGTCAGTTGGCAAGTTGGGTGATTCTAAAAAAAAAATATGATATAATCTTTTAAGTTGTTAAACAGTATACTATGGGGTGAGTACACTGCATTTTTTTTTGTTTTTGTAAAATTACAGAATATTTTTTAAATGAATTTAAGTCGGTGTTGTTACGTTACGATGTTTTAAGGATATTGAAAGTTACCTGAACTCCAAACTCCGATGCTTCGCTGATGAATAGAGGGATTTTTCAATTTACAGCACCATAGTGATACAACTTTTTCAATATCCCAGGCATTGAAATTACTGATGTATTGCGTGAAGTATACAACATCTTGGTAACTTTAAATTTCGGAAAAACCGGACGAGCTAAATTTAATATTTAACTGAATAAAAATAACTGATTTAATTGATTAATTATAACACTTTCAATTTACCAAATATAACTAATTTAACTAATTAAAAATAGCTAATTTAGCTGATTCAATTAAATAACTGAACTGATAGGTTAGAATTAGTTTGCAAGGCAAACATTTAATATTAGTCCTATTTATATTAAAATCCTATAAATATTAGTTCGACAGTAAAAACTTAATCAAGCTACATGTTTTCTAACAATCCATTTGAGTAAAAAAGTAGCTTTATAAATTTTAGATATTCCAATTAAAATAAGACGTTTACGCACAAAGGAAATAAGTGACTTAGAAATATCTCTAAGAACCATGCTTTTATTCAAATATATTTTGTTTAGAATGAAATTTTAATTAAAAATGTCTTGAAGTAAAATGTTCTTAAGAAATAGAATAATGTATAAAACATTATATTATAGCAAATACAAGTCGTATTTAACTTCCATACAATATATACAAAATGCATTTTCTAAGTTAAATACATTTTTCGAAGTAACATTCGGTAATTAAGATAAACAAAATATATGTGCAATATATTCTTAAATATTCTAAAACATTATCTTAATTCATTTGTTAAGCTTTCGACATGTCCTTTAAAATACTTCGAAACAATACAATTCTCACTTTTTCGTTTAGGTGAATAAACTGATAAAATTGAAAGCTAAAATATACTGTTTAATTGAGAAAATATTGACTTACTCGTAACATTATGGAAATTTAGTCCAAATTTTCCCCCAACCTTTTGACAAAAAAGTCAAAATTTGAATTAAAATAGAAATGCCATGCCAAAAATAGGAACGAGTTCTTTAAATAGGAAAAACTACTTAACATGCACTAGTAGATTCTTGATAATTTAAAATTAATGCACACATTTTTCGTTCGTAACAGTGTTTCTGGCATATATGATTTATATTCTTTTGTGTACAAAAGTATTTTAATAACAACAAATATTTTCTTCAAAAAAAATATAAGTTATTTTTAAAATTCTTAATTTTAACTGTACAGAAATAGGCTAATTTTTTTTTAAAAACTTCAAACTGTTTATAATTTTTTAAAATGCAAGGAATTTTTTTGAAAAAGTATTTTATCTTTTTCTCTTAAGCGTAAAGTGAATAACAGATCAATTTACTTATTTCCTAGTATTACATGCTATTTTACAACCCACTCTTAAAGTTGATCCGATTTCATACTTTATTGCGTAGGCTTTACATTTAAATTAAATTTATTAACAAAAAATCCACTAAAAACTGTAAGTTAACGTATAAAGTAAATACAATATTGACTACATTTAGTAAATTTATTTATCTCGTAAAGTTATAAAACACTATATTAAAAAAATTCATTGAAAGAAAAAATATTTACAACACTTACTTTGAAATTCTCTTCAAATAATCCTTAAATTTAATTTCAATTCTTTATATAGTTTCTTTTCTGAATTAACTTCAGACATTTCAAATGTAGATACTCAGTTTACACTTGTGGTTTAGTGGAAAAATACATTTAAAAACATGTATTTTCTCGAAATTCTCTAATAAAAACTAAAGTTTTATTTAAATCGCATTCATTTAAATGTATTTTGTCTGTTAATATTTAAGTTTGAATATCTTTTAGAAGTTGGATATTTTGAGAACAACAAATCTGATTTTGAGAAGATTAAACTTGCATGATTCGAATCAGGAATACTGCATTGTTCAATTTGTGTTTTACAAAAGTTGTTAAAAAATTTAAAATGTAATTTGAAAAGTGTTATAAACTTTTAATGAGGTAAAAATACTGCTTTAATTAAACTTCATAATAATTACATTAAAATGATTGACACATCAACAAACAAAATTAAAATGCAATATTTATTTGGCTGTTTAAACAATTATATTATATTTTTAATTACTTTTGTTTTTATAATTATGTATTCCCCTTTTTTAGGATACATTTAAATTAAGATAATTTTTAATTTTAAAATGCCTTTTAATTTTAATATTCCGTGTCTTTCTTAAATATAAATATCTTAAACCAAAAAACTTGAAAAAAATAAATCCTTCTCCTACTTTCTAGTAAAAAAAGTTCATTTTTTCTGTCTTTTAAAAATTGAGAACAGCATGATGGGATAGGTTTTTAATTACCGTATGTTTGTATATCTTTTATTTTTGTGTACCTTCCGTACCGTATGTTTTAATTGCAGCATGTTTTTAATTACGAAATGTTGTTTAATCACCCAATGTCATTACAATAGTTTTTTTATTACTTTAAAACCGACATTTTCTAATTACGCCCACATGATATCATATAAAAGTTTTCTTAAGCAATGTTGTACCAATAAGTAACTTTTAAAGTTTATCAAAAGGATTAAACTTAAGTTATAGTAAGTCTTTCTAGTTCTGTAAATAGTTTTAAACGTCTGTTTAACGGCAATGTTTACCAACAAGGTATTTTAAAAGAAGTGTTATTGATAAAGTTAATAGTTTCAACAACTCAAACTTTAATCTAAAAGGATTTCCAATAGCTAAATAAAACTCTGTTGCTTCAATATATTTCTTGGTTTTGGAATGCTTCAGGCTGTCTTCTATACTCTTACTTTTTAATGAAACTTTATCATATAAAACGTTGTTTTTGTAAACCGTGGTCAAGAATTGCCAATGATTTTATAGCAAAACCGCCTGAGAAGTTATATTTTTTTTGCATGTTGATGAAATAATAATATTTATCATAGAAGCAAATTTTAATTAAAAATAAATATTCGACGTCATTTATATTAATTATTTCCTGCAATTATAACAATGATAAAAGTAAACATTAACTATAACAAAGAGTTCTTAAATGGAATAGGTAAGTCTCTAAAGAGCAATGTATTCAACTTATTTTACGTTATAAAATTGAGAAATGTAAAACTTTTTATGAATTAAATATTTCTATAAGGAGAACCTTGTAGAATATGTTCATAAATAAGAAGATTAAAATCCTATTTCATTGTCTCTTCTTCATAGTTGAAAACTTCACTAGATTTTAACAAATGCTTCTCTAGATTTTAATAAACGAAGAAAATAAGTCTTCATGTTTCATTATTTTCAAAACTTTCAACTATTAAGGTTTAAGATTTTATGAACACGGGATTTCATCCTCTTTTGAGAGATGTTATTTTTAACATACACGAGATAAATCCACGGTAAATTGCTAATTAAAATATAATATTCTAAGGTATATATATATTCTATTCTATCGAATATATGCTAATAAAATGCACATTTTCTATTTAAAAAATATCTATATACTTTTAATAGACCATTAAATTTACCTGAAAAAAAACAATTAAAGCGCATGCACACAGTTATGTTTTACTTCAATCTAAAATAACTTTTTCAATTTAATTTTTATATTAATTAAATAGTAATTAAATTTGTAACTGTAATTATAAGAATATTTTGTTAATAAAAACTATTTCACAGCTACCCTTTTTTTAAATTTGCTCCATCCTGCAATTTAAACTTTCATCTAATTAAAACCTTTTTTAAGTAAACAAAATATTTTTAAAGTGTAAAAAATAACTCGTTTCCCAAGTTTACTCTTTTACCAGACACAAAGGGTGCGTATTTTTAACAACCCGGACTTATCAATCAATCTACGCGCATAAAAGAAAGTCTACGAACGTAAAAATATACTTCGAAGCATCGTGGAAAAAATATTAACCGGAACTTCCTGCGTAAATGATCGAAGCCTGATAAGGTTGAATCCCCTAATTAATCTGATGTCATCAGATTTTCGGTGAAATCTTCTGTCGAACAGAAGTATTGTTCTAAAAGAGAAGAGAAAACTTTCAGAACACCGCAGCTGTTGCTTATATCTTTCAAAGAATAAGTTCTTCGCAAAGCAGCTGCTTCGATGTGGGTTGTTTCGATGGTAATATGTTTTGGCAAAAATAAAGAAAACAAAGGGTTAAGTAATAAATATAACATATTCACTTTGCTTTGCAAACGTGGGATTTTATGGATAAGAATTTGGTAAATAGCTGGTTAATAAAAATTTCGATAATTTCGCTAATTGATTTATTTAATTTATTGATATTTACTCACTAATTTATTATTTATTGATACCATTTTGATGCAAAGTTGCTTGAGATTAGAATAAGTAATTTTTAGTAATTACTTTATACAAAATTTCAATCATAATGTTTTGTCAAACTACATTTATCAATTAGTTTTAGAGATTCGATTAGCAAAGGGGATCGGCAGATAGCCATGGCTTGAGATTTGAACTAAAACCCTTGAAGCTATGCATTGTTTTTCTAATCTAACTTAAGTTAACGAAAACCTAATCCAAATGATCTAGATATCTAATTAGTCTCTTAATAGAACA
This sequence comes from Hylyphantes graminicola, assembly GCA_023701765.1. Classification (NCBI taxonomy): domain Eukaryota; kingdom Metazoa; phylum Arthropoda; class Arachnida; order Araneae; family Linyphiidae; genus Hylyphantes; species Hylyphantes graminicola. The sequence goes on along the minus strand of CM043117.1, from coordinate 45,284,620 downwards.
ACAAACATATTTTGCACAAACTCTATATACAAATAATGCAAAATACATTTTTTTTCATTTGACACAAACACAACTTTATGCACGATCAACTCATTTGTAATTTTTCTTGACATGGATGCTTTTACATAACACCAGCTTAAGGCTAGAACTTGCAAGGTATGCTACAACTTGCCAACTCGTCTATACAGGGTGTGATAGCTAAAGAGACACATGAACGTCTGGATAACATTGCAAATTTCCTAAGTTTTTTTTTATCATTTCCTTTAAGTAAAGTAACTGAAGATTCAATCTACTTAATTTTTGACCTTCATTTGGTTTTAAATAGATTTTTTAAAAAATAAGTCCGCTGCATTATTTCGGGACTTTAAATAGGTTTAATTGACAACGTCAAACGTTCATATTAGTGCGGCAACGAACCACAATAAAAATGTTTTTTAACCATTTTATAACAAGGTAAATTTAAAACTTGTATATATTTTGTTTGTCCATGCATATTAGTTAAATAAATTAATAGGGATATTAAATTAATATTAAAATTATATAAAAAGAATAGATAAAAAATTAATATTAAATTTAATTTTTTCTTGAATTGTGTAGGGATTTATCAGAAAATCTATCTGAATGAAATAATAATAGATAAAATCCACCCCATTGTTGGAAATGAAAAAAAAATCGTCTTTTTCATTGCTTAAGAAAGTATTTTTTTGTTCAAATGAATTGAAACTATGTCTCAGTCTCTAGAAAAATCCAAGAACACATTTACTCTATTTTTTAGTCTTTACACACTCGTTACAATAAAGTACAATTGTATAGTAGTAATATTGTAGTCTTACATTATGTAAATTTGAAAATAAAAATATTTTTTCTGTGAATTATATTTATTTTTAGTATTAATTCAAGCATTACAAATTGCATCATTTTTTCTTCAATTGTGCGTATTCATTTGAAAGTACCGTAAAATAAATACACTTTCAAAATGCAAAATAACATTGAATTCAACGTTTCAGTTATAATAAATTTGTTGACAACGTTTTGAATATCCAAATAGCATATAAAAACGTTATTATACTTGAGTGTGTCAAAACAATTTACATTCATTTTAGCGTTTTTGCTGCGTTGAATTTCAAAGGAATATAGTTATTGAATTCTTAGATTTATTGCTATCGATGCCTTCGAGGCAATATTTGCAGAGGAAGTGTTTTAAATCCTTTTATTTCAAAACAAAGCAAATTTTAAAAGAGTTTTTGTTTTCAGAATGGCAACTCTTAGTGGATGATGATGTATCGTCTGCAAAATCGCCAGGAAATTCTCCAAGAAACAGTTTTAGTTCTACAGGTTCGGTTACGTCACAAGCTTCAAGTAGTAAAGAAAACAGGTAATTTATTTTATCCCAAACTAAAAGTAACAAAATTTTGTGAGTAAACTCAGTTTTTTTGTTGTAGCAGTCAAAAATATGGTAAATTTTAACCTTCATATTAATGTGTATATTTACCGTAACGGCTGTTCAAAACAGATCTTTTTAATAAGTTTGATTAAATACTTCATCTATTTAAAACTCTTTGAACCAAAAGAAGATATTATATCGGATGACTTAAATACTTAGACCATTATTTATTTGAAGTTCTCGCTTTTTTTTAATTTTAGAAATTAAATAGCAAGGAACATTATTGTGTTTGAAATATTATAGAAAAGTACTTTTTAAGTGTCACAATTTCCTGATAATTTAAAGTTTTTCGCTAAAAATTTCAATAACCTCCAAAACCCATTTTGTGTTTAGAAATCGCTTTGATTACTATGCTTAATTTTCATTCTAAAATCTACATTTTTAAAACTGAGTAAAAAATATATACTTAAATATGAGGGTGTCGCATAGTCTAAATGGCTCTGAGTAAATACTATTCCAGCTTGAAACATGCAAATGCTCACTTTTGGAACCTTACATATATTCAAGAAAGAAGCACCTGATGTTGATTTTTGAGCATTCTATGCTTCAAAAGTAATTTTAAATTAACCTTATGTGCTCATTTGTATGTTTGAGTACGTTTCTGTTTCAAAATTTTACATGTATTTGTTTAAAAATCAAGTATGGGGATTGCTCTTCGATTTTCCAGCTACTTTCCAGCATTTGTAAAAATTTTAGGTTAACTGGTAGTAGGTAGGATGCGAATCGCCCATAGAGAAGATTCTGTCTTGTGTTTAACGGATAACCAAGATCATCTATCCTAATGAAACCTACTACATTTGACAACAAAATATAGTAATTTTCTTAGAAACTAAGTAGGATTGGACTTGCACAATTGAAAACATTGGTCGTTCACATTTGAAACAAAATTCATTTCAATACGAAAACACATAATTTTTCAGATTTTTAAATATGGATGGATATTTTTCTGTATGGCAGTGTAAAACATTTCATTTCTCTGTATATAATTCCAAATGGACTTTTCAATTTTAATTAAACTTTACAATTTCTTTAGATCTGAACAAGGCACCAGGGCTGGTTTGGGGAAATTGGCAAGGTTTCTGACTGCAAGGGACAAATCTGTAACTGGCGATAGACCGTCGAGTCATGGATCGGACTCGTCATTGGCTCCTGATATGTAAGTCTCTACTACTTCTTGTTTACATAAATTTTATGCGTGATTGTTCTAACAAAATTTACGGTTTAAAGAACAGATACTGGTGGAATTTATTTAACTTTTTTAGTCAATAGTTGGTAATAAATTTAGTTCTTTAGTCAAAGAAAAGTAAATGGGCTTACACAGTTTCTAAAACATCATTTTTACTTTGTCTTCAGTTTGGTATTTTATAATGGCCTATTAAGGGGTCATAGGAGTCTTAAAAATGTGCAAAGAAGGTACTAAAAATCATAGTTTGATCTTTCATGTAATTTTTTAAATACTCAATATTTGGTTTGGTTTGAATTATCGTCGCACTAGAGCTACACGAGGGCTATTGGCGACGGGCGTCGTATTTTAGAACCACAGTCAGGTGACGAGCCACACCTGAATAGGCACCCAACGCAACCGTTAAGGGCGACATCGTACGCAGCGTTAGGACTTTGAAGGATATTTAACGTGCACTCCCTTACACGGGGTATTATTCGTCGGACATACTCAATATAAAAGTATAATTTTTTATAGGTAATTCTATAAGATTTATTTAATATAAAACAAATTTTAAAATTAATGAAACTTTAGCCAAAACTAAAATAATTGATATTAAACCTAAAGCTATTTGAACACATTGGGATTAGGCTTGCGCGGCAAATTATGAGGTCAAAATTGAGAAAATGACCAAGAAAATGACTTCATATTGTACAAATATGTACAAACAAAGACTCATACCTAAATTCTCTACTCAGTTTTAATTAGAAATTATTTTAAGAACTTTTTTCTAAAAAAATTAATAAAAATTTTAAAATTTTGATTTGAAATTTTTTAAAAAATAATTTCTTAATAAAATTGAGCTGAAAATTTAGGCATAAGTCCTAGTTTGTACATATTTGTACAATTTAAAGTCATTTTCTTGGTCATTTTTTCAATTTTGACCTCAAAATTTGCCGCGCAAGCCTAATCCCAATGTGTTCAAATAGCTTTATGTTTAATATCATTTATTTTAGTTTTGGCTAAAGTTTCATAAATTTTTAAAATTTGTTTTATAATAAATAAATCTTATGGAATTACATACAAAAAAGTATACTTATATATTGAGTAGTTAAAAAATTACATGAAAGATCAAACTATGCTTTGTAAGTACCTTCTTTGCCAATTTTTAAGACTCCTATGACCCCTTAATGAAAATCAGATTTTGTCATACAAAAATTTGAATTCAAATTGTTTTGTTTTTATAAACAAAAAAAATTTGAAACAAAGTTCAGTCTCTACTCAAGAAAAAGATATTGATGATTTTTTTTCAAAAAAAAAGTATTGAAAATTCTTCTCCGAGTTTAGAAATCATTGAATTGTGAATCATATTGCGAAACAAAATGATGAATAATTCTATGGTATAACCAAATTTTCAAGAATGGACTATTTCTTACATTCAAAAACCTAGTTTCACTGTACTATAACGCTAAAAGTATTTACTAATAATTACTTAGGAAAAAAATGACATCACATCAAAACTCTTGCATTTTTTAAGCTAAAAAAAGTAAACTATTTAGATGTATATTTAAGTTAATGCAATTTTTAATTAAATATTTTACTGAAAACAAATTATCGCATGCTAACTCTATATTTATTTTTGGTCTAAATCATTTTTATTCTATTAATTATTTATAATTTTTTTCAACTTTCTTATAACTAATTTAAATATTAATGAATACTAATTAAGAATCTATATTTACTGGGTAATTAAATCTTAATTACTTTTACTTAATCTTTAAGCAAAATAAAGAATCAGTGCATTAAAAGATAGATTACGTTATAAAGAATATTACAACATTAAAAAAAGTTTTAAAAAATCAAACAAGGTGGTTGCTTATCTAAATTTTTCTCTCGATTTTCATTCTAATGCAACTCGATATCAGCGGAATCGGAATTCTACTTTATTGAAAAATACTTACGGTATAAATTTTCCAAGCTTGTAGCCGATAAAAAATAGTTTCTTGCTTTTGTAAGTAATGGGCTAATTTAATGATAGTTTTCTAATTCGTTTCTTTGTTTTTTATTAAATAAATCATGCGCTATTTCAATTATGAAGAAGATTCTTACATTAGACAAATTAAATTTAAGAGTAAGATAGTCATGTAATTGCTGAAAAATATTTTATCTACATTTTTAAAAATATTAAATTATATTTATTAGTGTTGTATTTTTATTTTAAATCTTTTTTGGTAGGGTTAATTTTGCATCAATTTATTTTATCACGAGCTGAATTTTCAACGTCCTAAAAACTCTTTAATTATATCTTGTTAAATGAAAAAGTGCAGAATATGTTTGTACATTACAAACAATTACAAACAATCTTCAAAATTAGCGAAACTTTAAATGTCTTTCTTTAATTACGTTTACAAATGTATTAAAATTATATTTACAATGATCTTTTTATACTTTTTTTTAACGAAAGTTAAGAGGTCAAACTCCCGCTGAGCCTGAACCCCCAGTGGTTTCTTTCCCAAGCTAACATGATCCTCATTTTACGACCCATTTGAGGAAAGAGAGGATGAGCCAACCTAGTACAGTTAATTCTACGCTTACTATTTCCAGCATTTCCCTGTGCAACGCCAACGTCATCGGCAGTCCACTGGAGACGCACATAAAATAAGAAAAAGAGTGCAATTAGTTGGGGATTTATAAAATCTTCAAATTGTGAAATAATAAACCAAACTAACACGTGTATTTCTTAAATATGCGCGTCTTCCCCACAATTAACCGGGGCAAGGGAACCCAGTCGGTTAGGCACTCGCCTAGCATGCGAAAGGTCTCAGGTTCGGGTCCGAGCATCGCCAAAATAACTGCCGACCCATGACCGGCCGGTGCAGCTAAAAATGTCCGACGAATAATACCCCGTGTAAGGGAGTGCACGTTAAATATCCTTCAAAGTCCTAACGCTGCGTACGATGTCAACCTTAACGGTTGCGATGGGTGCCTCTTCAGGTGACGACTTGTCACTTAACTGTGGTTCTAAAATACGACTCCCGTCACCAATAGCCCTCGTGTAGCTCTAGTGCAACGATAATTCAAACCTAACCCAACCCACAATTAACCCTATGCGCGCTCTATTTCCAGCGCTTCTCTGCGAAAGGCCAACAGCATCGACAGTCTACTGGAGACTTCCATCTCCGGCTACAACCTCGAAGCCCTGTCCCAGGAATCAGGGCCGTCGCCCGCCGCAACTCCGGGGGGCAGCGGGGGAAAACCGCTCCCTGTGTCCCCTAGCGTGCCATCCAAGCTTGAGAAGAGATCGAATAGCACGGCTACTTCGCCCACAGTCAGCAAACATTCCAAAGGTGAGATATTTTTTAAAGAAATATTGTAGACCAAACAGTGAATGAACGTTTTAGGCGCTGCGTTCGCCAGTGAATGAACACCCAGGATATGATGAATAGGACAACCAACCATTTATCAGATAGCTTCCCACCACATGGGAGGAAGTTAGTGTTGGCAATCCATCTAGTGGAATGATTTTCAATCCTTATTTTTTAATTATATTTACCAAATGTTCATTCACCGGGACCTGTTCACTCACTGATCAGTCTACCCTATGTTTTGGTTTCTGTTATGCAAAAATAGTAGTAAAATTGAACTGACATTGAGAGAAATTATGTTGAAGATAATATAAATTGAAATGTTAAATTCTGCTGCGTGGATTTAAACTTCAGAAAAGGAGTTGGTAAGATTTTAGTGAAAGTAAAATGTAGAATTGCAGGACTTTTTCCCTTCCATCCTCGTTAACTATAAGTTTTTCTAGTAATTTTCTTACATATTTCTGCTTATAATAAATCTAAATAGGTGATTTCATAACTCCCTTCATCTTTAATTGATTTCTTTAATACTTCAAATATCGAATTTATCTTTAATTTTTTTACTATCAGAAACACCAAACAAAACTTGATTTTCTCTACAATTTAAAGAGTGGTGTGGAGACAGATTTTATTTTTGATGTTAATAGCATTTTGCTACACAGATATTTTTTCAAACTGTAATTAGATAGGATAGGAGAAAATAAAAAAGGAAAACTTACAATAGAAATCAAAAGATCCAAAAATATTTTTTTAAACTTCATAAAATTTTGTGATTTTTTTGGAAATATTTAAAGAGAATAGTAAATAACCAATGCATCAAATGCTTGCAATGTATCGTAATGTCGATTAGTATTTTGAAAACTATTTGTACATCAAAACATATTAAAGGCTCTTTTTATTCTTAAAAAGTACAAGTTTCAAAACATTTGAGGATGAATTTTAATTTTTAGAAAGAAATATTGGTTCTTGGAAGAAACCTTCTATTCTTAAATGCGCTTTTCTAAAACGACGCGTACGTAAAAAAACATATAGTAAGACTGAACTTAAAATTTCTCGGAAAGTTATGGTCTGTTTAATATTCATGAATAGTCTTAAAACTGAAATCCCCATTTTAAGACTTGAATATTTAAATTATTATACAAATTTCGTCTTTTTAATATTTTCGAAAAAACACTCGTATATTTTTAAGAGCAAAGAAAGTAAAACTCGAATGTTGAGCGCGACCATAACTTTGAAAAATTAATCTGCCCGGAGAGGCAATTAAGGAGCGCGAGGGTTTTTCGGTCATAAAAACATTTTTAGCTTCTACATGAAATAGGTATGTCACATTTTTGACTGCTGAAAGTCATTTTAAGAGGTTTTACTTACATTACTTTTCCAATAGTTTTGTTCATGACTTAACTACACTTGAGCTAAATTTTTATCCATTCAGTATTGAGTAAATATCGTGATAAGGTATCGTTTTTTAAAATATTTTTAAGTGATAATGTTTAATGTACTTGTTTGAAATACTCTTATGTTAAAATTTAAAAACATATGCCGAATATGCAAGATGCCAATTTTTTTTTGTTGCACTCTGATTTGGTTTGGTAAAGCTCTTAGTTTTTTTTAAAACCAATTCTCAGTTTAACACAGCCACGTAACACTAGTAGTTAAAGCCCACTGTCGAGTACAATAGCTAAAAATTTGAGGAAACTATCAACTAAGGTTCATTGCTTACAGTTCGAATTCATTATTTCTGAAGCTAAGATACCATTTTATTCAATAGAACAATTACTTTATCTTAAGCGTAATCCTACCTACTGTATTTGTTTGTAAAATTCAACATACTTAAAATTAACCGCAATTCGGATTTAAAATAATGAGGTTTGACAGTATAATTATGGTTCGCCGTGAGTTATAGTGTAATAATAACACTCATCAGAGCATCATAAGAGCTAGCAATTTCAGCCTCCTAAAGAACCTTTAACCATCTAGCATACTAATGCCATATGACAACAATTAACATAATCCACTTTATTCTATTAAAGTAGAGTAGTTAGAAGTAAAGTAGTTAAGTATCGACAATTCTGTGGGGTTTTTTTCATCTATTAATTTCCATTTTGAAGTTTTAGTTACTTTTAACCCTCATAGATGATAGTAGTAAAAGTGTATTCAAAATTAAAGAGTGAAGTTATTAACTGTTGCGAAATTCCGTCTTTGGCAGCATTCAAAGTATAATAATATTAGTACCTAATTACAAATAAATTGTTTTGAAAAATAATTATTGTTCAAAAGAGTAATTTTAAAATATATTTAATAGTTTTCTCTAGTCATTCTGATCAAAATTGGAATTTTGTAGTAGGTTTTTGGCAAAAATATGGCCATATGGCAAAAATTTTAAAAATAGAAATTATTTAAATTCCAATACAGTTAATTTTTTTTCAGTATTTTTCCCATAGGTACAAATATATTTTTTCGGTATGAAAAAAAAACCCATTCATTACCGGGTTAAATTAACCGCAATTCGGATTTAAAATAATGAAGTTTGACAGTATAAATATGGTTTTCCGCGTGTTATATTCTAATAATAACACTCATCAGAGCATCATAAGATCCAGCAATTTCGGCCTCCTAAAGAACCTTTAAAAAATAACCAAAACACATCCACGAAGAGACCACTTCCTAAATCGGTACATTTTTCTTGGTAATCCCGTTTCCTGGACGAAAACCTTTTACCGCCGGGGAGAAGGACACTTTCGGGAAAAGAGCCTGGAAAACGGTGCGTCCTGGGAATCCGATTATTGTGTTATGAATTGGAAGTAAACTCCTACTAAGCTTTGAATCTTTTATTTCTCTTTCTTCAATGTGTTTGTTTAAATACTTTTATAGTTCTTGAAAATTCGTCAAGATTATCTATAAACAAAAATAAGATCACTATTATAGGGAAGAAGGGTTGACAAAATGTGATTTTATTTCACTATACTTTGTCGAACACTTTACACCGAGAATTTAATTTTGATAATTATTGCCTAACATTTTATTGGCATATTTAGGAAAACGGAGATCATAAAGGGATATATTATGTTTTTCGTTTGTTCTTCTTTATGAAGAAAATTTTCACATAAGACAAAAAAAAAACTCTAATAGATATCATTGTAGCAACGACGATAAGTAATATAAAACAAACGGAATATCACATGCACAATTGAGAGGGAAAAAACAGCTAGTAATGCAAAAAAGTAATATTTAAACAGATAACTAAAGGATGCGTTTTCCTTGTTCTAAAAGGCTTCGTTTGATACTTTTGAAAAGTGAACTACAATTATTTGAAAGTATTTATAAGTTCTGATTATTTATATAAACTCCAAAGTTTCCCTCTCTCTCTCTTCCTATGCCTTTTAGAATGAATGTTGATATATGATAATAAGCTAATACGTTCTTTGCTATTTTATAAGAAGACCTAAATACCTTGGAACAAGCATCACTCTTAACCAGCAAACAATTTCACCAGAAATTACAAATTTTAATTGTAGCGAGAGGAAAAAATATTGGCTGTTAACAACCAACTCGACACAATAAGTACAGAATAATCCTCGAAGATTATGTCGATAATTAGTTTCCTGGAAAAGCCAAGAGTAACATTGGACTGTGAAAAAAATCATTCGACATTTTGAGAGAGTAGCTCTTGTTACGTAATTACTGTGACTCAAATATTTTGGAATAAAATGAATTGTTTAATTAATTATCCAAGAATTATTTCTTCTTCCTGTACGGTTTTTAGATGGTTGGTTTCGTGTATTCCTATCTGGAAACACATGAATAAGTAGGGCGTCTTCAACCAAGTTGAAAACTGAAACATTTTTAATTTTCTTGAAAATTTTTCCACGTCCATTTTTATGTAGTCTTGCAAAATGTGCCCCTTATAGGAGCACGTTATACACGTTTTTATTTTTACTTAATTACATCATTATTGAATAATAGTATAACTCTATTTTGGGGATTTCATTTATATAATCGAAAAATGTTTACAATGATGTCGTTAAATGTTTTACAAAAGAATTTCTTCACTCAATTGCAATTATTAAATTAAATTGATTTCTCTATATACCCCTAAGCTTTAATTAGTTTTATCCGCAACTTGATAACAAAATAAAAAAATTAACACCTACCAATAAGACACATCCGAGTTTGTAAACTGCTTACATCAACACACATTTTTTTTAAAATGATCCCTGTAGAGATATTATCTGCCTATTTAAATCTCCCCATCCCATAAAAATATCTGCATGCCACGGCAATAAAACTATTTTTCGGTGTTTTATCAATAAACCCCCCGAGGGGGACTTCCAAATCGGATAGCAACACATCCGATATTTTTTATCCAATGAAAAACTGCCGTTGGTTCAAGTTAATGTATTGGTCGCTTGCACCATAGAGATCTGTCTTGTCATCACTGACAAACGACATGGCAACTGAATGTCATTTTCGTATACATCTCGTTTGTTTTGCCAATGGTGTAACTAACGATCTAAAATAATATATAATAGCAATAGAAATGATTGGGAGGAAAAAAAATAGTTAATTTGGGGTGAAAGGCCTCCAATTTTTGGAAACTTATTGCTGTCTTTGTGGGGTTAAAATTTGCCAATTTTTTTCCCCTTTCAAATAAACTGTGTATTTATGATATCGCTTTTTCATAACTTAGAAACTCATATATTTTGTACAGTCAAGATAACCGTATTACTTTTGATACCTATGTGTTTAATCGAAATTTGTAAAAAAAAAAAACAATGATGATCGATTTGATGTCGTTTCACTGGAAAACGAGCGAGACAAACAATTACTTAACGGTTCATTAATCGAAGGGAAGCAAATATTTCCTTCGTTAGTTTATTTAAAATATTATGTTTACGATTTCAATAGAAAAGAAGAGTCTTATTGAAGACCTTAGGGAAAGAACGTTCTAAGTGGAATTTTTGAAAATATTGAGATTTTTGTGTCATTGGACTTATTATTCAGCCTTTTGAAGATAACAAGTTTCACCTTTTTCATAAACTTTACATTAAATATATTTTTCACCATTTGCAAGCACCATTTATAACGGATTCATGCAAATGAAAAACGTAAAAGGCTTAGTTTTTGTTTTCATCTTTTTGTCAGTTAGCATGTTCTTCCACTAATATCTTCAAATGAGATATATATAATAGTTAATAGAAATGATTGGGTGGGAAAAGTAGTAAATTTGGGATGAAAGGCCTTCGATTTTCAGAAACGTATTGCTGGGTTTGTATTTAAAATTCCCAAAATGTTTATCCCTTTCAAATACAACATTTATTAATGATATCAATTTTTAGTATCTTAGTTATGATGTGCTTATGTAAAAATAACAGCTTTACTTCTAATACCTAAGTGCTTTAACCGAAATTTGTGTTAGAAACAATTGAAAGTCGTTTCACTTAAGAGGCAAATGGAGAGTTGGCGATTCAATTACCTTTTAAGTGATAGACAAACTTTTTAAATGTTTGTTTATTTAAATCACCATGGCTATGAAAGTCAATATAAATAAAGGATTTAGTACTCTCTTAAAACAAAAGAGTGAAATCCACTCCTATAGGAGAAGTGCATTTTCGACAATGGAAAGGAGATGAAATTAAATCCTAAATCGCCTTAAAATTGCTCGTTTGTTGTTAAGATTGTTGGAGGTTAACAAAACAAGAGTGAAATCCCCTCCAATAAGGGAAGTGCATTTTCGACACCGGAGGGATTGAAAATTAACTCGGACTGATTTAAAATCGCTCGTTTGTTTTTAAGAGTGTAGCAAAACTCGCATTCTCATAAATATAACCAAGATATTAGGGTTCCTGTACATTCATTGGCGTTTTCGCCAATTTGATATTACTATCGTCAGAAGTCACCATTGAACGCACCAGACTATTTATCTTATGTTATCTATGTCTTAGTTATATTTTAGAGAATGCTAGTTTTGATACTTACACCCTTCAAATATCTTGTTACTCAATTTTAAAACAAATCTATAAATAAAAACTTTTTTACACCAATGTAAAACTAGTTCTACAATCGATTTTCTACAGACGTTATATAAAATTGTTCGATCAATTTTATTCTTTATTATATCAGAATATCTATTCAACCCTGCAAGCGTTAAGAAATCCTTCCGTCGTCAAATCGTAGGAGCTTTGTAAATACCTTAGCGTAGAATATAAAGACCTTTACAGAATAATCTGAAAAATTCACTCTGACGGCAAAGATTCGGGCTTTTCTGATTTAAATACGATTTCTGTGACATTTTACTATAGAAAGTGAATGAAAGAAACTTTTTATATAGATTAGAAACTTAATCTAGGCATTCATTGAGATACTCGGTTACGTCAAATAATGTTTCCATTAATATGATTGCTCACATTGTTACATAAATAAAATCCATGATATCATTTCAATCTTTCGCGCTTTAATCCCTTTCCGATCAGGCTCGCACGGATCGTGCAGGTATTAAAAAGAATGTTCAAGCTGTTCAAAATATCGATACGGAAGCAGATGACATGTACCATTCGTTATTTGTATTAAAAAAATGACTGTTTTTGAGGAGTTGCTGGCATTAATGCTGTGTTAAACGCATTTTTTTTCGAAAAATCTCCAAATTTAGTCTCATAATTTTAAATCAGTACCGCACCGATCGAAAAGGGTTATGTAGATATTGCAATCGAATTATTATTCTTTGCTTGTAGTTATCTAATTTAATCAAATAAAAATCTATTGTGAACAAATTTGACTTTCGAGTAAAATAAATAACTATATACTATATGTATTATGTTTATTAGAGTATTAAATATATTAAGATAATTTTGACAACAGCGAATAAATTGTATTATTACAAATATTTTTTGAATTGAATTACATTATTTACTAATTATAAATCAGTTTTTTATTAATTACAATATTATTTATCGAAATCATATTTTTTTTATTTACGAAGAAAATTACTCTTTTGAATTAGACAATTTTTATTGCATAGAGGTAGAAAGATCGTGATTATTTTTATCAAAAACACCTTTAAAATTTCATGCTAAGCAGTCCAATTTTTAAAAAATTTATCATACAACTTACTTATTTACATGATTATTTACATGTCTTATATAACAGTTTGAATGTTCATCTTTTTCCAAAGAGAATTATGAGCATACAGTTAGGTAATTTCTTTGTAGAAAATTATTTAAATTAAATATGAGGTTGACAATATTTTAATTGTTTACCATTGCATTAAAAATTATTTTTAAGTTAATTTTAAATAGAAATTATTAACAAGATTAGAAGGCCTTGTTTATGAAAAAAACCGAAAAAAAACCCCTGGATTTTCTATGTTTATAATAAAAACATCAATAATTGTTCATATTTCTAAATGAAAAATTTTAAGATTACTTTTACGCGTCTAATTTTAAATTTTAAAGTTAGTAAATTATTAATCGTTATTAAAGCTTTAAAAACCATACACAAACCGCTTTTAGTCAGCCATTATATTTTACTTTAAAAAGACACCAACTAATTAAAAAAAAACGTTGACTGATGACTTCGATCGAACCCTACAACCACATTATAAAAAACTTTTTCTATCCATTACAAGGGTGCCGTAACGAAAAATCATCCATTAGATGAAGTAATTACGAAGCGACGGAAAGCCACAAGAGATGCATGTCTTCAATTTAAAACACTTCTTTAGTCTTTAATCACTCATGGTCCTCTTGTTGAACAGCTCCTGTATACCTGTTCAAATATAAATCCTCCGAATAATACAGACGTACAAAAAGGTCACCTGTATATCAAGATTTCTATTAACAAGTTTAATTTTCAAAAAAATGCCTAAATTTATAATTTTAATAAATTTTAAAATGTTTAGTGTTGAATGGACATTTATTACAGAAGTATCATTTAAGCGAATTTTAGGATTAAATTTTCAGTTAAAAAATTTTAAATGCCATACAGTAAAATCAAGCTTATCCCTTAGAGAGTTTAAGTTAGATTCCACGACCAGGTGACGGCCAGCTGAACTGATAAGGCCAGAGATACTCTGTCTCTATAAGCCCGTCGCCAATATAGCCTTCGTGTAGCTCTAGTGCGATGATAATTCAAACTAAACTAAACTCTGTCTCTGTAAGGTCACACTACCCCCCCGATTCAGATTATCAGCTGTTCCGAAAAGGAACCTGAAAAGTAAAGTCATCCGTGCCAAGTGGATTTCTTAGTTTTTCCTCGGATAATCTGGCAATCCGAACCGAACGAATAGCGTAACGTCACAAAGAACTTCCGTGGCCTTAAAGTTGAGTAGGCCATGTCCAGGTGGTATGTTCAATGGCCCATGCTTTCACGATTGAATCAATCTACTTACAAAAAAATCATTGTCGTAAAAGTGTGAACATAGGAGCGGACCCCATTTCGTGAAATAAAAAAAATTCAAAATAACATAACTTTTGAATACATTTTAAATATCTTAATATCTATTTTTTTAACTCTTTAGCAAAATGTGTTTTTTTTTAATATGGTAAAGCACAATACTTTTGTAAGCAGAGTGTCCATGCGTAAGCCTAAAATAGTTAAAGAATTTGCTTTAACCAATGCTGAAGTTGCAAGCAGGACGACCATAATTTTCTGACATTACTACACATAAGATACTCTATCTTATTATAACTCCAAGTACTTCATAAAATTCATAGTTATATCAACATTTTCAAACAAATTAATGAATTTATGTTATATTTGAACTTCATTAAACAGTTGTCTTCTTTTTCTGAAAACTTAGTAGTTGTAGATGCAGTATTTTTCTTACAACGCCAGAATAGTTATAAGCTTTATAGGGTATCTTAAAACAAACCCTGGACTGGTATATTACATGAGCATTCATTTTGTAGTTAGCAGGAACATGGGAATTACACTAGATATTATTTCTTTACCACCCTTCACTCTACGCTCTTTAATTCGTAAAACTTATTGGACTAACAGGGAATGGAATGCCCGTAGACAAGAAAATGGTTGTACTGAAAAGGTGTTAAATATTTAATCAGACTATAAATCGGATAAATTGAAAACTGTCTCTTCCCGTTACAAATCTTCCGCTCTCTCGATGTTGTATGTTTTGAATGACAGTGAATCAAGTTTTAACGTAAAATTTTTAGGCGGAAAATATTTCGGAGAAATACCATCAGAAATCTATCTTTATTATTTGTCATCGAAGAAAAGTTAGCTTTGCATCTAAAAATAGCATATTTCGTACAATTGCTTTGTTCCGAATTTACAACTATCAACACTCCGCTTCAACGAACACTGACTTTCAACTTACCGATTATCAGAATAAAGCGTGGGGTTCTGTGTCAAACGAACAGTTTTGTTATATTTATTGATTTATTACACGACCCGAACCTCGAGGTTCATCCGGGTTTGTTATAGGGTTTGTTATAGTTTTGTTATAGGATGTCATCATTTATAGGGGGAATTGTCCTGGTAAACCTGTCACTGTTCATTTTATTTCGACGGTTAGGTTAGTTTGAATTATCATCGCGCCAGAGCTACACGAGGGCTAATAGCGACGGATAGCGTAATTTAGAGCCACAGTCTATAGTAACGAGCCGACACCACTTGTTTAATTAGTACGAATTTTTAACTATCTGAATGGGATCTGGTGCCAATATATTTGGAATGAATGAAATTCTACTGTATCTATTTCCTATTACTGTCTATTGCTCAAATTTTAAATCAATATCCTAATTTCAATTATCCGAACACTAACTATCCGAAACGCTGAACATCCGAATAGAACTTTTTTTTTGGGGGGGGGGGGGGATAATTGTGCATTTCTATTGAGATTCATCGTTGTCAAGTGGTTAGCCCTGTTACCTGTTCTCTTTTGATAGTTTCGAATTTTTAATTATCTTAATGGAATCGGGTTCCAATTTATTCGAATAATTTAAAATATACTGTATCTACTTTCAATTACTCAAGATTTAAATTAGTTAAGCACATGGAGTGAAATATGTGTACGCTTTTCAAAAGCAACAAATCTAAATTGCAGGCCCTCACTGCTATTAAATCACTTTCATTGTAAACCTTCGTTTGAGTCATATATTTAACGTTTAAATTAGGTGAAAGTTGTATGTTACAAAGTAAAGGTCACGAATTTCTGCGTCTCAAAGCAAAACTTGGGTATGCCAATAAATATCAGTTTTAAGTTATTTGAAAGTGTAAATGTTTTCTTGTCAAAATTTTCATTGAAATGTAAAAATATTATATTTCAATGCTGACCTTTACAGATTAGTTCAAATAGTTTCAATCTAAAAGATAAAATGAGTTTGACAACAATTTTCATTTACTTCTTAGACTAAGTAGGGTGTATCGAAAAAACCAAGTTTTTGATATCAAATTTGTAATAGTGCGGGAAACTTGCCTTATGTTATTGTTAGTACATGTGCAAAATTTTATTGATCTGAGTTAATATCTTCAGTTGCCTTTCGAGACCATTAATTATGTAAAATTCGCTAATTTTATCGTTTTTTCAATATATTTTTTTTAAAAATTAATAAATTGAATTTTTAAGTCTTACCCTTGCCGAATAATTGTCATACTACTCCTTAGAGCGTTTGAAAATTTTTATTGATGTTGATTAATTTCTTCAGTTGCCTTTAGGGGCGCTTATCTGGCCAAATTCCAGATTAGCAACCCCTAAAGGCAACTGAAGAAATTAACCAACATCAATAAAAGTTTGCACACGCTCTAAGGAGTAGTATGGCAATTATTTGGTACTGGTAAAACTTAAAAATTAAATTTATTTATTTTTTTAAAAAATATATTGAAAAGACGATAAAATTAGCGAATTTTACATAATTAATGGTCTCAAGAGGCAACTAAAGATATTAACTCAGATCAACAAAATTTTGCACACATACTAACAATAATATAAGGTAACTTTTCCGCACTATTAAAATTAAAGATTCCAATTTCATAATTTTTAAGAAAAAAAATGAAATTAGCGAATTTTGCATAATTAATGGTCTCAGAGGCAACTGAAGATATTAACTCAGATCAATAAAATTTTGCACATGTACTAACAATAACATAAGGCAACTTTCCCGCACTATTACGAATTTGATATCAAAAACTTGGTTTTTTCGATACACCCTACTACTGAGCAAACTAAACGAAGTTTTGATAGTTGGTTTAACATTTGTTTAATTTTTTTTAATCCCAAAAGAAATATCGTATTTTGAACGCAGGAAAGTAATGCATCTACCTTTTGTTAATATAATAGGAAATATCTTTCTTTCCAGTTTACAAAGCACTAACTTTTAGGATGTAAAACCATAGCGGTATCATGGTTTTGTAGATAATGTTTAAAAATTCTATAGTTAGTTAACTAAATTAAAAATGAATAAAGAATCCTCCACAACACGCTGTGAAACTCAGTGACCTCCCCCCCCCCCCCCCCACACACACACACACACACACAGTCCAAGCGCTTACGATATCATAACTAATGTTGAAGAAAGGAATCGTATGAAAAAAAATTGCGGATTTTATCTAGCCGGCATTAAGTAGTCAATAAAGCGAAGTTTTTGCAATCGGTAAATTCCAAGTTCAGATATAATAGCCCTCGTGTAGCTCTAGTGCGACGATAATTCCAAACTAATCTGACCTAACCAAGCTCAAATCTTTCCTTATGACTAACTAAATTCATTAAACTTTAATCGCCATATATCAATAGAAATTTTTATATTGGTATGTATGATGTTATACTGAAGTTTAAAAAAACTACAATTAGCTGACTTTAAAATTAATGTAATAAGTATACTCCATTTTTATATGGTAACGTTCCAACAAACGCGTCAACGCTAACCCAGGATTGTGAATGCGCCATTAATCTTGCGGCAAACCTTTATATTTGTTAAATTGCATAAAACCATAATATAAATTATACTATTTTTCATCTAATATAATGTTTTAGTTGTGCTAATGACTTTAAAAACGTATAATGTGAGTTGTAGACGTAATTTTTCATGAACATTAATATTTTAAACTTATTTAAGGTAGTTTTTTGTTGTTTAAGACTTACACTAAAAAAATAAACATTTAATGAGCTCCAAAAAACTAAGACAGTTGTTTTTATTGTTGCAATTTTTTTATATATATTTAAATATTTACAACATTTGAGTAATCCTTTTTAAGTAGAGTAACTTTAACTAACTTGAAAAGAACTTGCAATTAAATCTTCTTAAAGCAGATGCCAGTTCTTTTGTTTAAAGAGAAATGTAAAAAAAAAAATTGGAAAAATCCCCGAGTTTCTGAAGTTACTTTTTTCTGTTTTTAAAGTAGATCTTTTAGATATATTTAGCTTTTTTTTGGCATTCTTTTTTAAGGAAGTTTATAAAATACTTTATTTTTCTTATTTAAAAGTATGTGTCAAAACTTAATTAAACTTAATGTTTAGTTCATTTATTTAAAACATTAAAATTACTTTCAAAATAATAACAAAATATCTATCTACAGTACAACCTACCCCAAAATGTAGTACAGCCTGCATGTCTTTAACTATTTCATTCAATTTTTATTGAATCAAAATAACTATGTCTATATTTTTTTCAAAAAATATTTACAAATTTATAAACAAGTTTGTTTGCATACAATGTTTCAAATTTCGTGTGTTATTTATTCTTTAATTGTTAAAAGTTCTTTAATTAAACACTTTGAAAGACACTTTCTTTTGAAATGAACATTGTACAGTTTTTGGATTTAAATAAAGTAACAAAAATTCTAAATACATATTTCATTTCTAGTTTGGCGTACACAATTTTATTCATTAAAATCCGTATTTATATTCTTTAGAGTTTAGAAAATAAGTATTCTACTTTTCGTAAGTTTTACCTCTTTTTTTTTCTGTATATTCCATTCAATGTATTCATTAGATCACACAGAGAGGGAAGAAAGGTGACGTATGTGCAAAAATCTAGTTTTTCAGAAAAAATCTTTTAAAAAAAGTCTCATTTTTCAGTTTTTGTCATCATATTAAATATTTTTAAAGAACTGCTTATTGTTTCTCGACTATACTACCAATAAATTTGAGATTTTCTTTAATAGCTGGGAATTTCATTTTCTAATAGTATAAAAATGTTCACTAAAAATCCATATTTGTCCGATATGTCGCTTTTCCGCGAATCGTGTGAGATTACTCATAGAATTTTTTTAAAAAGAGTTAGGATCAAATTTTGAAAACAAATATTTCCCATGAGTACTTTTTATAAAAAGAAACAGTTTCAAAAGCAGTGGGTGTTGGGTAACACTTCAATTTTAAAAAAAATAATAAATTTCTGAAAACACTTGATATAAAGTATTTTTAGAGGTTATAAATGTAGTTACAGTAGTTTTTATTTCCCTTGAGACATGACATTTGCCAAAACTTGTGAAAACGTTTTATTATTTTGATTAATATGGATTTATTTATTATGTTAAGCGTCGTAAAATTGAAAAATCTTTTGAAATAATTTTATTAATAAAAGTTCAATAGATAAATATTAAACAATTTAGGTGTAAAAAATTTAATAACTATTGTGGGTTTTTTAAATCTAAATATATATTATGTTCATTAAAAAGTAGGAGCGCCAGAAAAATTGTCATTATTTATTCGTAAGCAGCTTAATTTAAGAAGAGTTTTAATTTAAAATAACATGCTGTACATTACATGTAATAAACTGCACATCATTATTTTTATTGTTAATGTCGGAATAATATGCTTAGCGATAGAAGTTTAAATTTTTAAATAAGTAACAAAAATGAATGTTAAAAATTGTCTAGCGAAAATAACTATAAAAGATGCTTGTGTCGTAATTCAATACGTAAGAAGTAATTTTAAATTATCTGTGGTAAGATAAAACCGCTGTTAAAATTGTGTACAAATAAATACTAACATATATTTATAATGGTACTAAACAAAAAAAACAGAACAGGTCATTGATTAATAAACGACCATTCAAACAAAAACAACTATGAAAGATACATTTCAACGTAATTCAGTACTTTAAATGAATTATTTCTTTAAAAAAAATCTCAAAAGTTTTGCTTACAATTATCAAATACTTATTTGCCTGTAAATTTAACAAAGAAAATATAATTAAAAAACTACTTAAAACTAATTACAAACTATCTGTAGTGAGATAAAATCTTTATAAAACTTGCGAAAATGTTTCTTACAAAAATATCAATAATTGATAAACAAAGAGATTAGCAGAAGATGTAATTGATTAATAAAAGACAACCATCAGTTGAATTTTTTGCAATGTTTAAAGATCGAGAACATAAAAAATTCCCTCGCAAATTTCAAATTATCAGTGTAGTGATAAAATCTTTACAAAACTTGGGAAAAGTGTTTACAAAAATACCAATAATTACTAAACAGAAAGACAAACATAACAAGTAATTGATTAATAAACGACCATCCAATTAGTTGAAATGATGCGACGTTTAAAAAAGAAATTCAGAAATTCAATCACAATCCACTTCAAAATAATCACAAGAACCTATTAATTACAATTCAATTTGCTGTGGTAAACTTTAATTGAATTCATAAAAACAAGATAGAAATAAGTTGTTAACATAACTAAACGAAGAAATAAGCGTTATTTAATTATCTGCAATGTGAAAATGGAATTGAAAAATAAATAATATTTTTACTTTAATTTGTTTTACGCCGAGTTTATTTCAAAACTCGTTTAACTATTTGAGTGAATATTTATCTTTGTCAGTATTTCTGAATCACTGTGTAAAATTATAGTGACTTTATTTATAAAGATTCATTTCACTAATTATAATTCCTCAAGTTTATGAGAAGATGCATAAATTGAATTGAATTAAATTTTTCCCAAAAAGTTTTCTTTATCAATAAATCTTATTTCAATTAAAGACAAATTTCCGATAAAACCTTTCTTGTCTGTTATTCATCTTCAATTTTATTATCTTAAATATTAGATGTAAATATATATTAATTTAAAGAGTTTTACTTTTGACTTGCTATTTAAATGTGTTTCTACTTATTTTAAATAAGTTTTTATATCCACTATATGTTTAAAAAAAAAAACTCGACTGATTTTTCAACGCAAATACTAGCAATAATAATTTTTCTATTGATTGCTTGGAAAATAAATAATAAACATCATCCAACAAGCAGTCAACACCTCTGGAACCTCTCTATAGATATTCCACAAATCCAAATACATATGCCATACTTGAGGTCACAATAGGATTATAAATTTGTTTTAAATAGAAGTCGGAAGTTAAATTGTATTTATTTAAGATAAATATGCTATATACTTCATTTTATACTAATAAATTAGAGATAAACTTTTATTTTCAGTTATTAACTATGTAAAAATTTTGTATGAAGAGGAACGTCAGTATCCTCTTTATACAAAATTCATAACGTCATAATAAGTTTGAACGTTATAAGTTTGAACATAAGTCAGAACGTGTTTGAACGTAAGTTTGAATAAGTAAGAACGAAAAAAAAAAAGAAAATGTTAAATTCTGGAAAAACGTTCACCGATTAACTTTACTTTTGAAAATCGAAAGGAGCATCAGTTTCCTCCAATTAGTGATGTAAAGTTACACTATAAATTTAGTGGAAAGTTTACTCCGTAAAAATGCTGGCAGAAAAAACTTATGAAAGAATGATGCTTTAAGTATTTCATGTTGTTGCATGAACATTTATGAATTCACTAGTTCACAGGTATTCTATTTTTTTTCATGCAAAAATAATGGTATGTTACTATTTCCATAAAAGTAGTTTCTAACAGTTTTATGCAGTAAAGTTACAAAAAGGTTTTACAGTATGTGTACTAAAAAAAGGTTGCTAATGTTTCATTAATTAACCCTTTCATCCCAATGGCAATTTTTCATCATCATTTTAGAATTTTTTTTCTGATCACCCATAGTCGTTTATGATATCAAAAAGCACATCATTCGATTCTTCAAACTTTTTTCTATTAGAAGATATTTTTTATTAATCCCAATAGACGTCAGTAATATTATTTTTTTAATTATGATCAAAAACATGATAATGCCAAATGACATCACTGTATCTGAAAGGGTTAACAATTAACTTAAATATCAAGTCCATTAAAATTCATTCAAAATAGTCTTCTAAATTTTTAACATGCTTTCTCGATTAAAGTTTTAAAAATTATCTTTCCATCAATTCAAAAAGCATGTTTAGTACAAGATCCGGTCTGCAGAAAGACTTCTTTAGTTGATTAGCCAGTTTTTACTTGATATACCTGTGTCATAAATATTGCACCAAGGACCTTTGCTTTTAATCCATAAAATTCTATGAATAAGGAGGTTTAACTAACAAAACTAGTTTCAAGCCGAGGTCTAATTACCCTAGAGTACCAAAATACCATTCTTGATTCGCTTGAATAAACATTAACCAAAACATCCCTACCATATCTAATCCCACAACAACCAAGTAATACTCTCTTCCAAACAAAACTAATCTATTCCGTATCTGAATCTTAGGATAAAAAGGGCCAAAGTCTTAAGTTATAAAGCACTACATCGCCCGTCTTTCTATTAATGTATTCTCATATTGACCATAAACGAAGCAAACGTTATTCATGGTAATCTACAAGACATATTGAAAGCAAATCTCCCCGCAAACAAATAACACAGGAAATATACGATATGAATGCGATATCCAACCGATATCATTCGTAATTCAAAGCGTCGCACAGAGAATTGTCATAGGAAAATAAGGCGCATTGATATGGGAATCGTTAAATGTAAAAAGGGGTTAAGTCCCCAGAAGAATTTCTATACACACTTTTCCTTTTATTAAAATGCTGAAGGAACAAGTTTAAATGGAAATTTGACTAATCTACTTGACTTTTCTTTACATTAGAGATTCATATGAAGGGAAACCAGTGAGCCATTGGCAATACTTCGTCGATAGAGCAGTTTACCGAGAAATACCTTAAGATTAAATTGTTCAAGTATTTCACTTTTCTACGAGTTTTTAAAAGGAGATTCATTTTACTTTTGAATTTACGTTTCTGTAGGTAACTTTATATTAATTTTTATTATGTTATTATGCATTATTTATTACTATATTATAAATTATTCTTATATATCGTGTTTGGCGCAAAAATAATTGACAGGATGATACACAAGTATCGGTTTTTATACACAGCAGTATTTATAAATCTAATTGAGTGCTGGAGTTTTATTAAAATCCCATTTATTTTAATTATTCAAATGAGAACATGAGTTTTTTTATGGGGGTTTATAAGTTGTTTAACGTCACTTCAATAATACTGATTTAGACGAAGCTAGAAGTTTGGAAAAAATGCATCTGGATTTGGCAATGTTTATCTAGTAATTCTGAATTATTCCGCTTAAATAGTCTACATTTTTTATTTCATGATATTATCGCTTTGACAAGTAAAATTAATTCGTATGAGAACTATAAATATATAAGAAGTTAAATTTTAAACCAATTTTTTTACTTTGAAATACGTATTTGCAAAAATAAGTATAGGAAATAATAATTTTAACCACATCTAATATATTGTACAGGATTTAATAGGTGTTATGTAAATCTATTTTAAAACTTTTTTTCTTTATCATTTCCCTTGTTACAAACAGTTGCTTGAAACTTGGAAGCATTTAAAAAAACATTTCTCCTTTTAAATATCAATAATAACAAACCATTATTAAAATTTATATTTACAAACAGTACGATCACATTTATCAAGTGAATAATTGTGTGTCATACCATTACAATCCTTTTTGAAGCAATTTCTTGATTTCTTATTCCAAATATACTTTTGTTGAACAAATATATTAATTTTTTCGACGTGGTTTAATTGCTAAATACACTTAGCAAAACTATTATTTTCAAGGCAACAGTACAAGAAAAATTTTACCAGTATAAAACCCGTGGCAAATCCAAATTCCTTTTCGGTAGCTAAAGTAAAGGAGAAATCCTTTCGACGGTTGCAAATATTTCGATTTAAATTCTCTTCCTGAGAGAGTGATGGAAATCCGTTCTACAGGGAAAAGGATTTATCCCCCCCAAAAAAATAATAACTCTTCGATATTTTCAACTCGTACTTCAACATGAACTTATTCTAGAAACCTTGAAACTATTTTAAAAGGTTTTCAAGTTCATTCATATCAGTTGATATGCTAAACATATTTTTATTGAAACGTATGTTTTACGATATTGAAATGGGTAGTGCTAATAGAAAATATGCAAATATTTTTGTTTCTTAAAAATTGCTCAGGTACTGAAGATTTCTGGTTTACACTAGTTGTATTTTATTGATGGTGGTCTACGTACTTCTATATTTTATTTATTGATCTGTACTCAAATGCTTGAAGAGTGCCAATGCCATTATTATGAATATCAATGCATATCGCAAATCTCGGCATACATTGTGTTCCCTGTGGATTTTAGATTTATTACAACCTTATCAAAAAATCGGTAGCCAGATTCGCCGAGATGGTGCAACAATAAAACAAATGGCGTTCAGTTCTCGGGAAAAAGCTGAGTCTACAAAAGGCTTAACACGCCTAAAAGAAGCTACGTTGAAATAAAATTATTGAAATTGGTCTGCATATTTTTTAACCCTTTCAGTCCCAGTGATGCCATTTGCATTATCATGTTTCTGATCATAATTTTTAAAAAATTGGGCTGACATCTGTTGGAATTAATGAATTCTAATGGAAAAAAGTTTGATGAATCAAATGATGTGCTTTTTGATATCATAAATGGCTATAGACAATCAGAAAAAATTTTCTGAAATGATGATGCCAAATTGTCATTGCGACTGGAAGGGTTAAACTCGCATCATATCTGAATTTATAAATTTTTCTATCAGATAACATAAACATAAAACGATTGCTAATTTGAAACAACCGAAACCTCTATGGCAGTGTCTCAAATTTCAATGGTCCCCCGATGCCGTATGCGCATCACTCTTTTTGTTTTAAAGTCGGGTTTTACATAAGCAGATTGTACCCCTACGTTAGCACATATTCCTTCGCACATCAGTGACAGTGTTTTTGATCAGTTGTGACAACATACACTGAATTATTGCGCTGTGTGTTTCGAAAGGTGTTGTTTTTGAAAGTTTTTTTATTCTAAATATATTGGAGACAAAAGGTCTTTGTTGTTTCTGGGGATAAGAAGAAAGAGTTGCTGTCAAATGCTGTAACCTGACACATTAACCATTTTTGAATATAGATATTTTGCCGCATACGCCTTTATCAGGGCGATTTTATTTACAATTTTTTTTAATTTATCGAGTTTTTACATGACTTGAACTCCGTAGATCTTGTTGACAATACTTTGCAAGCATTCGAAGTAGAGAGCGCTAGAATTAAAATACACTAGTTGTGAACCAAACAAACTTGAAATCTTCTTCAAAAAAAAGTTTCACAATCCTAAAGTTATTCTGGGTTAACTCAACCTTTAAAAATAACTTAAGTGGAAGGCAAAGGCCTTTAATCCGACCTAAAAGGCTACCGTTAAACGATGTACTTGAAGTGGATTTAACTCATTAACGTTTAACTCATTAAATACGATTAGAAAGGAAATTTACAATGCTAAAATAAGCTTTCTGCTTAAGTTTAACGAAATAAACAAAATCAAAGACAAATGAAATTTATAGAAAATCTTATGGGACAAAAATAAACTTACAACACTAAAAGGAACTTTTTAAAAACTAGGTAAATTGAACGTTTTTATTCAGTAAGGAAGGTGTTAATGATTTTCACAAATGGGTCTTTAATTCAAAGAGGTTTTATTAAACACTTTCATTCATCAAAGATATTTAATATTGTGGTTAGAAACTTGGCCATTTAAACTCGAGTTTGAAAATTATTTTTTGGAGGATAAAACCGTTTCAACTTGCTATCGCAGAAAAAAGTCTTAAATAGTAATTTTTTAAATATTTGGGATCATATGTACTTAACCTAGTCGTTTTAAATATAATAGGTATAGGATGGTCGTATTCCAATATAGGCAAACTAATATTTAAAAAAAAATATCCGAAGACAGAAACTCATTTTAACTAACTCGCTTGTTTAAATTTTTATATTGCGCACGCAATTAAAGTGTAATATATAAACAAATTATATATAAGACAAATGAAGACCCTAATACTAAAACATTTGTGTGGATGAATTAAGTTACACAGAAACCAAATTTAAAATGATGATGGTGATGAAATGGTGATGTTAATGGTGTTAATAATTGGGTCGTTAATGAGTTAGTTTAATAATAAACTTATATCTATAAATGAATGACCCTTTCTAAGGTCCTAATTAAGACGTCGTCTTGTCAAGCTACCGCTAAAGTAGGTATAATTAGTGTAATAGGGATAAATGCTGCAGCTTTCCATTAGTTGGGGTTAATTGCCATAGGGTTAGATCGTTTGATGTGGTCAGTACTAGGTCTGTGCTTGAAAATAAACAAGTTCCAGTGGGTAAATTCAGATCAATGGTTTATTTATGAATTAAGGAAATTACATATCGGCGAGGGGGACCCATCTAGGAGCGACAGGGTTAAACCTGATAGGGTTAAACTAGGATGAGATCAGGAGGTCAGAGTTTGCGGGAAGCTGGCGCTGGGAGTTGCGGACATCTTTAGCATGAGACGCCCGGAGCTTGCTTACATGAAGAATCTAACACAACGACTAAATATATCTGATCTCCTTGACTTACCAAAATGTGATTACTATTATATGTCTAAGTCGAAAAATATAACGACGTGCACAGCCGTTAGATATTCAGAATATCGATGTCCAATGAAAAGGAGATGATTAGATGCCCCAAATATCCAAGTCTAAATTAGTTTACACGTAGATAGCTAATAGATATCTCAAAAATAGATTTTGTGGACAGATCTGTATTAGATGTCCAATCGACATCTCAAACGTCCAATCGAACATGTAGATTACCAATTGATATCCAGTAGACAATAGTGGCTGTGTGGGTGCTTGTTAATCCTCATTCGTTGAGGGACGGTCTTGAGAACTTCCCTTTTTTTGCACAGGTTAGGAGAATAACCAGTGGCTATCCTCTGACCCCTGACCTCCTAATTACCATTTCTCATACATGTTGACTCATGTTTTCCTGTCAATCAAACTAAAGGGGTCAAGATGGCAAGTCATGGCAGAGCTTTATCTATCCTCTTCGCTCCTGAGGGACACATACGTTGACTTTTCTAGAATTCCCTTTTCAACTTCAGTTTAAAAAATTTCTTAATACTATGTTTTCTTAATACTATTTTTTTAAACAAAGAATAATTTTCAAGTTTTTAAAAATACAGGTAACAAAGCAGCTAAGTTATTAGTTGTTTTAAAAAATAAAATACTTATATTACTTATATAGGGTCAAATCGATTTTGAAGGTCTTGCAAAAGTTTATGCAGGGTTAATTTATGGGACAATTTGAATTAAAACAAGTTTAAATTAACTATTAATTGCAAAGAACCTGACAGAGCTTGTTTATTCATGGCATACCAAAAATGTGTATTCCTTCAAATGTGTTCCCTTTTCAACTTCAGTTTACAATTTTTCTTAATACTATGTTTTCTTAATACTATTTTTTTTAAACAAAGAATAATTGTCAAGTTTCTAAAAATACAGGTAACAAAGCAGCTAATTTATTAGTTGTATTCAAAAATAAAATGCTTATAGGGTCAAATCAATTTTGAAGGTCTTGCAAAAGTTTTTTCAGAGGTAAATTTATGGGACAATTTGAATTAAAGCAAGTTTAAATTAACTATCAATTGCAAAGAACCTGACAGAGCTTGTTTATTCATGGCATACCAAAAATGTGTATTTTTACCTCTCCAAAAATCAAATTTTATAAAATTACGTGACCCTCAGCAAATAATAAAAGCTTATTTTTTAAATTACCTGCAAATCATACTTCTTAATATATACACTCTTAAAACAAACACTCCCAATTTACCTCAGTCTGAGTGGATTTCACTCCTCCAGACTGGAAAATGCACTTCTCCTTTTGGAGTGGATCCTTTGTGTGTTAAACCTCCGACAGGATCACTCCAAACGAGTGATTTTAACTCAGTCTGAGAAAATATGCATGCCTTTAGGGTGTCGAAAATGCACTTCTCCAACTGGAGTGGATTTCACTCTTTTGTTTTAAGAGTGTAATTGTTTGAAAAACATGTTTATATAAAGAATGTATGAGTAGTATTTTTTTCAGGAGTGTAGATAGAATCATAGTGGCTATTAATGACACTATAAAACTATCTTCGATTCAGATAATTACCAAAACGGTAGAACTTAACGTATATGTATAAGAATATAATTAGCTAAATTTTAGAGTACATTTATGTCCCTTATCAAAACAAGTCAATAGAATAATTATCATAATGTTTAAGTAAAGCATTTCTGTTCAAAATCATGTGATAATAATCTTTAAATTTACATTTTACTCAATAAAAAAGGCAATGCAATTGTGATAAACGTTAAAAAAGGAAAATAAACAATTATTTTTATGTAAGTAATAAACAAAAATGTGAATGCTTTTTATATATTTATTTAAAAAACACTAAAAATTGGATTTATGTTTCTGTAATTAAATGTTTAACTTAATAAATGTTTTTAGTAATGCTTAAATAATGAGTGAGTAATTTTGCACGCGAATGTAGTCATTAACAACTTAACTACTTTTATAAACCTCAATTAGTTATTACCAAAAACTAAAATTGAAGC
Source organism: Hylyphantes graminicola (assembly GCA_023701765.1). NCBI lineage: Eukaryota > Metazoa > Arthropoda > Arachnida > Araneae > Linyphiidae > Hylyphantes > Hylyphantes graminicola. The sequence goes on along the minus strand of CM043117.1, from coordinate 45,255,877 downwards.
TGGATTTTAATACATACTAACTTATTGTTGACAAATATTACCTTACATCAAAAATTCCATACACAAGATATGGCTATATTCAAAACTTCGCATACATCAAAATATTTCTATTTCACTCGTAGCAAGAATTCCCCAACAAGGTTTCAGTGTAAACAAATTTCATATTCTCCTATTCGAAACAGGTTTTCTGCCATTTCTAATTTATTTTCCTTGTAAACATGTTACGTGGTTTATTTATTTTTGCAAAAGCACAGCATCGAAACCAACAGTGTATTTTCAAGCTTATTATGAAAAATATAAACAATCAAAAGTTATTCAAAATATGTTTCAATCTACGAAAATGTTTTTCAAATATTTATCTTGTTTATTTTGGAATATGACCATTCCATATGATATTTTTAAAGATTTGGTTCGCGTGCATATTGTCTTAAATATTTTTCGATTATTACATACTAGCAGTATGGTCCCGCCTTACTGGGAACCCGTTAACTTCGCATTGCTTCCTTTTAGAAGCATGCTTACTTGTGAAAATACACTCAAAATCAAAACAAAATTAAATTCGTGTTGGTGCATGCGCACTCAAAAAAGCAAACACTAATAGAGGATGAAGCAGCCTTAGGGCGAGCGCATATCTCAACCAAACTCAATCAATCAAACTAATAGAGGATGGCGTCAAGCCACCGTTTCGGCCCGGTCCATGTATTTTCAAGCCCTGTTATGGTCCCGCAATCCCACGTGGATGACGTTTTTTTTTAAACTAATTATATTAATTAAAAATCACAATCAAATATGAAAAAACTAAGCCTCAGGTGCACACGTAGGTATTAAAAAGGATTCTATATTAAAAATTTCGAATTTTTTAGAGCAGTCTAAGTAGGTCTTTTGCGATCCACAGACATACACACAGACAGGTTCTTTCTTTTATTATTATAGATAAATAATTGTTAGGTTATTATTCTTTGCCTGAGTTTAAGCGTTTTTCTAAGAAAAAAAGTAATTTACAAACCAGAGTTTTAATTACCAACTTGTTAGTCAGACGATCAAATATCTTTGTTAACCTTAATTTGTCCCACATAAATTGTTCTGTGGTCTTCATTTGTCTTTTATTTCTTTTATCTAAATTTTGACTTGTTGATTCTTAATGATTTTATTGTTAATGAGTTAAACCCAGTATAAGATCATGATTTAAATATTACCTTTTTCTTGTGCTGTAAGTTTCCTAATGCTTCGACGTGTTTTTGAGACGTATTTAACTTTAAAAAACTGGAAATATGAGCAGTTCTTGCAATAAAAAGACAGAAAAAACCTAACAATTATCAAAGCCATAAATAATAAGCAGCCTTTGCTATAATAGAAATGAACAAATGAAAAATTACAACTGAACCTACAAATAATTGTCATAATTTAAGAGGCTTCTATTCATTCGACGCAAAAAAAAATCTTTAAAAAATGCTTTGGTTATTTAAAAGAACATATAAAGTAAAATAAAGATGTGAAAATTTCTTTGCCCTTTCCGAAAGAAAAAAATAAGACAACGTTTAAAAGCATTCTTAAGATTTCTTTCAAAAATGCGGAAGTTAATCTTAAGTGACCGAAAAATTTATTCAATTACCTGAGGATACGATTTTTAAAAACCACCATAAATTAATTTTTTTGTTCAGCTGACTGTAAAATTAACTAAACATTGTTTTTTAACAATTTAATATGCTTTTAAATTGATTGAGGTAGTTTCGCTGTTTTGTTGTTTGCAAAGCTTCGTTTTATGCATGGGAACTTTAATAAATTACTTCATAAATAAAATTATATTAAAAATGCCAAGTCATTTTAAAAGTCATTTTGCATTAGTATTAATATACAAATTTGGAAATTACATGTGTTTTAAAATCATTTATTTTGATTCAAGAACTATCTCTGACCAATTTACAAATGCAATTGTTTACAAATAATTACAATTTTAAATTAAGTTATGAGAAAATAGTAAATAAAATATTTAATTAGGCTCCATTAAAACAGTTTATATTTGCGTATTAAGAATCTGTTTTCAAACTTAACTGTATTTGCAAACTACCTGTATCTAAACGTAGAATATGCTCTGTAAGTTTCATTTTATCTGATGCACCCATTTCATTGTCAATACCCATGAGCTTATTTTATATTCATAATAAAAAATTTGCCATTTCGTTATTCAATATATATCAAGATATGACAATCATATCTTACATTCACGAGGCAAGAATGTGTTCTAACTCAAATTCAAAAAAGTTTTGTGTATTTCCATTGAAGTTGATGTAATGGATTTTTCGATACGTTTGCAACTTTTTAGAGATTTATATATTTATATGCAGAAAATGTTTTTACTTTTTGAGTAAACTTAGATTTGTTTTATTCCTATTTTATAAAATTTTTAATCAGGCAAACTTAATCGGTAATATAAATCACGTATTGAAAAACAAGGGTTAGGACCTTAACATGATATTTAAGGAAAGCAAAATAAAATTACGCATAATGAATTGGCAATGATTTTTAACCAATTCAGTGGACCCTAATCATTTTAAATAATCAATGTTGTTTAACAATGAAATATACAAAAACCAAATTCCAATAATATTTTAGGGTATTAAATTTTTAATATTAAACACACTTTTTGAAATTGTATTGTAAATAAAATTCACTTAAACATAGTAATCGATATAATGCAATGTTAATTCTACAAACAAAATACATTGAATGCACTTGAAACAAAAGATTTTTAGACATTCGACAGACATCAATAATTTGAATAAATATTTACCAAAACGCTTTTCATACATCCAACGATAATGCAAGTTAGGATCAAATTTGCCAAGTAATTTTTTTGCACTGTCCCTAAGATTCGTTTTTGTTTTCAGATGTGTTTTTTTACAATAACTCATGAAATAATTGTTGTTGAATTTTAAAAAAAATCGAGATTTTGGTTCTACTTGATCTACTTTATCGATTTATGCACATCAATTGATGTTGCTATTAATATTTTATTTTTCCTTATTAAAATTTACATAAAAACTATTAAAAATGAAAAATTGCCAAAAAACTTGTGCAATTTGTTTTTTGGAAGATGTAAAGTATATAATGAAAAAAAAACTTTGTTTAATTCATTTTATTTGTTTAGGTATGAATAAAAGTTTGTGAAACTTTTTTACCATTATGGGCGTTCGACTTTGAATACTTATCTCAACAAATAATGCAAAGTAATTCATTTTCTTTTGGATCTGGGGTATTTTGAAGAATTATTTTTTTATAAAAAGATTGGCTATTGCTATTGTTTCAAAGTTGGTACTCATTTTAATACGTCGACGACCCTTTATACAATTTTTGTTGCCAGTTCTCAATTCCTTGCGCTATTTCCTTGAAAATTACACCTCTCACCAAATTCCTTGACTAATAACAGCCGAGTAACGAGGGGAGGATCGATTTTTTTTCCAGCTGTACTTCAATAATACACCACCTCAAACTCTTCACTTATGTATAAGTATTCCTCCGTATTTCCGTTCCTCTCCTTTTTGTAAGCATCGAAATTAAACCAATTTCGGAAACATAATTATCTATCAAAATATAAATGAGAAGATGAAGGTTTTAGATAAATAAAATAATCATATTCAAATTAAAACCTTACAAATTACGCAAACACGATTTTACTATACTCTTCAGCTATAGCCGGAATGTCTTTCAAATCTTTAAATTACAAACCATGAAGCTAGCTTAAATTACCCACTTCTATGTGTTCATTTCAATCGTTTTTCAACCAGTTCCTGTACTTAATATTTAGCACCTGTTCACTTCAATTAGTATACTATTGTTGACATAATACACTAGTATACTTATTGTAATAAACTTATCCAGAGACATCCGACCAAGTACAGCCTAGCGTAATAGCATTTAATTAAAAAGTATTTTTTTAATTGTGATGTCACACTCCAATCATTAATTTAGTAGCAGATGTTAGAACGAGACTGCAGTCTCGAAAACTGACAGGGAACTCTTTTCAGAATCTGAAAAGCTCAGCATACTTTTATGCCCGTCCTTTCCCTTTTGCTCTACCACTAGCTAAAAAACATAAAATTTTCTCCTACTTTCCAATTTATTCATGATTCAAATACTGTCAAAATAGTAATAAACCTAAATATTTCTAACCGTATCGATTTGTTAGATGTAAATAGAAAAATCTCGAAATCAACAACTCTTGAGTTAAATTCTCAGATGTTAGAGCAGAACTAGAAATGTAATTTAAGAATATATATCCACAATCGAAAAAAAAAATTATTAATTTGATTTCCCGTGAAAACCCAACACAAAGGTTTCCATGTTAAGTCTAGATATCGACTTAAATAGAATCAGAATTTTGAACGAAAGAAGGCAGACATTATAACTTTCTCGTTTCAGTCTGTAGAGTTTTGACACCTTTTCCCATATCTCTTCGTTTAGTTCAGATGGTAATATATTTCAGATAGAAAGACGAACAGTCAAAAATATATAGTACAGATATTCCTGTATATTTTCTAACAATTTATATTTAAAAATTGTTACAACTATAGTCAAAAGTAATGACATAAAAAAATGTAAAGTGATAATTACGAAGTAAAATAGAAATTCATAAAACTACCTTATAATATCCTACATTCCCTTAAACCATTTATTTTAAAATAAACTTTCTAAACGAAATACCAAGCAAGTGAACCCTTTTTCACAGTCATCAAACCTAAATTATTTCTCATTTCATATATGAAAGGACAGGAATGCGACTGAAAAGAAAATTGAAACACTCCATGAAAGTATTTCTAGGAGAAAAAAAAATATTTTTATAACTGACACTCGTCACTACAAGAAATAACTCGTGTCGGATCCTTCTAAGAAGAAATGTAATGAAAAAGATTTTGAGAGGAAATAGTAATTTAGCGGGGAAGAATAAAATGAGCAGAACTTGAAAAGAATTGCATCTTCTCTGGGGATGTAAAGGAATTATGCCTATCGAAATGTTTATCTTTACTTGTTTTATGAGGGACCGGAAACAATTTATTATTTTATTTGTAAAAGTGCTGTTTATTAAAAGCAGTAAAACTCATCAAGCTGCATTAATTAAAAAGAATTAAAATTCTCAGATTGAACTCATTTAAGTTGTGTTACCGTTAAAACCCGAAATCAGCTAGAACTAGAATTAACTAGTGAAAACTAGTTTTAACTGATGTCATTAGTTAAAACTAGTTTCCACTAGCTAAAACCAGTTATTGCACGATAATACTAGTTTTGATGAAATAGATTGGTTTAATCTAGTTTTAACTATAACACACTTATATTAAGTAAAACTAGAATTAACTGAAAATAGCTCGATTAAGGATAATAGGTTTGGATTAGTTTAGTTAATTATTGGGCTGAAATGCAATGAAAGTGTTTGGATATTGGAAAACACTCCATGAAGAACCGGACGTCGAGCTTTTGTAATTGCTCCATTGTCGGAATAAAATAAAATTAGCGTTCATAATAAATAAAAAGTCAAGCATTCGCAGTTAATTCTAGTTTTATCTAAAACATGTTAGATAATTCTAGTTTTTTTCTAACTACAACTAGTTTTAACTAAAGCAATTGGTCAAAAACGGTATTAACTAGTGAAATCTAGTTTTAACCAAGGGCTTCAGCTAAAACTAGTTCTCACTATTTAATTCTAGTTATAGCTGATTCCGGCTTATAACGGTAACATATATACTTCAAACAATTATGCTTAGAAGGTATGCTTTGCAAGTAATTTTGAAAAAAAAAACATTTAAAATTTGCTGAGGGTTATGTTAATTTAGTGGAATTTGAGGTTTAGAGGGTTCAAAATACACATTTTTGGCGGGCTATGAATAAACAAACAATCTCTGTCAGCTATTTGTGATTTATAAACCATTTTATCTAATTTTTAAGCCAAAATGTCTGATAAATGTACTCCGAAATCGGCAAGTCCATCTTGGTACGTCATTTTTCAATAAAAGTAAAAATCAGAAGCTTCGGTATCGGTATTTTTGGAAAGAGTGAACATCGTCATTTATAATAAAAAAAAAGATGGTATTAAGAAAAATGTAAACAGAAGTTTTGAAGTAAATTCTATAAATACTATTATGCCTCAATAGCGAAAAATTTCGCTTTCTCAAATATATCGAGTTGTCAAAAGTTTACTGAAATAATATGGCTGGAAGGAGTTATAAGTTGCTAACATTGGGTTTTGGGCCTTTTTTGCTAAGGAATCGGCCATCTAGAAATGCCAGGACATTGATCCATTATACATTAGAGTGGATCGAAAAAGACTTATTTTCGAAAATCAAAAACGGCTAGTGCGGGAAATCTGCCTTATGGCAAGGCCATTGATGGGGTAAAATTCTAACTAAATTCAAAAAATATCTTCAGGTGCCCAAATGACCTTGAAATTTAGCCATTTTCTAAAAAATCTGCTAAAATTTGTCCGAATATACATTGTTTCTCTAAATAGAAAAACTGACGCTCAGTGTGTTTTTATACATATTTATTAACACATAATGTATGCTGCATGTTTATATTTAGTTGTTGCTTCTTTCAGTAGTACTTTTAGTGAGTAAACACAGTAGCCAAGAACCTAAAAAAAATTAATAAGTCGTCAATGAATTTGAAGAAAAATTCGAAAATATCGAATATCCTTCTTCTAGATGAGCAGGATAGAGTAAAGAAATAACCACTTATGCCTAACTAGAAAATGCAAGAATCTCAAGATAAAATGTAGTACAAATTTTTGATAGATATATCAGCGCTACCCAACACCAAGGACACTAAAACCAACCAGGAATCATTTTAATACGAATATTTCCCTCGCCATATGAATATTTTCCTCAGCAAAATTGGAAAATATTTATAAATGTCCTACATATTGCATAAGTAATAGTTAAACTAGAGATCGATTCATTAAATGCCGTTGAACTTTCCTCGATAAAGACGTATAAACCCGTAAAGGGACTTCCAGTTTTTCCAGCAACAAATATTAGTTATATAAATTTTATTGATTTTTTTTATTTTCTTAAATTCAATAAAGTATTTAGGATATTTTAAAAATCCTTATTGCAAAAATAAGTTTTAAAAAATTAAAGTAATTAATGAATCAAAAATTATTTTAAATCAAATTCAGTGAAAACATTCAGCGACTTGGGCTAAAAATTCTGCCCTTCAGACGGTTCACTATTTCATACCTAAAATTATGGTATTACATTTTTGTTTTAGAATATACAGAGAATTAATGTAAATATTTTAATTGTGTATTACTATGTCTTAATTGTATTACTAAGTCTCTTGCAAAGGGAACATTTTTAACCTTTAATTATTCTCTCACATCAGAAAGATTTATGTTTATTGTGTAGTTTTCCCAATATTTTTTCTTTAAACAGTTTAAAATTCTCTCTAAAAGAAACGCAAATAAACAAAATTTATTCCCATGAAAAACTCTATATCCTTTCTTTCCAAGGTTCGTTTCATTTGCAGAGAAGTTTTTGTTGAGCCAGCTTTTCTGTCGAAGCAGATGCTGATTAAGAACAAAATATAAAGATAAGAACGCAAATGAAAGGCGGTAGAAATCTTGCAATAAATTCTCAGAGTTAGCGTTTATCCATGCAAAATTTAATTTTTTTTTCTTTGAACGCCTTATTTGCGCAGTAGCCGATAATTTGCTCGAAGTATACAATAAACTTCAATTTGTTATATCCATGCTAAAAAATTAAATCATCCTATAAATTTAGTATTTATGTATTAATTGATTTATATTTTTATATAAGAAAATAAATGAGATTTAATAAAAAAAGACAATGAATTAGGTTTTTAATGAATATTATCTTTATGATTCACACTAACTATATGCAAAAGACATGGTAGAAAAATAGCCCCTGTATCTCCTACAGAAATATATTTTAAATAAAAATATATTTTATTGTCTTAACTGTAATGCAATGTCCTAAATGTAATGTAATTTTTAATGTAATAATTTAAATTAAAAAATTAATAAAGGCTTTTATTTCACTTAGCATTGTCAAAAATTTTATTTTTATTTTCAGGCTCTCGTCAAGGAAGTCTCGAAAGAATTATTGATTCTAGTCCTCTATCGAAAGCAGAAAAGAAAAAGTTAGAAAAGTTTAACAAATTTAATATTGAACTTCAAGGTGAGCGCTTTTTTAGTTATTTTTCTTTTTTTATAATAGATATAGTTTAAATATTGATAGATTGTATACAGAGTATAAAATCTTATGTTTTTTATCTACATTATTTTGAAATTTTATTTTTAAATTATCGACTCTAACCATTATCAATTGATAAATAGTTTAGAAATGTTCTGTAATTTTAATAAGTAAATTTTACTAAATGGAAATTGGAAATCTATTTTATCAAGAAATCGATTAAACAAAGGTTTTATTTTAAATTTTGAAAAGTTCTGGCTAAGCTTAGGTTTCTTTAATTTTGTTTAATTTATTTGTTTTTAATTTTGTTTAATTTATTTTTTAAAACTCTCACATTTAAAAGCAACCCATTCAAAACAAATTAAAATATCTACCACAATGTCCAAAATTAGAACTGAAATTCGAATCTTTTCTAGGTCCTTATTCTTTTTAAGTCCAAACTGAGTCCCTTCAAGTGCATTATTATAAATAAACTCTTCAATACCAAAACATAACACTAATCTCAACAAAACATCAAAAGTTAAGCAGTTCAAAACAAACTGTTTGCTTCAACCGATAAACTAAAAGACATTCTCTCTCAATACAATTTAAGCTACCTTAATAGTATCAACTTTAAAATATTTGCATTGAAAGAAAAAAACATATTGACAATATTATTAAATACTGTTAGCCCTTTTAACAAATAATTCTATAAAAAGATTTTAAGTTCCATGCAAAAATGGTTGAATATTAGTTTTTAACAGATGTAGCGTATGAAGGAATTTATAAGTAAATCTATCTCTTGAATAAGCTAACTCTTCTTATTTTGAAAAATTATTTTTAAGCTTTTATACGATGAACCCAAGGTAACACTGAAAAATGACCTACTATTGCACCTACTTTTGCAATTTAATCTCTGAACCTTATGAGAGATCATAACTTTAAAAAAATGATTTGATAGTCACATCTATAGCTCAAAACTGAAGAAGTGTTTAATGAACTAAAAAATATCTTTTGAATTATTATTTTATACAAATAAAGTTTATCATTCTATTAGTGTGAAGGACAGTGGGAATTTAATTCCAGGCCCGGACTGGCCAGGTTCCATCGGCAAGAGAGCCGGTGCTCCCTCCCCCCCCCCCCCCAAAAAAAAAAAACTCCGAGTTTTTGAACCCCAGATTCATCTTTGTATAGGTTGTTCACACTTTTACATGGTGCATAGGTTCCTTCGAACTACGGGGAGGGAAGGGGGATATTTATCTTCTAAAGGGGGATCTGTATAATATATCTACAGGGGAGGTAGTAGAACTTCAGCAGTTCACTTCCATACTGGGCGCTGACGAGCCGGTTAAATAAACGATTACAATTTCATATACTTAATTTATTTGTGTGATATACTTACGTTATCCGTTTAGGAGATGGTTGGACGAAACAGAACCTTCAATGGTAACACTCATAGCTTTACGCCTTAACACAGTCGATAGAATCAATGTTAACAATAAATTTTAATGGGACATTTTGACAAATATTAAAACGGATTTTAATAATGCGCCTTCCATTTCATAGAAGCGCCATATGGCTTCATGCACCAAGAAGTAATTGTAAACAAGACAGTCCAACAGAGCCTTATGTGATATCGTAGGCGCTCCAATGAAACAATTCAAATAATATTCTGCACCAGGTATTGAAATTGTTAATAAGGAAGTCCCACGACGCCTTATGTGATGTCACAGGCACTCCAATAAAACAACCTGGTCATTCACCTTTGTACTTTCTTACACCATTTTGAAACCAGGTGCCAAAATATATTTTAGGTTCAGTCAATTGGTTTCAAATGAGTGATCTAAAAAAAACATACGCCAAGGAGTATTGAAACGCCTTTAATTTCACATTGGGCGCGCCTTCATATTTCCTTTTATAATTTTTTTTAATTTTTCGAATAAAATTCATTTGTTTCGTTAGAGCGCAAGCCGGGGAAAGTATAGGCGTTAAATTTATCACTGATAATACATTCAAAGGTTCTGTCCTCGCCTTAAACTGATGGTGCTGGGCAGAAAGCCAATTCCACCAGTATATAAATCCCGCCTGGCCATATATATGACTATATGAAGGATAAAAAAATAACACAGACTATCGATATTCTGGCGTCTACGACCACACAGTATCAAAAGACACTTTTGGAATTTCTTTTTTACAATTTTGATACTTGGTGAAGAATAGTATTTCTGAAGCATCATTCGCACATCATGCAGTCGGAATTTTTGTTTTTGAATGAGAGATCTAAAAAAAACATGCGTCAATTAGTATTAGTGCGCCTTTAGTTTAACATACCGCTTTTCGACTTCCTTGTATACATTTCTAAATTTTCTGAGCTCCCATACGCAATGGGACTGGTGCACGCTAAGGATGTCGTGGTCAACAGTCCTGATGCTGAGGGCGATGTTGCTCTAAGGTTGCATTGGGTGCCATGTTAGATGTCAGCCTCGTCACTTGACCAGGTTTCTAAAATGCGAGACTATCGCCAATCACGGCGTAGCTTTAGTGCAACATTCCTTAACAAGATCAAATATTAGTGAGAAAAAAAACTCTTTAAACGCTTTTCGACAGGTGTCTTGTTTATTATTCTTGAAAACCTATGATGCAGAAAGTAATTTCAATAGTTTCATTCACACCTATAAAAACCATGCGCCAAGGAGCAATGGGGTGCCTACGATATCGCATAAGGAGCTTTGGACTTTCTTGTTTACAATTTTGATACTTGGTGCCGAGACGTACTTCGTGTGTTTCGTTCATATACATATAATGTTGTCTTAATTGCTAATGAGGGAAAACTAAAAAACATGTGTCAAGGAGTATTAGGGTGCCTTTAACTTCAAATCGGCGCTTTTAGACTTTCTTGAACACATTTCTTAATTTTATAAATAGCCTATATGGGAAACTGGTTGATTTTTAAGATATATTTTTGCCGTAAATGGAGTCCCCAAAGAAGGAGCCACCAGACTCGAAATACGCCTTTTTGTTTAGCAACCGAAACATTTTGCTTGAACGTTTGATACCCCGGAAATCTTCAAAACTTACAACAAATCGAGGTCCAACCCTAAATTTGAATAGTACAAATAGCAGCTGGAGTTCATATGGACTAATATTTTTTTCAATGACACCCGTATTACAATTTATAACACCTAATTAACAAACGTTAGTCGGCCATTAATTTGCCAATCGAGTTGTACGATTACAAAAAGTGAAACGTCTGTGAACAACTACATAAAGCGACTGCATTGGTTTACAATCTCATTTTTTAAGGTACAGTGGAATAATAGACCCGTTTTTTTTTGTATTGCTACCGACGCCTTCGTCAATGAACTTATAATGGATTTTTTATTAGGATATCCATCTCATTTCAGTTTAACCACCAATAATTATAAATAGCAATTAATTCGGAGAAACAATGAAAACATTGTTTGCGAGGCACTTAACAACTTGAATCAAATTAAACAGTTGGTTAATAAAATGCGTTGGGGGAATGGGGATGCGCCCTTGCGAACCCAAGGGGCCGGTAAACTTGCGAGTTTTTTAAGGAGCCAGTCCGACCCTGTTTAATTCCATTAAAAATGGCCTTCCTATGCTTTAGAGGGTTTTGGAGATTTATTTCAACAATTGAAGTACTTCAATATCGATTTTTTTCCCCTAGGATTTTCAATATCTTCTAATTAAGATTAGCTGATTTGTTTTTACGTATTACACTTTCCTGTAGCACTATAAGTTTGGATGATGAAAGTGAGTGACGGATTAACAAACGGGCCTAGCCATTTATAAAATTTTCGCTTATTGCGTTGGAAATATTGTGTAGAAGCTAAAAGTAAAGGAAAGCATTTATTGAATGTTGGAAAAATCGACCCTTTTGGATTCATATCGAGCTCATCCGATTAATCATGTGAATTTTGTGATAGATTGCATGCTTAAAAACAATCCGTTTTTTAACGTATTACCTAAAATGTTAACTAATGTCCTCTTGTTGTACAATCTGTGTCCAAATTTCGATGTCCTCCTAATTGATGAATTTTAACAACTGTAACAAATTTAATATAGGTCCTAGTTCATGGAACAAAGTTATATATGCGGGAAACACAAATTTACAGAAAAAAATAATTTTCAATCAGAAAAAAAGTGATCAATGGACTCTAACAAAAAAAATTGCCCTTTTTCCAAACCTAAACTAATTATTTTTGCGGTCGGGATTAGTAAAAGATAAGTCTCCGAATTTATGTAACAACACTTTATTGAACACGATTAATGCTTGGCATGGAATATAGGTTAGAGGACAAACCATAGATATTCATTAATCATTGTGTCTATTTATATCCCGACACTCGAGGAGAGATTTATAGTTTATTGATCGGAGAAGGTTACCAAGGATGGAAGTGTCCAGAAGTATTAGGGTCGTAATCTGCCGCTGGAATTCTCATCCTCCGCTGATTGCAATCAATGTCTTTGCTAAATCACTTAGGCTACACTGTTTAGATGCAAGAATCAAAGGGTTTTCTCTCATCAAATTTACAGAATGTTTCAATCTAATGCATGAAAATATCTGTAGCAACTTATTTTAGGGTCATGCATTCTTATTTTACTCTAAATATTTCACAATTACTCTTAGTGTACAATAGAGTTATCAATTTTATATCCGTTACTTTACTTTACTCTTTTGGTCCTAATTGCGGACTTTATTTTATCCCGCACTTTCTCTGAAATTCTCATAATTTAGTTGTTAATATTTTAAAAATACCATTTAATAATTGTTACAAATCTTAAGTTCGTCTTATTTTTACGTCAACTTTTTGTTTGAGGAAGCAGTATTGCAGATTAATTGCAAAGTATAGCCAATAAATATATTCTATGTTTTTATATATTATTTCATGATGGATTCTGGTTTTCAATTTGGTAAAAAATAATAATAAATAACTTCATCCGGTCAGATATGTAAACATTTACCCAAAAAATACTTGAAAGAGCTAAAATTAAGTATTCATTTATAGTTTATTAAACATTTTCAGACTAAAATATTAAAAAACACTTTCTAGATAACTAAACATTTAAGAAATTGTATTCTTGAAACTTGATATGAAATATTATGTAGTGTTTTTTTTTCCAAATTGGAAACCAGGATCATTAGTGATATTTTCATATTTTTCTAGGATACCAAATCAAAATTGTTCACTTAAAAGTCAATTTTGACTTATTATTTAGAAACGTGCTTATTTTTTGCTCAATATACATAGAAAAAATGAAGGATACATTCAGCAAAGACACAAAAATATGCGAGAAATTAAAGAGTCTAGTTAACACATAGAAGAGAAAATATAGAGTATTTGAAGACAGGGATTCATAAATGAACCTAAAAATTGCTTATAACACTTTTACCAAAATCATCGATTAACTTAAAATTATAGATAAAGTCAGATAAAAAAAAATAACACGTATTTTTAATGGTGTTCGAAAAAGTCTTGATTTATTTCCCATTTAGCATCATCGTAAAAATATATTTAAAAAGTAAGCGAAAAAATATAATTATCTATTAGTAATCAGGGATACTCGGTATTTAATTGTGATTTGTGTGTTATTTTTTATTTAATCATCATTATAATGCATAAAATTTTTTTTAAAAATATTAAGGTTCTTTTATCAAACTTTATTTTAAAAGATTCTTTTAACTTTGAAGGTAATAAAAAAGTCATTTTTTTTCGTTGAAAATATTACCACAAAAATAAAGCATAACAATATTTTTTGTACACTTTTTTTTCATTAAAATCATTGGTTGCCTTCATTACCTTAGATGTTATTACTTAAATTTTCATAAAAAATCACTAATTAAAATATGTTAGATAGTTTTTCTCGCATAAATTTTAGCTGTGTTTCCTTGTAAATTATTTAACCGACTTTTGCTTCCTTAATTTTTCAGCTCTGTTTGCAGCCGTAGAGCACAAACAACTAGATAGAGCCAGGAGTATCTTAGAATCAACAAACGTCGATGTCAATAGGTAATATTTTAATTTATAAAATTATACCTATTATAAGTATTTTTTGCTATACTATATTTTGTTCATCCAACGTCCGTCGAAGTTGCTTCATTCTGATGCATTGTGCTGCCATCTGTTTGGAGAACATATAAGTAAATTTGCTGTAAAACTCAAACTTCATAATTTTATTATTTATACAGGTATAAACTATATAAAGTTATAATTACTCAATTAAGTAAGGATTTCAATTTTGTCCTTTTAATTAAGTTAAGTAATGTCGCACTTTTTAAGCTTTATGAAAATATTCATAGTGTCAAATGTTATCGGAAGAAGTTGAAGATTTATAAATAAGTGGCTTTAAAAACATTAGCATAAATAAAGCATAAAAATGATTGAAAGAAAAAAGTTTAATTTAAATTATAAATGTTTCAAGCATGTGCATTTTTGCGCAAAAAAGAAAACTTTTATTCTTCCGTTTACGATGATTACACCATTTTTTGTTTTATATCTTTACATTATAATTTAATTATCATATAAAAACTTACAGTTCAACAGTATAATGAAGTTCTTTTTTCAATAAATCAAAATATGCTGAAAAAATGGACAATGGTCACAGGGAAGAAATTGCTTGATAATACTCATATATTTTCTTTAAATACCGATCCATACAACAAGTTTAAGACAAAGAAGTTTAATAAGTTGATAATAGTTTCAGGCACACGGGTTTTTTTTAGGATTTATCCTACAAAATTATTTCATTAATTGTTTAAACCTTTATTACTAAAATTTTACGTACAATAAGGGAGAGTGAATGATAAAGTTCCTATCCTATTACTTAAAAAAATAAAGTTCCCACACCAATTACACTTCTTCATCAAACTTTTTTTAATGAAAATAAAACTTGACAAAATATTTTTTTGATATAAATCCGTTTGTAATGACATCAAAGTATATATTTCAATCGAGTTCTTTTGGTTTTATTTCATATGTATTCAGGAAGATAGTTTCTTCTTACATAAATATTTGCATAGTTTCATTTCTATTATAATTACAGAATTATTCCTTAAATTTCAAATAAACTTAGAAAACGATAAGGACTATTAATTGAATCTGCCAAATAAAAAAATGTAAAGGGTTAATTTTAGCTATTAAAATTTTTTAATGGAATACGCTGAAGGTGATGAATTTCTTTCTAAAGTGTATAAATAATGTGTTGTGGGAGAGAGTCTTTCTAAGTAAAACTCAATGCTACGACTACCTATTTATTTAATCTGAAAATCTTAGCATTGCTTTTATGCCGTCCTTTCCATGTTTCTCTTCCACTAGCTAAAAAACATAAAACTTTATCCTACTTTCCAATTATTCTCGATTCAGTTACAAATACCGCCTAAATAGTAATAAACCTATATATTCAAAATCATATCGATTTGTTAGACGTTGATTTCGAGATTTTTCTATTTACAACTCTTAAGGGAAATTCTCAGATGTCTATAAGTCAACAAGGAAGAGGACGTTTGGACCAAATCAACAGAAAAGCTTTCCCTGCGTGTTTTTCGTTGAGCTTTGGAACACCAATAGATTTATCAAAAACGCAATCACATATATTTTAAGTTCAGTGAACTGTGAATCAGTATTGAAAAGGAAATCAAAATATCTTTACATGACTACATATAAGAGAAAAGCAGATTGTATAGTTACTGATGAAATCAAAAGAAAAACGTGATTTTTTTTTCAATTTCACATTTTAGCTTAACGCAAATATTCTTTAAAATTTTAGAGCAATCGGTCTTAGATATAAACTTTATTTACATTCTGCTTTCTAAGCTAGTCAAAATATCATATATTAGTGATAGGATATATAATTACTAAAACAAATAATGTAACTTGTCTATCTGTAAAAAAGATAAATTTAAAATTTCAAAAAAAAACAGCTCTTTATTTTTAAATTAAATTTTTTTTTTAATAAACATAAGTAGTTGAAACTCTCCATTCAGGGCTTTACCGATGGTCTTCACTTAGTGATTAATTACTACAATATAATCTAAATGTAATGAAAACGCATTGAAGACCACTTCGGATCGACCATAAGTCATTCTCTGTTGTTTTTTGGTGCAAAGTTAGTTGCTTATCTAAATAGCTGGATGAATAGTAATCAACTAAATCTAGTGGCATATAGTCATTTTGGACTTAAGGGGATGGATTGAAATCCTAAAATTGAGCCTTGTTATTGAAAGCTCTAATACCACTTTTCCTCATCCACCCTTCACCCCCCCCCCCTCTTTTTAAACAGTAAAAAAGCCTTTTAAGCATGAACTGTTTAAAAGGGCTTTGTTGATACTAATATTAATATAAGTTCAAATTTGTCAATAGAGTAGCATTGTTGTTGTAGAAGTTAAATTCCGCCGATAAATCAATAGAAAAGTCCATGGAATTCGATTCTTGATCGTACATGTACACCACATTGTCCATAATGAAATTTTTCTTCGTCTTGCCCAAGCTTGAATGTCCCTTTAGCATTATGCTCCATCATTTTAAATCTGTCCCTTGTTTTTAAATGTCATTTAACAAAATTCCACCTTGGATGCTTTAAAGCCTTAAAATAGTCCTATTCTTCCCAAGTACATAGTTAATTTTTTACAGACTTTTCAGCAGAATTTTAACCACAATTAGTCTAGCTAAAATAAGGTGAGGCGATAAAATAAGTTTCGCGGCTATCTTTCTCCAAATAGCCGGGACAATTGCTTCAATGCATCCTCATCGTTCTGGGTCTCATGAAATGAAAATTGCACAGCAGGGCTTGGTCGTCAATGAAAATTTTTATGATCGATTATTATCTTCTAATTTGATTCTTATTGAATATCCCCCCCCCCCATCACTTGTTAAATCCTGGCTTAGCAACTGACTAAATCCAACGATGATAATAACTCTAACAATAGCTATCGTTGAATCAAATTGTCATCATTAATAATTTCTTATAGATCTTTACCTATTCACGACGACTTTGTAAGCACCATTAACGCTTTCATTTAAGCATAAAAATATTAATTATAGGTTTTTCCATTTTTTCGTGTAACTCAATTTGGCCTATACAGGAATTGTTCAAGACAATTTTCATTTGTTATTTTTGTTTCTTTTATATTTTCGTTTATATTAAAAACATAAGCAGAAAGCTCATTTTTGCGTCGTATTTTTTCTTTGAAACCGTCGTTATTGAGGTAACATTGCAGATTTATGTTTAACTCCATGTAAGAACATTTCCAAGGGGTAACCAAAAATACAACCTAAATATCAACGTAAAATATTGTTCTAGAAAAACATGGAAAATATTTATTATTATATTTAAGTATATTATTTATAACTCCAGAGCAAAGTATTTAGTAAAAAATGTTTTTTTACAACAACAGCCAAAAAACAGGTAGCAACCACTTTTGAAAGGATCTTTACATCTCTTGCACAAATTATCAGCAATTTCAGTTTTTCGCGAATAAGTAATGCTCAACAAGTTGTAAAATACTGCACTTAAAACGGAAAATAAATCTTAAATGTAATCTCTTCCTGTAGAAATGTTTTCTGAAAAAAGTTACGCTAACACCAGCAAAAGTATCTTGTAATAAGCCCCAGTATAATTTTATCAACTCTAGGTACATAAGGATGCACTGTACCATCTTTTGCTATTATGTCTCGTAATCACAGGTTAGATTACAATGCTATATTCACTTGGTATCTTATCTTTAAAGACACTAATGTTTTACAGTTCTGTTTTCTTCGATCTTAGATGAATCGCAAAAGATAGAATAGATAAATAGCTTATTGGAGAATTTCCACTGAGTTTCTTTCAATATTTTAGAGAAAAAAGCTTTTACTGATATTTTTTATGGGTTTGGCCACTTTTTACTTTTAATTACCTTCGATAAAATATAAGATAAAGACAGTCCTTAGATGAGGGTCGAAAATCCGAAATAGAGATTTTGTTTTCTACGCGTTTTAGAGGGTGCTGATTCTAAAAAAGTGGTGTTTGAATATTGTTCCATCTGTCTGAAACCATGGTTTCAGACAGATGGGGTCCATTAAAAGAGCTAATTACTTCAAATTTGGTACACGAGTTCATAGTACCTGTCAAACGTCATAACCAGGTTTCCGAGAAACTTTCGCATGCTAAAAGTGTCGGAATATTTTAGGTTTTCAAAGTTATTGAAACTACCTTATGCGGATGTATACATACCTTCAAATGTAATAATTTTGTCAAAAAAAAGTTTACCCTAAAAATTAGTTGATAAAAGTTTCATAATTTTTGTACTGTAAGGAAACCTATAAGTTTCATTATCAAAAAAAACCTACTGCAAGACAATTTAAAGAGGAACTCATAAGGTAAAACTTCATAAGGAGAAGTCATGTATAAATCCATAAAACCATCATTCTCTCAAATGTAACTCTAGCAACGCACAAGTGTATCTATATTAACGATACTCTAGTTAAAGCTACGAAAATATCTATTTTAGGATATTAAATGTTGTAACCCCTTGGGTGCAGCTTTATTGATCACTTAGGACCCATGTTTCCCATAAGTAGCCAATGGTTAAACCTACCCATATCATTCGTGTATTGTATTTATGAGTCTATATAAATAGAACATCTAAACTGGTATAAATCAAAAATTAATGATGATCGTTTTTATATATACATTACTTTTCAAGTAAAAAACCATGTACAGAAAACTGATGAGTGCAAAAATAGTTGCGGCCACGATGGATCACGAAGCATTAGCCTTGTATAATTTTCATATCCTTTTATAGTTTTAACAATCTGGGGGATAGAGGCGTATAAAACTCGTTACCTGAATGTCAGGTTCTTTTTACCAGCACACATGATTTTTGAAAAATTATAATTTTTGTAATGTATAATGTAACTAAATTTTAAAATTAAAAATTATGAGTCTTTCATTATTATATGATACCGAAATAAAGTTTTATCAAAAATGTTTTTAAAAAAATACATTCTCAGTTGAAAATTTAAATTTTAAACTTATGCAGCGAAAACAAGTTAACACTTCATCCAATTTGCTTATCCCTCAGAGTGTTAACGATTTTTTTGTCCTGTCTATGACGTTGCCGAAAAGTGAAAGTTAATCTAAATGAAACCATGTGTTTTGATGATCGCGTCTGCAATTTTTTGGATATTACTGTCATAAAGGTCTATTAATGATGGCAGAACTCTAACGTCTCTCAAATTGGCACTATTTGTCTGGTATTTAAAAATGTGGTTTGGCGTATGCTGCGTACCTGGGAGGGTTAACGATACCTATGAAGTATCAATAAAATCCCTTATTTTTAACTTATTTCTCGTGCCGTACTTGTACAACCTGTATTATGTGATGGAAGCAATGTGGAGAAAAAAAAATGAATTGGCAGTGACTATTCGAGAGTAGATAACTATTTTGCTTCATACTTCGACTTGCTTTTTTAGCATGTTATTCTTTAATTACCAATATCATGGCCATACCAGAACACTTACACCACATGAGCGCGGCAGACTCATCCAATAAAGCCAGAGAAGCTCTGTGACGTCATACTATCCGTCCGGTTCGGATTGTTGGTTATTCCGAAAGAGAGCAGGGACTAAACCTATTCGGGATCTGAAAAGTATATTCAGGTATATGTTTCGTAATTTTTCTTCGTCAAGGCCGACTAATAGCCCTCGTGGTAGCTCCTAATGCGACATTAATTCAACTCTAAAAAGCCGACATTCGAAACCGGGAGGATATCATACTCTTAAAACAAACACTCCTAATTTAACTCAGTCTGAGTGGATTTCACTCCTCCAGACTGGAAAATGCACTTCTCTTTTTGGAGTGGAGGCTTTGTGTGTTAAACCTCCGACAGGATCACTCCAAACGAGTGATTTTAACTCAGTCTGAGTAAATATGCATGCCTTTACGGTGTCGAAAATGCACTTCTCCAACTGGAGTGGATTTCACTCTTTTGTTTTAAGAGTGTAAGGTCACGACGAGCTTCTATGGCCTTAGAGGAGAGTAGGCCGTGACATCGGACTTTCTTTACAACTGTACTTGCGTTATCTTATCTTTATTTAATGATATTTATATTTTTAAAAAGAACTCAATTACCTCTACAAGGATTATCAGATGGTATAAGATTTTGCTTTTTTTCTCTTATGACGTTTCTTGGTAGCTAACCAAAGTCCAAACTTCCCTTACACTCTTTCTTCGTCATATTTTACCGCTTATCCTGAAAATGTTATTATGTTATTATTAGAGAGAACTTCATCCCAAAACAATTATTTTTAATTGGACTTCATTTTTGGCCGTTCCTTTAGAGACATCATTTATCTGTTGGTTTAAGATAATTGCTTTTTTTTATTGCTTTAAAAATAATGTATTATAAAACGGTTATTCTAAGTAAAAGTGATTTTTAACGTTTATTAATATACGTTGAATATACTTATATTAATTACGTTAATTATACGTATATTAATAACGTTAATTATATGTATATTAATAACGTAATTAACGTATATTAATGTATGTTAACGTAGAATTTTTATATGTAGAATAGTATTTGCATTTTTTTTATCTTTTAAATACTATTTTTATTTAACCTGTTCTTTCCAGAACAAAATGTTCTTATTTTTGTTGGTTTACTTTTCATGTAAGTTTTAAAGTTTTCTTTTGAAGAAAACAAATTATACCCATATTTCTTTGCACAAAAAATTAACCGAAATCAAACATTTAATTTTCACTTTCACTTAATGATAAGAATAAATTAAATGAAAGCGTTAAACGGCTTTTCAAAAATAATCAAAAAAAGGCTAGAACGTTCAACAATTTTGAAATTAACTATATATAATTATACATTTGAGAACTAGGAAAAAGGCAGGCTATGTGTTTGAATTTATAAATTATTGCGCTGAAATTCACGTATAGTAAGCAAAATAAAACACTATTTTAGTAGAATTCACCCACAGAAACCAATAAACATGAACGTTGAAACTTTAAATAAGCAGTTTTCTGATACCAAAATAACGTCACACCTCTTTTTTAATTCTTTTATTGTTTAGTTTCATTTTTATAACTTTTAAAAATTCTTACTTTTGATTCCAGGTAGTAAAATTAAATTTTAAGTAGTTTAACTTTTTTCCAAAACATAATTTATTTACTTAGAGTGGTTATGTTCTTCAAAAGTCTTTAAGAATAATAAAGATGGTTTTAGAGAAGACAAAAATAGCTCCTGCGAATACCTTTTCTTCATTATTATTACATCAGTCACCTATTACTGTAATCACGCTATTTATTAATATTTTAATAGCATTAAAGCTTTGGCTAAGTTTGTGCTAACTTTGGAGAGAGTTTAACTTTAATGACACGTTTTTCTATTCAAATTTCATTGCCAAACTATCAATTGTAATCCCGTGCTTTATAGCACAAAAAATTTATTATGAATATTAACAGTTAATTATAACATCAACCGTATAATTTACAATTGATTAAATGTATAGAAAATCAATTTCTTAGTAACGGTAGAGAAAAGATGAAAATCTCCAAAATAAAACCTTACCGAGACATTTTTTGCGACTTTTTTACAATTTTGGGCATTTGTTTTTCTATACCTTTCTTTTAACAAATAATTTATTTTGATATCCCTTGACCGATGATCTTTAATATGTATTGTAATGACACACTAATATGAAATTAAACTCTATATAAGTCTATTTGCACTTCGTATAAAACTTTTATACATAAGAAAAAACAAGACCACCAACACCTCACACTCTTCAAACACTCCTAATTTAACTCAGTCTGAGTGGATTTCACTCCTCCAGACTGGAAAATGCACTTCTCCTTTTGGAGTGGATCCTTTGTGTGCTAAACCTCCGACAGGATCACTCCAAACGAGTGATTTTAACTCAGTCTGAGTAAATATGCATGCCTTTACGGTGTCGAAAATGCACTTCTCCAACTGGAGTGGATTTCACTCTTTTGTTTTAAGAGTGCACCATCAGAAAGAACTAAAATAGCCTCTGCCCTGCAACTTAAATACTTACTGAATTTCTTATCGGAAAAAAGTAGGTTTGCACAACTGCAACTGTCCCCAAGAACGGCTTCCACACAAGATTTATACACCTTAGAAAAATAACCAAGCGCAGCTTTCATGTAATTTAAACTTTTAATTCCAAAATTGTCTGTTTCCATTAATTTTCTTTCGTAAAATAAATTCTTTATCTTTATTGTGTTCTAAATTTATTTTCATTTCGGAAAATAATCATGTTAAATAACTTGGGACAAATACTAAAATTCAAATACTTGGGATTACTAAAGCTGTAGAAGAAATATGAAAAAACAAAAGGCTAGTTTATTAAATTGAAAAAATTTAACTAATTTAAGTCTTTTTACCATACGATATTCATTTTTTAATATTCTAAAAGCTTCTGTTATCTTATAAAAGAAAGGTTGTGCAGAAGATAAATGAGGATTAAAACAAGAGTTCCAATGCGCAAGATTATATTTCAACCCAATTATTAATATAACTTTATATAAAATATAATCTCTCTCTTCTTATTATTAACATTAAAACTAGAGCTGTTTAGATGAAATAATGGAAGACTAACGGAAAGAAATTGTGTTTTTTTTTTTTTCATTTTCTTCATGCGGAATAACTTAAAATAATAAGTTTTGTTTCAGCCTAATTTTTTTTTGTTTCAATTTTTGTTTTGTAATTACCCCACTTTTAAGGGTTGTTGTGAAACAATTTTATTCTCTCCATTTCAAACATAAATTAAATATGGTTAATTTTAGAATGCAATGCGATTTTTAATCTCAAAGCATTATAACTATTCCATAGATTAAAAATGGGAAAAAAAGTATTTTACAATAATGATTAACACAACCCATATGCATATAAATTTGAGCAATGATTTCAAATTTAAAAATAGAATTTTAAACAAACAGTCCACAGTTTATGTAAAGAAACGATCTATCTAGGATTTCATTATTTGAAGAAATACTGCTGTGTAACATTTACAACAAAAAAATTATTTAACAAAATTATAATCTTAACTCTGATTAGTCTCCAATACCGCTACCCATTCCGTTCTAAAAGTAGTTCTGTTTCATAATCAATACCATAAACATTTTTTATAATGGCGACCTTACTGTTTATATCAACATAAACACTCCATTACAAACTTACCCTGCCCAGCTAAAATGCCCGAAGGTTAAAACTCTTCTTGCTGGTTGAGCGATATGTGCGATGATGTGTGCTGTGACAAGTCGCCACTATGGTTTGACAAAGGTCTATATCACGACTGAGTTGAATTTAGATGAATTGTCGTCGTACGAGGGCAACACGAGGGGTATTTGTGACGGGCGTCATAATTTAGAACCACAGTCACGTGACGAGCCTATATCCAAGTAGGCACACCTCCGAAACTTTAAGTGCAACATAGTACGCGACGACGTCACATAATTTTTGTAATTAAGGGGACGCATTACCCAAAATTTGGTCAAAATGTCGATTTTTCA
Source organism: Hylyphantes graminicola (assembly GCA_023701765.1). NCBI lineage: Eukaryota > Metazoa > Arthropoda > Arachnida > Araneae > Linyphiidae > Hylyphantes > Hylyphantes graminicola. The sequence continues at coordinate 45,232,151 of CM043117.1, read as the reverse complement.
GTTTTTACTTTTTATTATTTACAATATTCTTCTAAACATTTACTGAAAGTTTCATAATGATATCTTGCGTAGAAAAAAAGTTATTAAATATTTTCTGGAGTCATTCCTATACGTTTGAATACGTATTTCGTCTGCTGGGACGCAGTACCCAAAAATTGGTCAAAATATTAATTTTTCAGTTTTTACTTCTTATTATTTACAATATCTTTCTGAACATTTACCGAAAGTTTTATAATGATATTTTTTGTAGAAAAATAAATTATAAATTTGTTATTAAATATTTTCTATAGTCATTCCTATAAGTTTGAATACTTATTTCGTCTGCATTCAACCTTTTTTTTCTCTGTTTCACGTTTTTCCAATTCTTGTGTTAAATAAATCCCTGAGGCTTTTTTGCTAATTATGTTAGAATTTTGAAATTTTTTACCTGTGTTCTTACATATATTATGCACTAAATTGTGCATGGAATAAGGTCTTCTGTGTATAGTTATTTTTTTAAAAAAATTTGAATTCAATAATTTGTATTTTTTGTGATTTTCACTGTAAATGCATATTACTTTTTAACTGTCGCTCACATTTTAAAATCCATGCACAGTGCTTGAACAAATAGTACTAAAAAGAAACCATAGAAGTTTGGTGGAGTTATTCTTAAAATTGAAGGAGGAGCAGGGTTTAAAAAAAGTTCACATTTTTGACTTTTTTTTTGAATAAATGAAAAACTACTTGTAAATATTCATTTTTAATGCTAGAAATTTTTTATTTAGAGTGAACATCATACAAAACCAATATAATTTACATGTTTATGTTATTATTTCTAGAAATAATATTTTGGGGAATGCCTTAAAATCCCAACAGTTTTAATTTGTTCCGAAATACTGACATTTTTAGATAATGTCGTGAAGAGACATAACCTCTTTACCTCATTAAAATTACTAAAACCTCATTGAAATTATTAAAAACATTACATGTGTCTCTCAAAATGTGCAGTTTTAAAAATATTTATTGTAACTCCCTGAGGATACAGACGTATAAACCTATCACCTGACTGTCAGGTTTTCCAGCAAGGTACATTAATTTTGCTAAAAAAAATCAAAAATTTCTTAATTTTATTAAATTTTAAAATTTAAAGCTTTGAGTATCCCCATTGAACACTACTTCAGATTTTTTTTAATAAAGGAATTAAATTTTCAGTTAAAATTTTAATTTAAGTGTTATGCAATCAAAATAACACTTCAATCAATTTGCTTATCCCTCAGTGGAGAATTATCAACATAAGCCTTGATCTTATATTCATTTTGTTGCACCATATCACTCTTGTATGTATTATTATTCATTTGGACTGAAGAAATGTAGGTGCATATCCTTTATTAGTGCTTACCACCATTCCGTAGTGCTTTCATTTTTGATGACATCGACCCATTATTTAAAAAAATTACCTTAATAACCAATCCATTTCACATTTTATTGACATAGTTAATCCTCTGTCGTCTCATTACGATATTTTCTTTGATAATTTTTCTAAGTTAAGGTGTGACACAATTTCCCAATTTGTATAATTGTATTTGTAATGTATTTCTTGTTGTACACTTTTTGCTGGCTTCTCTGTTTTATCCATATTTTATAATTAACCTTACTGGCTTTTTTTGTATTTTAATATTTTTATTCCTCGTTTTTTTTTTCAAATTTAATTGTGTTTTTTTTTCTATTTGTGATCTGCCTAGTTTTTGTCCTCTACCGATAAATTGACTTGTTCTGTATGGTATTTGTAAATAATGAAAGGAGAAGAAACCTGATTTTTGACTCCAAAAAAATAGTTAAAATAGTGTCAAGTCAGACGAGCAAAGTCTATGTAAAACTCCGAATGACAAACGTGTCTTGAATAGACAGTAAGGGCGGTCAAATGCATTATGATGGAGGGTTGCGATGATCCGTTACTAACATCCGTTACGTGCCTATTTGGGAGACCCCGTTCTCTGCATTGAGTTGAAATGAAAGGGGATCTTGAAGTCGAAATGGAGTTTAAGGCTGGGGAGCCCAGTCGGTTAGGCACTCATCTGGCATGCGAAAGGTCCCTGGTTCGAGTCCGGGCATCGCAAAAGTAACTGCCGATCTATAAACGGCCCGTGCAATCAAAAATATCCGACGAATACCCCGAGTAAGGGAGTGCACGTTAATTATTGTCGCCCTTAACGGTTAAACGATGTCGCCCTTAACGGTTGCGTTAGGTAGTGCCTATATTCAGGTGTCGGCTCGTCACTTGACTGTGGTTCTAAAATACTACGACCGTCACCAATAGCCCTCGTGTAGCTCTAGTGCGACGATAATTCAAAACCTAACCTAAAGAAATGAAGTTTAAAATAGAGGGCAGTCAGTTAATTATTCAAATTCATTTTAAATTTAAATATCTCTAAAACAGATGAAGATGGGAGAGTAAAACAAACTACATAATTAAAGGGAAGAATAGTGACTTTTGGAATATGAACTTTAATATATGAGTTTAAAGAGTTACAAGGAATATTTAGAGAAAATAACGTACTTCTGTGAAGAAATCTTTGAATACTTTTGGTTTAAGTAATTTAAATGTTCATCATTAATAAAAAAACATCACGGCACGTTTTCCCCAACTCAAAGAAATTCCCTTACTCCATGAAAATAATGTACCGACTCTACAAACTTTACCAGTATTGTGGTGTGGTTCATTGTTAACGGTTCCGTTGATTATCGTAGGAGGATGGTTAAAACCTTTATCGGCATTTGATAATATTTTGTGGCTTTTCAAACTTTTCAAATACTCAAAATATAAAAATTCGTCAATACCCCAAAACATCAAACAAGTTTATAATTGTATCCTTCATATATTTCAGAATTTGTTTTTTGTTTGGCTGGTATATTTTAAACATTTTTTTAGACATTTTGATTTGAAAAGTATTTGATTTGTTCTCTTAATGTCTGACGAGCTTCCATAAACGGCCAATCTTTTTTTTTTGATCGATTTAAAACTAATTATTAATCGGAAAAATCTTTATTTTTAAGGTTAATTTTCTTAATTAAAAATTACTAATAATATATGCAGCAAAGCATTTTTGCACGTATAGTGTGATATGTTACGTACCTAAAATCTAACTAATATAATTAAAATATTAAGTTAAAGTTTTGTACAAAGAAACTGTAGCTGTATGTTGCTGAAAGAAATCAAGCAAGTCATTGTAAACTCGTCATATATCACCAATATCTCTTTTAACGATATACAAACAATCTTACTTTGATACTGAATCTGACCATTGACAAATACCGATCAGTTTATCAGTACCGATGGCGAAAAGGAGTCTGTACTCACTCCCAATTGTCAGTCACTTTGATAAATTTGATAAAGGGCTTTCAGCACTTTCGTATATTAGAGGGTGCCCCGCTTCATCAGCCATTGGGATCACTTCGTGGATTTGATATAATTTTAATTGACATATTTGTCAAAAATTAATTTTGTTGACTATTATTGGGTTTCCATGCGTGCAAACGATAATTTAGATTTTAATTTTGGATATAGATTGGAAATCATTTTTGCCGGATTGGAATCTGGCAACTGAGATGTTGAGAATTCTCAATGTCTACTAAAAGTTATGTTTTTATTTTTATGATTTTAATTACTATTTAATATAACTTTATATATATTTATATATAACGTTACATAACATATATAACTTATAACTTGTATATAACTTTATACATATAATTATGTAAACTAGCTGTATATTGAAAAATCATCGGATGTGGACAACTGTTATGCAAATATACATTTACGTTAATAATTTATAATACAAAGAAAGGCTTCATATAAGGTCTCATTTAATACAAAAAATTATTACATGGTGTATATTTCTGTTTACACTAACAATACTTAATAAATAACTGTATAGTGTTAAATCTAGATGCGCAAAAATCTAAATCATGTATTAAATTGAATGTTTTATTTTAGTGAGCATTCAATTCACGTTATGCCTTCAATGTAGTAATGTTTCGCAAGTGAATACAAAACTTATATAAAATTTAGATAATTTTAATTAAGTGTATGTTGGAGCTTTAAAAAATCAAATGTTAAAAACAATCCATTTCTTTAGGCACCGATATACACACACTTCCGAATCCCATGCAATTAAAAAAAGCTTTTAAACCACTTTTCACGAAACTTAATATAACTATAATTAAGCCGTACTATGTATTAAAAATTTCATACTCTATTGCAAAGATTGCGTCTTTACAGAATTAGTCCATTCCCAGTCTCCATTTAGCCTTAGTGTAACATAAACTATCTCCAATAAAACCTATCTGAGGTAAATTGTCACATACGTCTTTGTTAAACCAGTATAAAAAGATACAGAAGAGCTATCGGATCGTCTTTGCGATATGAGCGGCTCCACAAGTCTTTGGTTGCAACATCTTTTAATTTTAAAGTGATGAACTTTCACAGAACATCGTGATGCAATATCTCCATTCAGGAATCGGCACGTGGATGGATATCCGTACGACGATCTACGCATTGCTTACCTTTTTTTTCTGAAAGCATTTGAGGGGACACAATTTTTTTCAGTATAATGAAACCTATATAGTCACTTAAGTTCCCACATGTGCTATCTCACTTTGCACAACGGATCAGATTTACTGTACGGTTACCCTTGGAGTGATTTTTTCGGATTTGGCGATAAATAATTTTTGCGGCAACTTGTCTGATTAGACTGATGATTCGAATTCCTTGACCTCGCAGAAATACGACGCACTACGCCAATAGCCCTCGTGTTGCTCTAGTGCGACGATAATTCAAAACCTAACCTAACCTAACTTTGACTTAACAACGATGATGTTTTCCGGCAACCCCTTCTGACCATCATTCATTGGAGCAGTATAGAGAGCGTGACGTCAAAAATCGACAGAATATGGACTTTTGGCGCGGTTTTGGAAAGATCGCAAAGGGTTACCGTACAGTAAGTCTGATCTGTTGTGCAAAGAGAGATAGCACGTGTGGGAACTTAAGTGACGATATATTACTTAAAAATAGTTAGTTAAATTGTGTGTGAACATCTCATTCGTATGAGCATACAATGTATTTCATCACTTGGTGATTGTAACTATCGGGTTAGTTTGCCTAATCATCACACTAGAGCTACACGAGGAATATGAGCCACTTGCGTCATAATTTAGAAACATTCAAGTGAAGAACCAAAACCACTCAACGCAACTTTTTAAGGGTGACGTCGTACATGGATAACTTTAATAAAAATTATTCACGTTAAATTTTTATCAAATCAGTCTTTTTAGCCAACCAACTCAATCAAAATTAGAATCCTTTTCAATTTCTTTATAAAAATCATATCTCCTTGAATAATAATAAATTAATATCTTATATTCTTCTCTTCAGCTATTCAATTACAAAACGAGGTCGCAATATTTTGGAGCACATCTTCATATCAGTTGCGTACTGTAAAAAATGCATGGAAACTAAAACTGTCATAGGCAGCTAAACAGGAGTAACTAGCTTTATGACTTGGACCATTGTTTCAAGCACTCAATAACTCCAACATGTTGTAAGTTTTATTTAAGACTAATTATATCAGAGCAACAATGGTACAATTCATTATTGTGGTTACTGCAGTTTCCCTGACCACGCCAGGGAGCTGGGAAGCCCAGTCGGTTAGGCACTCGTCTAGCAAGCGAAAGGTCCCAGGTTCGGGTCTGGGCATCACCAAAATAGCTGCCGACCTATAAACGGCTCGTACAGCCAAAAATGCCCGACGAATAATACCCCGTGTAATGGAGTGCACGTTAAATATCCTTCAAAGTCCTAACGCTGCGTACGATGTCGCCATTAACGGTTGCGTTGGGTGCCTATTCAGGTGTCGGCTCGTCACTTGACTGCGGCTCTAAAATACGACGCCCGTCGCCAATAGCCCTCGTGTAGCTCTAGTATGACGATAATTGAAGAGCTGAGTGGAAGAACGTGCTAAGTGACATTTTTGAAAAAATTGAGATTTTTGTGTTAATGTTTATGTTATTACCTTCTTTAAACATAATAGCCTTCAATTTTTTAGAAAACATTCGGTTTCGTACGTTTTTCGTAAACGAAGTTGGTAGGTGCACGCGTTTTCGTCGCTTTTTCAATGGAAGAAAGTGCTAAGGGCTCTTAGCATTTTTTTCCTCCAAAATCGTCCGATTCCGGAACGATCGTTTAGTGGAAGAAAGTGCTAAGTGACATCGTTCGCGGAAAATTTCGACTTTCGCTTGCATTAATAGCAAAACAAATGGTTCTTTTGTAGTTTTAATCGAAAATAATTTAACAAAATGTAATTAATATTTACTAATTAACTTTATTTATTAAATATAACCAATGAAATAAAATTTATGTTGCTTAAAACCTGGTTTTTAGTGCATTTAGCATAGCAGGAGAAAATGCATTTTTATTTTACAATTATTCGGTGTTAAAGGTTTCACATTTTAGAAAATATCGTCTGATTTTAATGTCTTCTTATTTCCATTGTAATAAACATAGATAATTTAGCAGCGAACAGATGGTATAATTAAAACAAAGCTGCACCTGCTCTATGGAGATCGCAGTTCGCGTTTAAACAACATTGCATCCATGAACGTTCAAAGCATCTGGCTTCTTAAAACAATGAATTATGGGTACAAAAATCATTTAAAGCCATTTTACGTTTGATCTCTAAAGCTATCGAACGCATTTTGTGGAATGTCCTAAACTCCTAAAATTATTAAATTGTAATTAAGAAGCAAGCGGAAAGCTGAATTTTTGCTTGAACGTGCATGCGAATAGCAGCTTGTATGGTAAGTACAAATTTAATCCAGATATTGCTTTTTTATGTGAAACTAAAATATTTTCAGTATAATTGATGTAAAAATAAAGTAACAAAGTATAAAACGTTATAAGTTCTTAATATTTACTAAAATATCGATGACTTTAAAAAAGTACTATGCATCACGATTGTAAAAATGAATTGTTTAAACGATCATGTTCTATTGCTGTAGAAATGCTTAAGTATCTTTCTTAAAATTGATTAAACCCTTAATTGAAAAGAGAAAGAAAAACGTAAATATCCTAAGGAACTATATCTTGCCACACAACTTGTTTTAACTTTTATTTAATATCAGAGTTTGTTTCTAAATTCAATTATTCTAATCTAAAAACTATTTAAAAATTTATTTTGCAAAAACTTACATCTTTAAATTTAATATTTATATTATTCACATGCATTTATGTTTCCTTTACTATCTTTTTGTAAACTTTTAAAAAAGTTTACTTGTATTATTATTATATTAAGTATTTAGTTTATAATTTCAGTGATGTTTTTTTTAATATTTTCAATTATAAACTTACTCATCTAACATTAAGCAAGAGTTCTAAAATAACCTATATAATTGCAGATTAATAAATCAAAACGCACATTTAAAAATCATTATATACCTAATAAAGTATTTTCAATAACTTTCAAACCTAAAAAGTTCTTTGGCAGCTACTCCGTTCACATGCATAATATTGTAGAATACTTTATTTTCAAGTCCGGCTAGCACAGGCAACACGTGTATCAAATTTGAAATCCGTATCTATTTTCGTTATTCAGCAATACGTTTAAAACCAAAAGAAAATATTATAGCAGCCTCTTCTTACGCATGCGCAATTTTTTCCAAAACCTTAATATGACTTCCAACATGAACTAAGAACCTGTGTACTAAATTTGAAGTCCATAGATCTTTTATTTTGAACTGTAAAGTAGTTTCAGACAGACAGACGGATCAATGTAAAAAAAACAATATTTTTTAGAATGTGCACCCTCCCAAACGTGTAGAAAGCACAAAACCTTCATTTTGTATTATTGAACCCATTGCAATACTTTTATTACCTTATATTTTATATTAGGTAATTGATAGTAATAACTTTAAAAATTGGACGGGTATACAAGAGAAGTTGGAGGAGGAGGGGGTAGCATGACGTACGGGCAGAAACAAAATAACAGTCAGACGTACAGGCAGGCTGCCAAACACTTTTCATTGTGGTCATCTAAATTTTTACGTTCGAACCAAAAAAAAATTTCACAATAGGGCACTTTGGATCGGAAATTGAAAGGGGTATGGACGGACGGACAAAATGATGGGCAAACTATTAAAAAGTATAAAAGATATCTGTGAAGATCTGTCTTCCAAACAAAAAAAGAATTTTGAAAATCGGAATGTTAGAACAGAAATTATGAAACTCGTATGTATCAAATTTACCTAAAAAATGACACTTAGCACGTTCTTCCACTAAACGATTGAAAAAATCTGAAACATTTCGGAGGAAAAACATGCCAAGTACAGGAGGCGTCACGCGCGTTTCGCAAATGACGTGTTATTACGTACCGTACGGCTAAGCCAAAAGACAACAAACATTTTGAAGAACTAAACTAAAATATCATGCAGAAAAAAATATGATTTTGTGAATGAGAGAAAAGTTGCAAACTAAAAACTTTGAAGCTCGTTATCTCGTTTTCACCTTTTTGTCACTTAGCACGTTCTTCCACTAAGCTCTTCAATTCAAACCTAACCTAACCTTTATACCAGTTGCGTACGCGTACTGTAAAAAATGCATACGGAAACTAAAACAGTCATGAGCAGTTAAACAGGAGTAACTAGCTTTATGACTTGGACCATTGTTGCAAGCACTCAATAACTCCAACATGTTGTAAGTTATAATTAAAGACTAATTATTTCAGAGCAACAATGGTACAATTCATTATTGTGTTTACGGCAGTTTCCCTGCCCGCGCCAGAAAAGCGAAGGCGTTGACTCCACGGAATAGACAAAAGGTGAAGAAGGGTTGACGAACATGCAAATGAGCGGCCGTGGATCAGGAAATTGACTCCTCTGCAATTAGCATAAGAGTTTGTCTACCCATCACGTTGCATTTCCTGTGTTTAGACAAAGGAGTTGTTCAGGTTGTGGGAGATTGGATAGTGTTTATCGATTCAGTTTGTATGTAAAAACGTTTCACTGGAGCTACGGGGGCGTTGGAGAACAGTTGGTAAGGCGTCAACGTATAGATTTTGGGGTACTAGAATTGATTACGATCTTCGAAATTGTCTGATGTTGGCTTAAAACCCGATGAGGGGTACTGACGTATAAATCCGTACACTGAATGTCAAATTTTTCAGAAACACATAATTTTTAAAATGTATTAGTTTTGTAAATTCACTAATTTTTTTTTTTGGAGGAGTCATTTAAACCACCAGCTTCAGAAATATATTTTTAAACAAATGTAACGAAAATAAATTTTCAATTATTTTTTTATGTTCATACGGTGACAGCAAATTTGCACTTCAACCAATTTTCTTGGGGAAAAAATTCTAAAAGACTGTCTAAAATGTGTAAGAGGACTCTAGCCTATTTTAAATCTTTCTAGTTTCTTTAAACTTTTATATTGCCTGCTTCGAACTTTGAACTTTTATATTGCCTGCACACTCAAAGGAAAATGTCTTTAATTGATCAACTTTAAAAATAAAGAAAACATGACAAATAACCTGCACGAAGCTGTGGTAAGATGTTAATTCAACCAAACCAACTGAAGTCACCAACGTTATGTTAAGAAGACAGGTATAAGAATGGGACTGTTCTAGGTATTTGATAGTAACCTAAAGCTGGATGAAAATAAATTTCTTCTCAATCCTCAATTCGTGAAACATTTGGAGCATAGCACCAATCAGAGTACCGATTAAAAAAGGAACAGGAATGAAAGTTGAAAGGAACTACTTAAATTAAAACAAGCTAATTGGCTGTCAAAGTATAATGACGAAATCTGAGCCAGTTTAAATCTCAATGAAAGAGTAAACTTGTTTGTGGCTTTAAGGCATTAGACCGGGATTTAACATGCACCATCAGTATCTACCTAGTTCTTTCCTTTGAATTTTTAAACTACAGAATCCTTTTACAGGAAGCGGTGTCAGAAACCTTATTACATCTAAGAACCTGAGGGTCTAAAGAACAACGTCATACGAACTAGGCTCTTATGTTTTAATCGTATTTATCTAAACATACTACTTTTTGGAGTAAATCTTACCTCTTTTTACCATGATAAATATCACGGTTTTCACGCAGGTAAACTAAAATATTTCTATTCAACCATCAGTAAACCAAATAAAACAATAAAAAATAATAATGAAACATTTAAATTTATTAAGTTTACATGGCATATCATTGAAGTAGAAAGTAATACTATATTTATAAATAGAATTTTTCAAAAGTAATTTTTCTTATACTTTAAGCAATAAAAATAATTTATAAAATGGGAAATGTTATTTTAAACTATTTCATTCATTTTATTTAAATTTAAATTAATATCATATTTTAGAATAAAATAACGCTGTAATTTAATGTGTAATTGAACAAACTGCTATTAAACATATCAGAAATACCTATAAACTATTTAAAATTAACTATTAAAACTTGCCAAAAAAATAAATTAATTTAGATGTTTATCTTCTATCCTATTGAGAACACATAAAAATTCTCAGAACCGACTTGAAATAATTAGATTTAGGTTGAGTAATTAGTTTATCAAATAAAACAAAAAATATGCCATCTTGCACAAATTAGGCTGTTTATGTTATTACGCCTGTATGGCTGAATATAACGCAAATAGGAAGAAAAATTATTGTAATTACATTAACATAAATTTAGTTCTTATCTACCTTTTTCTTTAAAATCAAGTACTTAAATTCTTATTTAATTTTATTATTTTCCCTTTATCATCCCTGATTTTTTATACAAAATATTAAACTTATTGCCGTCAGTGTGATTTAAGCATGGAAATGCTCGAGTATCTGAGGGAAACATTGCAGGTGAATGTTGTTAAATTAATCAAAAATCAGTATTCTTTATAAATCCCGATGTTTTAACTTTTCTTTTATCACATTCTGGTTTGTGTCTGATAATCTTCAGTTGTTAAATTGATTTTTTTTAAATGCAGTTCACACCTGTGTTAAAAGGCAAATTTAAAATGTGTTTTTATTCCTACTTAAATAAACAGACCTCTTTAAACACATTTTTTCATCTCCAAAGTACCTATTAAGGAGTACAGGGTGGTTATAAAATAACGCTCCCTATTCGGAGTGGTCTGTAGCTTGAATGAATAATCCAAATGCAAAAAAACTTTGAGACACTTACTAATCAAGAAGGGGGAAAAAGAATGGAATCATAAAAAACAAACACGTCACTTGACCAGGGTTCTAAATTACGATGCGTAATTGGATGTGTTGGCCGTAATTAGCCATAATTGGCTACTCCTCGTAATTATAACCTTGGTCAAGAGACGAGTTTTTTTTATATGATTCCATTCTTTTTGAAAAAAAGATACTCGTCTCTTGACCAGGGTTCTAAATTACGAGGCGTAATTAGCTGTGTTGGCAGTAATTGGACATAATTGACGACGCCTCGTAATTTCGATTCTGGTCAAAAGACGAGTTTGTTTTTTATGATTATTCTTTTTTGTGATTATTCTTTAGGATTCTGTCTTTTTTTATGATTCCATTCTTTTTCCCCCTTCTTGAATAGCAAGTGTCTCAATTTTTGATGCATTTGGATTATTTATTGAAGCTGCAGACCACTCCGAATAGGGACCGTTATTTTATAACCACCCTGTATATTTAGGATTGATTCTACTCTCGTACCTTTGGAATCAAGTATTTTTTCCACCATTACAACTCCTTTTATTTAATGGTCAGACATTTTTTTGTTATTGTAGAAATTTTTTAACTTAAGTTTTTTTGCAAAATAGATTATTTAGCTTGACATTTTTTAACTAAAGCAACACAAATGCTTTTTAATTACATTACATAGAAAAGAAATGAAAGTTACGCTCGATAGCTTGTGTTGGTTTTGATCACGTGCTCCTTAGAGATAGTTAATCAATTATTATTAAATAGGCAAGATAATCATTGAAATTATTGATCCGTTATGATTAATTAATGACTGGTTAATTTAACAATAAGCAAATTTACTACTTCAATCGTAACGAGTAAGCGCTGACGTGCTTCTTATAGATGAGTTCACCAGCAAACAATTTCTTACGACCAAAATAACATGCTCAGACTCTTTTGCAGCTGCTATAGACAAAATGTTGATTTACATTCCGAAGAAATATGAGCAAACATACATTCATGAAAATTCATTAAAAGAATAGCTGAAAGAAAGCAGGTCACAAATGATAATAATATATTTTGAAAAACTATAATTATAGGTAAGCAATAAAATTGTATTTTCTAAATTAAAAAATATTTTCCTTTCTGTAAATTAATAGTCATTCAAATTTCATTAAATATGACTTGTTTAAGCTTCTGATTTTATCATGAATTGATTTTTCTACAACTTTACCTTGACTTTAAGATTTTATAGATATTATTAATGTATAAAATTCATCACTTTTAACCAGATTTGTTTTAATTTTATGCAAATGTTTTTCATCACCTAAATACTGTGGGCTTGCCATTTTCCAGTGAAGTTATTTTTTTTATTAAAAAATATTATTATATTACTAGATTGCTTTTAAAAAATTGGTTTAAAAAGGTAAAGTAATAAAAAAAAGTATTTTTACAAGTAAAGTATGCAATTCAACTCGTTAGTTAACTCTTTATTTCCACTCAAACCTTTTCAAATAGAATAAAATAGTGATGTATATTTCTATCTAACAAACTTTATTATAATTCAAACTGTGAAACTACAATCTACTACCTACTAACTATGATTAAAATTATATTGACCCCCCCCCCTCCCCCCTTTTAAACTTTCATCGTTGCCTAACCCAAAATATCATAACATATATTTGGAAATGATGCCAGTTACCAAACTTTTGAGAAAAGTTCTCGATTTGTTCTGATTAAGAATCGTCTGCTCAATGGAGCATGCGCAGTGCTGTTGGGATACCACGTGACTAAGATGAAAATGTGGCGGCCGTCGAAGTTTCCGTTCAGAATACAAAACGCGTTTCTAGAATCATCTTCGCAAAATATTTTCTTTTCGTTTATTTTAACTTTCAACATGCGCCTTGGTGCTAAAAGATCACACACTTACAAGTAAGTTTTTTTTTTACTCAGATGGATTTCTTATTTAAAAAAATTATACACGTAAGGTTTAATATATTTTTAATATGTTAATCACCATTTCATTTTTTGATAATGGCTGTTTTAAAAATATTATTGTTTTAAGAGTAGTTTTTTTTAAATTAATTTTAACTTTGAACTTAAGTTTTAGTACTTTAAAAATTAAAATAGTTTTAGTTAAGTGATTTTTTTCTTCTTCAATAATTTATTTCAGTATGCTTATTGATTTGTACTAGAATTATTCTACGTTTCCATAGTTTAAAGTTTTCCTCTTCGATAACAGTGCTTTTTAAAATTAACTAAGGTGAAAAAAAGATTTTTTATAACATTTAGTGAAACTGTTTCTAATAAAAATCGATTATTATTGTATTCATCAGTTTTATAAATTACCAGCAGTTTTCGTATGATTAATTTTTTATCATTCTACTGTGGGCAATTCCATATGTGAAGGAATGTCATTTTGAATCGTAAGAATTGAAGTAAAACAATTAGCACGAAGCTATTTTTAAAGGAAAATGTTTTTTTTTTTCAGTTTACATATTATATACTATACAACTGTCAATTATCAAAAGATTATTTAAAAAGGTTTTTAACAAATTTTTGAAAAGTATTTATTCTATTTTTGACATACTTCTTTTTGTTTTACGGAATGACATATTTGCAACCACGACTGCATCCTGGTCTTAAAAATAGAAAATTTCTGTGAATAAACAATGCATTGAGTTTTTTAAATAATGCATATCTTAAATATGATATATAAGCTAGGTAAATTTTAATTTAGAGCAGCCTACCTGTAACATGTTTAAGTTATTAACTGTCATTTGATGATACGGAATGACCGTTACTGAATGTTTCACAAATTTTATATTAATTAAAAAAATGTGTAAAGTATTAAATTTAATATTTTTTTTATCTAGAATACTCAAAAGAAATTAAATATTACATTATTTACATTTATTCACATGTGAAATGTTTTCAAACACTTAATCGTGGTCGATTTCCAACTAGTTGAAATGCGGCTGAATACTCCTTTATCGCCTGGCTTTCCTAAACCATAATTTGAAACTTGGAAAATATTTTTAAACTTAATTAGTAAATATTTAAAAGATAATTATATTTCAAAAAGTTGACATTTTTATGGAATTTCCTCTGTTAAATTTTTGAAGTAAATAAAACTATTTTAAATTGCATGCATTTTCATTTACTTTTTTCATATAAATGGAATGTTAAAACTAAAATTTTAATGCACAGTTGTTTGAATAGTTTATCGTAACTTACTATCTAGCAAATCATGTTTTAATGTATTGGAAATACATTTATGTATTGTTCAGATATCGAATTTGCTAAATTACAATTGTAATTTGACATTTTTAATTGCTTATTTTGTAATGACACTACACAATTTTTTTATATTTCTAAATAATTTTTATTTTTAGTATCTTTTTAATTTATATAGTCAAACAAACATCCATTATGAATATATAAAGAATTTAAAACATTTCATGTCCCAAGTAAAACTTCAAATAAAATACTTAGACATTATTTCATTGTCATACCTACATTTTTTTAAACAATTAGAATATTTTGTGAGAAGCCTAAATCTAATATCTTTTAAATGTAATAGAAAAATTATAATTGTTATATGAATATTCTAACCGACAAAAAAAAATGTCGCCAGTAGTCGTTCTTAATAATTATTCCCTCAGCTAAAACCTATAATGTCCGAAACGTGTACCCCATTACCAAAGGTTTACAACCTCTTAACGATACCCATACCCAAATCAAACATCCCACTGTCGTAAAAACAGAAATCTAAAAGACACAGAAACGACCTTGGACATTTAATGGATATCGGTAGATATCTATTGGGATTACTAACGTTAATTGGATTTCACCTGAGACCAATACCAGATATTAGTTTGTAGAATTATAACCAAGGAATGTGTGCTTGTCCTTGTTGCTTGCCGTGAAAGCGAATTTACAGGCATGTTGACTCCGTTTAAGTGGGTCAAATGATTTTTTCGTGAATCGACCTGCAAACACACTCTTATTAATCAAGGTAAGTAGATAGTTCAAATAAGTCGTGAGTGCTTTGATAAGGAAAAGTTGGTTCAGGGGGGTCATTTTGTAGGTATTTTTAGTGTTTGTTTCGTGTTTTTTATGGGAATTCGAAGAAATGTTTTAAGTTGTTTTGGAAATGCAATGTTATGTTGTTATTTAATGATAACTGAGATTTTTTTGCAATTGATATTTTATTCCCTCAAAAAAACTTTATTTTTGAGATGAGAAATTCTAATTTTTAACATTTTTTTCTGTTTCGAGTCTAATATTGAATAAACTAGCAGTATGGTCCCGCCTTACTGGGAACCCGTTAACTTCGCATTGCTTCCTTTTAGAGGCATGCTTACTTGTGAAAATGGGGGACATTCACAGCCATATCCACCTGAGCTTCAATTCCAAATCGCTGGGGTAAAAAAAAAGCAGTTAGACAGGTTAAAGCAGTAGGAAAACATTAGCACGTGTTTCGAGAGTTGTAGGATAACAAACCGCGTGACATCACATGAATGTTCCCCATACACTCAATATCTAAACTAAATTCAATTCGCGTTTTGGCATGCGCAAGAAAAAAGCAAATAATAACAGAGAATGGTGGGTCAAGCCCCTGTTACGACCCGGTCGTTGTGTTTTGAAGCCCTGTTATGGTCTGCCTACTTATTAAAATACACTCAAAATTAAATTCATGTAGGTGCATGCGCACTTAAAAAGCAAACAATAATAGAGGATGGCGTCAAGCCCCCGTTTCGGCCCGGTCAAGATTTTCAAGCCCTGTTATGGTCCCGCACCCCACGTGGATGACGTTTTTCTGAAACTAATTATATTAATTAAAAATCACAATCAAATATGAAAAAACTAAGCCTCAGGTGCACACGTAGGTATTAAAAGGAATCTAAATTAAAAATTTCGAATTTTGTAGAGCAGTCTAAGTGAGGTCTTTTGCGATCCACAGACATACACTTTCTTTTATTATTATAGATTACGTGTCAAAAAGATCCATATAAAAGTATGTCAATATCGAACGCAAAAATTTAATATCGTAATTATATATGTATTTCTTTCCATACGGTTTACATCTCATAGTTCTCAAACATACAAAAACCAAATGAATGTCGAATTTGATACCGGTAACAGATGGATACATAAAACTTGTAGATTAAATTCAAGTAATTTTGAATAAAAAATCTTTTTATCAGGAATCGATAAAAAAGTATGTCTAAATGATAAAATAAAATTTATTTTACAAAAAAGCTTAAAATGTATAGATAAAATTAAAATAAATTTGATACAAAATTACTTTGTTATCGGATATTGATAAAAAATTTCGCAAAAATGATAAAACAAAAGCCATTAAATATAATCTCTAAAAAGATAAAACTAAAATATCTAACTAAGTTATATAAATATATTTCGTATATCAGTAAAGAAACGATAGCAATAGAAATTCTTCGAACTCTTTATAATGTGACTATTATCGTAATATCCGTATGTTGAAGTTTTACATTGTTCTTCAGTCATTATGGCATAGATATCATCTCTTCTACAACTACTTAAAAAGTGCCAACTTATCACCTGGGTTTGATAAAGGCAGCCAAAACTAATTGGGATGCTCCGACCGGAAAGCATTACTATGGGGCAGTTTTTGTCCTCTTCCGGTATAATCTAAGAGGTACAGTCGGCGACAAAAAAAAGTAAACAGACCTCGCTGTTGAGACACCGTTTGTCGGAGGCACAATTGTGATATGTCATTTTAACGGAAATAACGCCATGAGTTGATTGATCAACACAAAAATTTCTTAAGGGGTTGTCTTCATATTGAAATTAATACCAACTTCAAAATTTCCAATGGCAACCCCCAAATTTTTTTATATAGAAATGTTTAAAATCATCAAAATACCCCAAATATCAATTTTCGTTGCCAGATTCCTTATAGTTGCTGAGTTATGGTTACAGAAAATTTATGGATCATAATGTTAAATGAGATTTCCAAACTTTTGATCATATCTCCATTAATAATATACGTAGACAGATGAAATTTTTTTGTGTGTTACTTAATAACTTTCCAAACAAAGTTAATATAGTTTTATATAATTTAAGAAATATTTAATATTTTTAAAAAAATTATTCATAATTTTTTCGAAAAATTCTGAATATAAACCCATTAATATTTTTACAGAAATGGATTCAGGGTCAAAAGTTAATGAAAAGTACCGAATTTCGTAATTCTACTAGCATAACATTTTGAGTTATGATGATAATAAGCTTATATTTTGAAATAGGGGACCGTATATAAGTGGAGAAACGACAACAATCAAGACTGGATCGATCGTTTGGTGATTAAAAATAACTGTTAAGAAAGTTGTTTTCTTTAAATTAAATTAATAATCATTTTTTCCATGGATTTGAAAGTCTTGAAAAATAAGTTTTGAATTTAATTTCAGGTTATTCGTGTGTCAAGTGTGTTTTATAAGTGTTATAACGTAAAATAGTAGGTGAAGTATCGAGTATTAACTGGAAATTAAGCTCGCGAAAAGAATGTTCTATTTTACATGAAATTTTATTTTTAAAAACGATAAACAAAAAAATTATATTTGTAATCTATGATAAAAAAAAAGTAATTAAATGACTAATTTTATGACTTAAGTAAGAAAGCGAACTCTCAGTACTATTTATTCTATATACGTTCTTATTATAGTGCTTTTTCCAAATAACGTTGTTAGGTTACGCAAAGTATAAAAAAAATGTAATTGAATGCATTTGATGCAAAATATAAAATACAGTTATATCGCAAGAGAATAATATATTTTTTATGAATTAACTAATAAACATCTCGATGAAACATCCCGTTAATATGCCTGCCATCCCCATTGCAGTTTTCTTGACCAAGTGCTCTGGGGTGACAGGCATATATTCGCAGTAAGGTGGCCAGCCTCACGGGGAACCCCGAGTGCTTAGATCCCAAGCATGCTTGGTCCTCCGGGACTCGATCCCCGGAACTGTGGTGTGACAATGCGAAGTGCTACCACTATTTATTACCACTATGAATTAACCACTACGAATTATACTAGCACTATGAATTAACACAAGGATCAAATAAATTTAATCAGCAAAATATTTTAATAATAAACAAAACCAAGATTATAACTACTTTTTACTTCCTGCAACGTCGTTCTCAGGGCACAAATTGTTGCCAAATTAATCTTTAGATTCTAATGTATTTTGGCATTAAAATTTTATTTGTATTCCAAAATACTTTCTTGCTAGAAGATAAGATTTTTAGAACAAAATTCAGAGTGTAAACTATTCGATGAAAATTCTCCAATCATTTAATTAATTTGTTACGCTAATTATTATTATTATGGGTTTTGCATACACATTTTCGCAATTAATTTCAACTTAAAATTAAATTAGAGGACAATACAGATAAAGCTGTCGAATTGAGTAAAATTGAATCAAGTACTGAACAGATTGCGGTTATATCATTTCTGCATTATGTAAAGTTCTTTTCCCAAAAAGTTTATGTGTCTTAAATTCAAAACGAATAAGTTTTTAATTTAATAAATGTTAATCAAATAAAACAATATCTAATAATTGTAGGTAACTCTTTGCTTCCTTTCTTTGATTGGGAAAAAACCAAACGATATATTATTATCGAATTCTAAATAAAATCTTCTACACTATATAAGGACATTATTTTATAATTATTCATTTTGTTTTAATTCGTGTAGTAAAAACCGATAAAATTACAAACTGATGGTTAACGTTTTAAACGGGGAAAAAATGAAAGCCTGAAAGATAGAAAGGCAGTTCTAAGCATAAGTCGGTCTGTAAGCTAAAGATCCTTACGGATAGACGACCAAAAAGCATAAAGTGTTAGTTTACGATATGATGTTATATGAAAAAAAATTAAATCAAATAATAAAAATAAATAATAAATATTTGAAAATCTGAAGGTTGAAATGAAAGGTCTAACTAGCCTATAAACTGAAGGGAAGGAAGAGAAAAGAAATTTTTTATTTAGCGGGGGTGCTATCCACATATAGGAAGGCTAAACGAGAACAAAACCTGGAAAGGCACCCTCCGTGTCACCACAACACAACCCACCACACCAGGAAAATGCTAACTTTTCAATTTTTCCTACTGGAAAAAAAATGGTTAACATACAAATTATTTTATTATTGTTATATTACAATAAAAATTTAGACTTTTTAATTTTGTAACAACATTAAATATTTAAAACAAGCAAATAATTATCGGTACTTCACCGTTAATGTATAAGCAACAAAACTATTTAAAAAAATGTAATCAAGAATCCTTTATAACATGCAACTCAACTCCCGACAAACTAAAATCCTGGTCATAAACTATTTGAAACGTCATTAAAATTATCCACATAATCCTAGTCTAAACAATTGGAACACAGCTAACAGCAAATTTTACAAATAACTAATTAATATTTCACTAATTTTTTATTGGCGATAATCTCGCCGGTTTTTAAAGCACAGAATGAGAGACTTTGGGGATATTTGCTACATATTTGGCTAGAAAATCTAGTTACAAGGAGGGGGCTGCGGAGCCCAGTCGGTTAGGCACTCGCCTAGCATGCGAAAGGTCTCAGGTTCGGGCCCGGGCAACGCCAAAATAACTGCCGACCTATAACCGGTCCGTGCAGTGAAAAATGTCCGACGAATAATACCCCGTGTAGAGGGAGTGCACGTTAAATATCCTTCAAAGTCGTACGATGCGTACGATGTCGCCCTTAACGGTTGGGTTGGGTTCCTATTCAGGTGTCGACTCGTAACTTGACTGGGGTTCTAAAATACGACGCCCGTCTCCAATAGCCCTCGTGTAGCTCTAGTGCGACGATAATTCAAAGCCTAACTTAACCTAGTTACAAGGATAGGTAGTTTCCATACTTGACCGATAAATCTATACATGAAAAACGCTAAAAACACAAAGATTGCTACAAACAGCCTATCATTTAGCTGCATAGAATAATGATTTTTGCCGCAAAAAAAAAGTGTTTTCCGTTGGGTTCCCGCTCATATATCGGCCTCGTCTTTTTACCATGGCTAAAAATTATTTGGCGAGCCTCCAAGAGCCTTTTGTAACCTTAACTGCAAAGTTCTTTCAATTTTTTCAAACCAAACTGAAAATCAAGTATATCAGGCCCGCTCAGGTGTCGACCTTGTCAGTTGACCAGGGTTCTAAATTCCAAGGGTTACTTGGCAGCATCAAGCAAATAAAGGAGGCTAGAAATGGACAGCCGGAAATTATTAAAATAACTTGCCTAAATTACCTCAATTACCCTCAGTTCTCATTTTAATAACATACAATCCAAATCTCAAAAGAAAACATATTTTGTCAGAAACTACTTGAACGCGGTTATTATCAAAAAGTAACCACAGTTCAACTCCTTAAACAACTCTATAAATACCTATCTTAATCATCACACACACAAATCTTCTACAATATTTATTCAAAAATCTTGAGTATTAATCCATATTTCTTCGCCAACAGCGCCGTCTTGGCAAAATGAGTTAAGGTGTCATGCCACGGATTATACCTTTTAGGATTCTGTTCTCGTCTTAGTCGTCCTATAAACGAATCATGCTGGACCAAAAATGCTCCACGAAATAGCATACTGGACCAATTGTTTCAGGTTCAATACGTCGTGGTCCAAAGTCCTGGCGTGATCCCACTTAAGAAGTCATTGGTTGCTTTGAGTGCCAGCTCAGATGTTGGCGTCACTTGACCACTGTTTAAATTACATATAAGACTGATTCAACCAAATCTTCTCCATAAAACAACAAATAAATAAAATCAATATATTCACAAAAGTAAAAAAATGGTTTATTCCTTGGTAGTTGTCTAAAATATCTTAGCCCGTAACCAATATACTTTCTGAAGCTCTAGTGGGATGTTAATCTACTCATCTTGCAACCAAACCTCACCCTAAGCACAAAAAGTCACATAAAGGAAAGAATTTGACAAAATTCCATATTGCGGAAATGCGGACCTATAAATAATGCATGCATATATGGAGATGCCCCCCGTTTTTTGTCAAACACGTTTGGTTGTATAACTCCTAAAGTATAAGGAATCTGGCATTGAAAATTGATATTTGGGGTATTTTGACGACTTTGAACATTTCTATATAAAAAAAATTGGGTGTTGCCATTGGAAATTTTGAAGTTGGTATTAATTTCAATATGAAGACGACCCCTTACGAATTTTTTGTGTTGACCAATCAACTCAGAACGTTATTTCCGTTGAAATGACATATCACAATTGTGCCTCCGACAAACGGTGTCTCAACGGCGAGGTCTGTTTACTTTTTTTTGTCGCCGACTGTACCACAATTGGCGGTAAGTGCCAGTTTGGCATTGCCTTTTAAGCAATAAAAAAAGATTTTTATTTCAAATTGTTCATTTTTAAAGTTATAAATGCATTTTATAAACTACTAACTTAATAAACCCGGCGTTGCACGGGTGTACCCTTAAAAACCCTAATTATTTTTTTATGTTGACTTTTATTTTATACCAATTGATCCCCTCTCCACTGGTCCACTCCATCAGGATATTATAATCACCTTCCATTCTCATATAAGGGGTTGATTGTATCCAGGCAATTCCAGGAGTTAGATGGCTTTCAAATAGGGCCCTGTCCGGAGACGTCATAAGAAATATTCACATTAAAATCTATTTAGAAAAATCTGACCCACCATAGACAAAATAAAAAGATTTGAAATCAGTAAATAAAATGCCGATATTCAAATAACAATCTAGCAAATTAAACCAACGTGCTTTTTTTTTTCATTTCTTAAATTTCGTTCACGCTGAACGCGCTGAAATTTCTTTTAAATTGAAATAAAAAAAGTATGAATTCTAATATAACAATGCTATTCCTATGTAGAAATCGGCTCACGTTTTGCACTCCTATACCCGTTTGGGTTCGAATTTCGAAAATTCGCTTTTTAATTGACGCCTTCATTACAAAAAGAATATTCTCTTAAAATTGATAGCTATACCTCCAGTAGTTTGGGCTGGGCGTTGCTACGAGTACGTGAGTCAGTCAGGGATTTGCCTTTTATATATATGGATGATGCACTATAACTCCTCCAGCTCCCTGAAAATGACGGGCTGGGGTTTCACCCATTCTCGTTCCTATGATACTTCTTTCCGACATAATGTATTAAGATGTAACACTCTAATATTATTGAAACTAGCTAAATCCAACAATTAAATGCCAAATGGAGGAATGTTCAGTGGTATCGAGCCGCAATAAGATTTTTAAAAATTTGAAATGTAAGAAATCAATGATTTGCTTCATTTCTATTCATCGCGAGAGTCTCTTTACAAGTGCATCTTTGCAACACCTCTAGGTTAAGGATTTTTATTGAAAAAAAATTAAAAATTAAAAGTCGATAGGGTATGCTTCATTTCTACTTAGCACGCTGTTCTGTGTACGTACACCTTTTGAACACCTAAGGGTGGTACTGGACATAAGCCCCATTTAAAAGTTCAGTAAAATCTTCGCGTGTGTCTGTCCTGTCGTGTGTCAGGGTGTGTTTAGGTAAAACGAGTCATTAGGCACGTTTTCCAATCAGTGACACACTTCCGACACTCCTTCATGCTCTGGAAGATTTCGACCATGCCTGAAAAATCAAGGAAAACACAGTTTAAAATTGAACAATAGGTTTTCTCTGTTTCTGTTGCTAAAGGGAAATGTGTGCGCGTGCGGGTCTCTAAACCGAGGGCTCTCTATTTTAATCCAATTTGAAAAATAATTTTTCAAGCTTTAATACACCGGCTGCATCGAATACTTTTACAAACGACTTTTTTTGTTAGATAAATGGTGCTTTCTAATAGGGCCATAAAATCTCACTTTTTCAAATTTGTTCGACTTTTTTTAAAGTTTTATTACTAATTGTGTAATAACATATTCAAACCAATTTCCAATGGAATTATGGAGCCCAATAAGCTAGTTATATTTACTTGACTGGACTGACTGGACTTTTAGTAAAATTAGTTTTTTTTATCTAAACTAGTCATTAAGCGAAATTTATGACATAAACATTTGAATTTCATTAAAAAAAATACCTTTGGGATACGCTAGTTTAAAAAATTATACTGGAAAATTTTATAATTTTGGTTTGAAGATTTAAAGCAATCCTTTTCTTTGGGATTGAAAAACAATTTGTTCATTCTGATATGCTTTGGTTACATTTCAGCTAAAATTTAAAATTTTCAAACAAAAGAAGAAGATAAAGCAGTGCATTATTTTCTTTCACATCGCAATCTTGCAGTTGGCTCTTTTTTTTTTTTTTTTTTGCAAGCTATTAGCCTTCAGACATGTCCGCGCTCCCCTTGCTGTAAACGGGGTTATCACTTGATTGCCGAAGCCGATCGGAGTTGTCACGGAAATTTTAAACGTTACCTTAAGAAAAACGGTGTTTTTTAGCCGCTTTGTTAAGTGATGAGGAAGAGCTTGGTTTCCGTTTGGATTTAAGTTTTGGAGTTACTAGCTTATAGATGAAATTCAAATATTCTATAGTTATACTGTAATTGGTAATGTACGTTTTATGTAGCATGCTGAAACTGAAAAGCAGGGTTTTAACTAACTTCCCGGCACCACAGTCCATGCTGGACCGTGGTCTCTCTTACTATGCGACTCCAAAGCCGCCTGTCTCTGGTCTTCGCTTTCCAGTTCTTAATTTTCATGGTCTTTAGATCTCTTTCCACATCATCTATCCATCATCTGCCTCTTCCTATCTCTCCCTGACATTGGCCCTTGAAAATTGTCTTTGTTGCTCTGCTATCTTCCATTCTCTCCATATGTCCCAGCCATTGAATTCTCCTAGTTTTTATGATGTTAATAATGTCTTTCTCTCCAAATAATTTAGCCACTTCAAAATTGCATCGCCAAAAAGCAAGGTTTTACTTGCTTTAAAACTTCAGCCGTTACAGAATATATGTGGAGGTTCAAATTTCGTAAGATATAAACCATGAAGTATCAAGTGTTTGGATCAAGTTAGGTAAAAAAAAATTAACACTCGACTATTGCTTATATTAACCATTTTTCCGTTTTATTATTCCTTCTGTTTTATGACTTGAATGCTTCTTCTTTGATGGCCCAGATCTTATTTCTCAACATCTGTAACTTTTGGAAGGCAATGTTATAACATTACATATAAACCCAGTTCAAACTAATGGATATTTATATTAAGTGTCCATGTGGTCGCAAAACCAAAAAAAAATAGTTTTCCATAAAGGTTTTCGATGGAAAACTAATTGCATATTTTATATATTTTAAAAAATGAGAATAAAGCAAAATTATTTAAAAACTTCATAAATAATACATTTCTTGCAAAAATTGTGCTCAAATTATTAAATACAATTAAAATTAAAATAAATGTATAAAAAGTGCATTAAATGTAAATTTAAATGAAATTTATGTAAATGTATGTTTTTTACATCATGTTTGATTTGCAAAAAAAACGTACTTCAGACACCCTTCAGAGAAAATAATTATCACAGTAAGTCACCAATTAGTGACCCTGATTAGTTAGTTCACTAAGTTTAACTTACAGTTTCCATATTTCCGAAATTAAATAAGGGGGGGGGGGGTACCACAGGAATAAAAGGGGGGGAGAGTAACCTGTTAGAAGGAATATCAATTTGCTAGTTGATTACTTTTTCGTTAGTTGAGGAAAACTGGAATGTTTCAATTGAACCCTTCATAATAGACTTTCCCATTAGATACAGACTAGTACTTACCATAAATTTAAAACCTGCAATAATTAACTCTGCAAAATGCTTACTGACATCGTTTTTCTCTCGCGAATTCCGGATCTCCATTGCCATGAGGAAACCCCGCTTGAACTAAATCTGTCTCGTAAAGAAGATTCCCGTTGCACGAGTCAACGAAACGAAACACAACATTGGATTGGTAATACAGAGTCGTAAGTCATAGAAGCCTAATTTCAGTTAAATGACAAATACAAACGTTATTTTAAACAAAAAAGTGGACTTTGTAATGGAGGGTTTAGGTTTACATCTTGCGTATAGAGTTGCGTTTAGTTGACTAGTAATGTAAGAATTACTGGACATGCAGATGTAAAATGTGACCGGAACAATCATGGAGTAAATGCATTTAGTTAAGAAAATATCGAAGAAGCAATGTAATATTAGATTCGTTGATAGCTATCTTATTAGCGGTCACATAAAAGAAAGAGACCAACTTTCATGCAAAGAATATCAATATAAGATGCAACTCTGGTCCCTATGTAAGATTAAAAAACAATCTATTGGTAACTTTTGTTCCACCTTCTATTAAAATATTTCCTCTACCTCCCTTTCAGTCCCAGTGACAATTTGGCATCATAATTTTAGAAAAAAAAATTCTGATCATCTATAGCCATTTATGATGTCAAAAAGCACATAATTCGATTCTTCAAACCCTTTTTTGGAAAATATTTTTTTTATTAATCCCAATCGATGTCAGCCCGATTATTTTTTTTAATTATGATCAGAAACATGATGTCAAACGGCATCACTGGGACTGAAAGTGTTAAAAAAATCAGCAAATTCTGAAAAAAATAAGACTTGTTTTGGGCACTCCAACCACTATCTTCTCAAAACACACTGTTAAAACTCCAATTTGACAGATTACCCATTACAATTTCGTCAAATCAACTCACCAACAACTTCGCTAATCCGTGAACCCGGTCCTCTTTCCTTTTTACCGGATTCAATTACAAAGAGGACATAAAAGAAGAAAACGAAGGTTGACCTCAGGGTTCTTCGGTGATCGAAAACCGTTCGAAATTAGAGTGACATCATCTAAAAGAAGGTTAGAAGATTACCTAGTTTCAACCATCCCAATTCGGGTCCTTTTGATTTCTTTCATTCTTTTCTGGTGATAACCTTCTGCTAATACTGATAGTCATTTTGTATTCGTTGCATTACTCGATGTTCTCATAACCTAGTCCGGGTTAGTTGCTGAATGATGCTTCGAATAATATATGTTATTAAATTTCCATAAATGATTTAGGATAGTTTTTGGGAAAAAATGGTTTTAAATAAGTAGGTTGGTTAGGTTTGATAATACCAGGTTAAAAAGCCATCAGGAGCATATTGTAAAAGCAATGACGTTCATTTTATGACACGTTTTTCAATCTACGTGATTCATTTTAAAAATAGTATTGGTACTAAAAGTATTTCAAACAAATTTAATTTTTTAATATTTAAATCCTTTTTAACTAAATTAAAAGTATTTCTAAAAAATGGGTTTACGAGTAGGTTCTTTTCAAAACTTGTTTGAATTATTCAGCTTTATAATTTAAGTTGTCCAACCCAACTGGCGGGGCTGGGGAGCCCAGCCGGTTAGACACTCGCCTAGCATGCGAAAGGTCTCAGGTTCGGGTCCGGGCATCGCCAAAATAAATGCCGACCTATAAACGGCCCGTGCAGCCACAAATGTCCGACGAATAATACCCCCTGTAAAGGAGTGCACGTTAAATATCCTTCAAAGTCCTAACGCTGCGTACGATGTCGTCCTTAACGGTTGCGTTGGGTGCCTATGCAAGTGTTGGCTCGTCACTTGACTGTGGTTCTAAAATACGACGCCCGTCGCCAATAGCCCTCGTGTAGCTCTAGTGCGACGATAATTTAAAACCTAACCTAACCTAACCAATACAGCTGGCGAAATTCGTGCATCTAAAACTATAAAATTTTTGTCTCTTGTAAAATCTACGTTAAAGTACTATTCATAGCTTTTAATTAAAAGAAGTGCACTGTTCGCTATAGTTTGGGCCCAACCATAAAGAAACATATGTCTCTTATACAAATATATGAGGCCTTATTTTAAAATCTTAATTATTCAACTGCTCGACCAGCTCTACTTTCAATGTTTTATTACTTTTGACTTGCGTATGATCCAATAATTGCCGGACTGGAGTTTTGTCACCTGGCTTTTTCATCTGCGCAACTTTCTCTAAAGCTGTACATGCGTAATTTTGGGCTCTGATATTGGGTAGATGAATCATCCTAAATGAAATTTCTATCTTAACCAATAGTATATATACTCAGCTTAGGTGAAATATTTAAATACTAATACAAATTACCTCCTTAATTTAATAAATACAGGACATAGTTCATTATGAATTTTTTAAACTACTAAAAATTTACTAACAACTATCTAGAAATATTTTTTGGAGATTTTATTGCTTTGCACTCCCATTACTAGGGTACAGTTTTTTTTTAATCCAGATCTTTTATTTTACCTGGTGAAATATTATAAAATCTTATAAAGATGAATAATTTTCGAGAAATCATTCACTTTCAATACTTTATTTCTCAGTTAAAAACCATCATCGAAACATATTTTATTCTCATGTAATAGTTTCTATACTTCCTTACGTTTTTCACAAATAACTAACAGTTCAAACTTTAGTGTTGTTAAAAACAAAAACTTTAAAAGATGAAAATTGGCTGTTTGAAATGGGTCCCCATTACCAGATAACTCAACATTCTAAACTAGGCCAAACCTAGATATTTTTATTAAAGTTTCTAAAATGTAGGGAAAAGGTATGTAATTTTTATTTACTACAAACCTTCATTCAAATTCCCAAAAGACATAGTTATGAAAAGTCATTTTATTTGTAACTGGCAAAACTTATGTTCAAACTATGAACAATAAAGAAGAAAATGAAAAAAACTAACTTCCGAAATTCTAGGTACATTGTGCTTCATTTATATTTGAAAATATTTATTCTTCTTTGCATAGTTAAGATTTAATACTTTTGTTTTTAAAAACTTCGCAAAAAAATATTAACAAATGCAATAAGCAACTATTTTTTAACTTCATTGAAAAATAAGAAAACTTAGTCATATTTATAAAAGTTTTTTAGTATACTAAATTCATAAATGTTCAGTTACTTAAATATCATTTAATAAAAGAATATTATGTAAAGTTTCTCCATTCAAATATTTCACCAGTGTTAAGTGAAACCCTTCAAGCAAAATTTATAGATTTCTATTAAAAACATACTGTACATTCTGTTTGGTACTCTACGCAATTCTTACGTAGTATTTTACGCATTGTGTACGCAGAGATTTACGTAGGTCAAACTAGTTGTTTTCGAAAGGAAAGTGAAAGAAACAGATGTTGTATTAACCCTCTAATGCATACTATTGCCATATGGCAACAAGTAACATAATCCACTTTATTCTATTAAAGTAGAGCTCCCTCTTGACATATCTGTGCTTTTTTTCATCTCTTACATTCAATTTTGAAGTTTTAGTTACTAATAACCCTCATAGATGACAGTAGTAAAAGTGTATTCAAAATTAAAGAGTGAAGTTATTAACTGTTGTGAAATTACGTCTTTGGCAGTATTCAAAGTATAATAATATTAGTACTAAATTACAAATAAATTGTTTTGAAAAAATAATTATAGTTCAAGAGGATTATTTTAAAATATATTTTGTAGTTTTCTAGTCATTCTTATCAAAATTGGAATTTTGTAGTTGGTTTATACCACATGGCAAAAATTTCCGAAATTGAAATTATTTAAATTCCAATGCAGATAAAAAAAATTTCAGTATTTTTCCCTTAATGTATGAGTATTAAAGACACAAATATATATTTTTCGGGATGAAAAAAAATCATGCATTACAGGGTTAACATCTTTAAAATGAAACTTTGATTTTTCGTTTCGAAACTTTAATGAAATGAATTTTTAATTTTTCGTGTGTTTTTGGCTTGAAATTTGAAAAAAAGTAAATATTATTGGCGTTTTAATTGGTGGACTTAAGCTAGTTTTAATCTTATTGGAACGTTACTTCTAGACACTCATCCTAGAAATATCACCAAATCGAGAACGTGTCCGAAACCTCACTCAGTCATTGTTATAGGAGCGAAAAAGACATTAACGAGGGGATAGTCAACCTCAAACTATAGTAGGTCTATTTAGAATGTAAGCTTCGAAAGCATTTTCCTCCCCCACCCGTCATGTGGTTTTCCTCGAAACGGCGTGAGTTTATTTTTTCCCCACCCTACTTAAGTTTGAACTGTCAACCTCACAGCAGAACCTCAAACGCGTAGTTTAAACTAGGAAACGCTCCCCCCGTTTCCTAGAAAACCAGGAGAAGGGATGGGGGAAGGAAGTGTTTTCGAAGCTTGCCTAGTAAATATACAAGGTATAAAGTCGTTGAACAACAGAAGTTATCTCAGAACTTTTAATACATTGTGTTACTTTGTCTGTCATTGTGTTACACCCCCTATACCGCAATGTGTCTACCTAAACCCTATTTCGAAACAGATTGCGACATGATAACGTCTGGAAACAAGACATCAGGTCCACAATGTTAATTCGTTGTCTTCCCGCGTAATTACTCCATCAAAACTATTGATTAACACCGTCTGCTGGACATTTAGGGGATTCCCGAAGTTCACACGAAAACACTTGATTATCACACTCAATCATGGGTTTTAATTGCCGAAGGTGAGGAAGTTTAGTTCGGGGAAATTTTGCTTAAATATTGACAGTTTACTGGTGTTGGTGAAACGTGTGCCTTTAGTTTCAAATTTATAGAACTATTTATAGACAACGGTGGTAATAAATGACAATTAAAAACAACTGTTTTAAATTAATATGAGTGTTTTGATTTGGCGACTTGTATGTTTTAATTACTTTTTAAGACTGCATTGTTTTGTGCATTTTTAAAGAGTTTCCCCAAGTCTATTGGGACCATGCATATCAATGTCTTTACTATAACATTTGTGATAAATTGTGTTGTCTGAGCTTTTCAAATCAAATGTAGGTCACAAACTTTTCTGTTTCTTAACTTCTAAACAACATCAATTATTTATATTTATATTTCAATTCCAAAGTTTCTCTAAGGAATATATGGAAACTTTATTTTAAGCACAAATGTCGAAACTATATAAGAGAATAGATTATACATATTCTTTCATAATTGTTATGCTTCTGCAATTTAATTTCTTTCATTTTAAAGTCGTAAAAAAAAATCAGATTTTGGTTTCTAAATCTGAAAAATGATTCATCCGAATTCCGAAAAATTGGTACAAAAATCCTTGCATCTACTGGAAACCTTTTTTTGTACGACATTTCTACAATGCATATCTAAAATACTCTGGAATTTCTAATCTCTATTTCATGTTTTGTAAGTAATTAGTTATTCAAACTATATTTGTTCATTATCCTAAAACAGCATTCCTTTCTCGTTTCAGTGTCAATGCTGACGGTTTCACGTCGCTGGACTTGGCGGTGATGACCACCAATGTGGCCATGGTGCAACTGCTGCAGTCGCACGGTGCATCGGAAAGTCCTAAATGTGAGTAGAACTCTCTTTGAGTTTAATTTTGATTTACCAAGTCATTCTATTGCATAAGAAAAGTACACTCTTAAAACGAACGAACGATTTTAACTCAGTCTGATTAATTTTCACTCCTCCAGTCTGGAAAATCTACTTCTCCTTTTGGAGTGGATCCTTTGTGTGTTAAACCTCCGACAGGATCACTCCAAACGAGTGATTGATTTTAATTCAGTCTGAGTTAATATTCACTCCTTTCCAGTGTCGAAATGCACTTCGCCAACTGGAGTGGATTTCACTCTTTTTTTTAAGAGTGTAGCACATTTGCTGCAACAGAAGCATAATTATAAAATCATGTTTTTTATGAGATGCTACGTAGTTAAAGTATTGTAATATACAGTTGAAAAGTTGGTGCAAGATTGTACCGGAATCATGGAACTATCTAACTATCACCACTATTTTGAGTAACTTTGATACACCAGAAAAGTGGTAAAAATACTGCAAATAGTGGTGGCACTTGGAAACCTGAAAGGCAACTAACCTGAAAGGCAAGAGGGTTGCAGTAACATTCGTTTGCACAAGGCTTTGAGTACCCATGAGAGGGTGGATGTCTGACTTCTACTCCGGGAGGGCGCCACCTCATCAATTTAGACGTGTCTCAGGGGAGGGGCAATTTTCTCCAGACGACGTGCACCCATGGTAAACTGCGCAGTAACCGACCACGGGACTTTCGGACTCGCAGATTTTACGAGCACGTTCTAAGCATGTACTCAAGACAACACAAATATCCATGTCT
This sequence comes from Hylyphantes graminicola, assembly GCA_023701765.1. Lineage (NCBI taxonomy): Eukaryota > Metazoa > Arthropoda > Arachnida > Araneae > Linyphiidae > Hylyphantes > Hylyphantes graminicola. Next base: position 45,200,829 of record CM043117.1, on the reverse strand, counting down.
TACCCGACAAGACGTTATTAAACATATTAGATAGATCTAATCGAACCAGAATTTGAATCTTTCAACTAATGACCATTAGTTTCGATAAATCAGCAGTCTAACTACTTGCCCAACTTGAGCTTATCTTCCGTCGGGTAAGATTGAGCATGTAGTGTTGCGTGTCTGAAATTTAACAGACCGGAAACCGTGTAACCTACAAACAAAACGTCAATTTTTTAAAAGAGTATGTTTAGAGGGTTAAATACCGTTTTGCATGATTGTTTACTTCGAAAGTTGAAGAATCGTGAGTACTTTGTAGGGGGGGGGGGGGGATCATAATTCTGAACTGTTATTGTGAGAACAAATAGAGTGAAAAAAATAAACTCGGTGGGGCTGGGTCGTTAGTCCTCTATTGTTGTATTTTTATGTTTGAAATATTTGTGGGTTTTTTTTAATTTGGAATTCGGAAAAGGGCAAATAAAAACAGAATTCTTGGAATAAATATAATCTAAATGACTGGTTACAATATATTAAAAACAAAACAATGTATTTATAGGATTTTTAAGTTACATTCAATATTAAGGAAAACTATTATCGAAAGGTTAATACGCTTCTTTATAAAGCAAAAGTTCTCACATTTTCTGCAATATTAGAGGTAAGACATTTTTAAAGACTCTTAGTCACAAAAGGAGGTCAATGTTGACATTTCATTTTGAGAAAGGGAAAAACACACAAAAAACTAACTTGTCCTCTAGAATTTGAAGTACGTGAAAAAAATTCATAAAATTAAGTGTAAAAAAGGCAACAGGAAAGTTAAAGGTGTTGGTATTTTACACACAACCGTATGTGTATCATTTCGTGATGAAATGTTTCGTAAATTAAAGATTATAAGCATGAAAAAAAAGTTTCGTTTCAGACATTCAAAAATTAGAAAATTTGAGTAAGGATTTACACTTTATTTAAGAAAAAGACAATAAAATTAAATATGTTAAGAAAAACATAGTTTAATAATGACTCTCTTATCTATTTTATCAATAATATTTTCATAATAAAATATACACAAAACTTTCAATACTGTTGCATAAATATATTCATTTTGAAGCACATATATTCTAACCCATTTTTTTAATCTGTAAACATGCAAAATACTGAACTTGGTGACTAGACATAATTTTTTGTGATATTGTTCGATAAAATTATGAAAGCATAACTTACTGCATTTTTTTTATTCCGCATATTTGTACATCTATATTATTACTTATTAGACTAGCATATATCTTATCAAATACGGAACTGTTTTTTTTTTATCTTCTGTACTTAAACGTAGCAAAACATATAAATGTAACTTCATACGTCGTTTATTTTGAATGCCAATGTTTTAACACACTTTCTTGTGGTTTTGATGTATCCTATTTTAAAAAATAAGGGCTAGGAAATTTTTCTCTTCGCAAATCAATATAATAATAATAATGGAGCTATGAAACAATACAGTAGTTCTGCCGTGTGACTGAGTTTTACAATGCAACAAATAACCAATGTTTCTTATGGATATATTGCCCATGCTCGTTGAAGCCTCAACTGATCGCCAAATGTCTTACTCCATTGCGCTGCGCTCCTTTATAACATTGCTCCATTGATTTGCACAAACCGAAAATTCAGTTGAGTTAACCCTTTCAGCCCCAGTGATGCCATTTGCATTAATCATCATTTTCATCATCATTTTTCTGATCATAATTTTTAAAAAATAGATCTGACATCCATTGGGATTGATAAAAAAATATTTTCTAATAGGGAAGAAAGTTTGAAGAATCGAATGATATGCTTTTTGATATCATAAATAGCTACACTCTAAAACAAAGGAGTGAAATCCACTCCAGTAGGAGGAGTGCATTTTCGACACTTTAAAGGAGTGAATATTAACTCATACTGAGTTAAAATCACTCGTTTGGAGTGATCCTGTCGGAGGTTTAACACACAAAGAATCCACTCCTATAGGAGTAGTGTATTTTCTAGACTGGAGGAGTAAAAATTAACTCAGTCTGAGTTAAAATCGCTCGTTCATTTTAAGAGTTAGACGATCAGAGAAAAATTCGAAAATGATAATGCCAAATTGTCATTGTTACTGAAAGGGTTAAATATGTTTGTAATGTAAATTTTCGCACTATTCTCCCCCCTATACTTACTTATTAAATAAAACATTAAATGTGCAACCACTCTGTGTATGTAACGGCATTATTAAGTTCAATAAACCTCGCAGGCATACCCAATGCATAAATAGGGGCTCTAGAGCGATGTATGCGGACCACCTAAAACAAGTACGTTTGATATGTAGAGCTTCCGTTGGATATGATTCAGCATGTAATGTTGTGTGTCTGAAATTTAACAGATCGGAAATCGTGTAACCTACAAACAAACATCAATTTTTTTAAAGAGTATGTTTAAAGGGTTAAATACCGTTTTGTATGATTGTTTGCTTCGAAAGTTAAAGAATTTTGTAGGGAAAAATCATAATTCTGAACTGTTATTACCCTGGAACAAAAAACCAATGTTTCTTGTGGATATATTGCCCATGCTAGTTGAAGCCTCACCTGATCGCCAAATGAATTACTCCATAGCTCTGCTCTCCATTATTACATTGCTCCATTGATTTGCACAAACAAAATATTCAATTATGTTAAATATGTTCGTGCGTTCACACCATTCTCCTTTTACTTACTTATTAAATAAAACATTAAATACAACCTCTCTGTATATGTAACGGCAATATTAAGTTCAATAAACCTCGCAAGCATCCGCAATATATAAATAGGGGCTCTAGAGCGATGTATTCTGACCACCAAAAGCAAGTACGTTTGCTATGTAGATGCTATCCATGACCTCATACATGGCGGTAGTCTCCTTTTTTTCACCTAGAGAAAAAGAGGGCACAGTACAGGAAATCAGCCTTGTTACCCACCACCATAGTTTTCAGGGCCGGCCCCAGGGCAGGGCGGACCGGGCGGCCGCCCGGGGCGCAATGATATAGGGGCGCCAAAATCACGGAAAATGAAAATAAACTGATAAAAAAATTAAGTCACAGGGTATCCTGAAACTTAAAAATTCCAAAATAGCTGAAAACTGTTTTTAAATCGAAAAGTTTCAGAATTTAATGCCTCAATGTATGATAAAAGTTAAATAAATAAACAAATTTAATAAACCTTGCTACATTTAAAAATTTACCGAAAATAAGTTAAAATCAATTATAGTAACTAGAAAGTGAAATGCACTCAGATATTGTTTCACGACTTCTTATCTGCACGCACGGAAACTTTTTGAAGTTTATTCAGTTATTGGCTGAGTTTCATCCAAAAATGAATTAACACGTTCTCAGAGTCCTCAATAAAGAAGAAATGAAAGCTACATATCAAGGGAAAACTATGCAAAACGAAATAATTGAATTATTGCATGAAAACATAAAGCATCACATCAATGAGCAAGTTCAAAAGGCCCAAATATTATTCCGTGATTCTTGACTGTACTCCCGATGCACTAATTTCGAAACCGTACGTCATCCTGCCAGAGGCAAAACAAGAAAGTTTTTAGTATGAGGGCCCGGATAAACCCGTTCAAGACCTCAAACAAAAATATAAAATAGATATTTTTCACAGTATGGATCAAGCAATAAATTCCTTGGAAACCAGATATAATTTATTAATTACTCACAGTAATTATTTCAGCCTTTTGTATAATATTTTTGGTCTAAAAGACATGCCCAGAAATGAGATACAGGCACATTGCAAAAATTTGGAAGTAGTTTTAACTGATGGAAATTCAATTGATATTAACGCTCTGCCTGAAACTAGCCGTTAAATAAGGATTGTTTCGTCATTATTAACAAAAAAAATAAACTCCTGCTGAAGTTTTTTAGTTTATCGCTACGCTCAAATTCGCACCAAACCTCAGCAGTCGGCATTACTGCTTACATTGCCAGTCACTGTGGCTTCAGGGGAAAAAGTTTTTAAAAACAAAAAATAATTTTAAAAAATCGCAGAACGATGGAAACGCAAAATCGGCTTAATGGATTGGCTATAGAACACCAAATTAGTGACAAATTAGACAAAAGGGCATTTTAATTACTTTGGTTAGTTAGAATTTATTTAAAACATGAGATATTAGTTTATTTAATTTTTTTCCTTAAGTGCCAAATTGGTGATTTTGTTAACTGATATGAGTTTTTAATAAAACGTTTTTTTAATGCTTCCTTGACTTACTGATATGGTCGCATGAGATTCACCTAAAAAAACGGGGGGGGGGGGGGCGCAAAATTAAGGTTTTGCCCGGAGCCCCAAAATGTCTTGGGCCGGCCCTGTAGTTTTGTTTTCTCTTTTTACGTGAGTTTTAGGTTAAAAACACTGATACAAATAAGATTTGGATTGTTATTATTTTGTGAAGTAAACAATGTTTGTTTATCTCACAATGAAATGGAAAACAGGTGGACATTATCTAAGAAACAAATATTGTTTTGTAAAGTTTTTTAATGCGTTATAAAAGAACTTATCTTATGAATGCTAATTATTTTGACTTTTTAAGGATACTGACTATTCTTAAAGGGGTTAATTTATTTCAAAATGTTAATTTATGCAAAAAAGTGCTTCAGTTATCATGTCCCAATAAATGAATAATTTATCGATTTTGAATGACCTTAAACAGAAAATTCAATTAAACTATTCATGATAAACTTTTTCTAATGCTTTAATTGCAATAGTTTTTCAAATTTTTATTGTATAGGAATTTATTTCTAATGCTAATGGCAAATTATTTAAGATTTCATAAACTACAAATATTCTATGCACAATAACACTTTCGTAAACCAACTGAGCCCCTAGTTACATTAGTTAGCACAAAAAATGCTCTTAATTTTTGTTGACTTATTTCAATACAAAAAATCAGTAATACAGATTCTTTTTTTTTATTTAATATTCGAACAAAAAATATTTTTCCGGAAATTTTCTGTCTTTTACATGGATTCACATGATATGGTCAAAATAGGTATTACGGCTTAATATGATGCAAAAAAAGGTTCGCATTGTCGGGTTCTCAAGGACTCATAGGGTTAAACATTCGTTCAAACATTTGAAAAATCATATAATCTTTATATCAATTATCATAAATCTATATAAAGTCATTACATAACAAGTAAAATAACCATTTCCTCATTTTGTGCTGGTTAATAAAAATAGAGCACCTCAAAAAAAAAAGTGACGTCAGGACACAGGTGCTTAAAGTAAACCAGAAGCATTAGCGTGAGAAAGCGGCAACTAACAATTGAACGATTTTTTTAATAAAATTGTTTGAAACTACAATTTTTTAATTTAAATAAATTTATACAATTATTTTACTAAGATCCATTCTGATCAGTTTTGAAAAACTAAGGCTGTTTATGGGTAGTTTCTTGCCTCTATTGGGTTTTCCGTGCCATGAGTGCATATACCATAAAACCCATTGATGAAAATATCAGTTACAATAATTTCAAGCCAGGAAAGCAGCTGTTCAAATACTTCTTCCACTGCGTCCGAATAAGTTTCTAGTGTGGCCTCTTTCCTACATCAGTCGTCTTTAATTGACCTGCATGCATTTCGCATGAGTCGTAGACAAAAATAAATTAATCATTCAGCAAAGTCTGTAGGTAGAACTTTTATTAATTAACTTACACTTCTTGCCAACCTAAGTTGGATAAATAGAAATATACTATGGAGAAGTTCCTTCCGCGGATGTAAAGAGTTCCATAAATTATTTGTGAATCCATCCAGAAAACATGTTTAAAATATTAATTTCGTTTAAAGTCTAACAGATTTGAATATTATTTGAGAAAATTTGGCAATTTTATCACAATGAAAAATGGGTTTTAGTTAAATTGTATTTAAATCATTTTGTATGTAAATATTACCATACAAGAGTTTCCAACTAACGGACCAATACCGCTTTTTCCCTCTGTCATTTTACTCTTTGTTTTTACCCAACTTAGGGTGGCACGGAGTTGGGATTCTTCATTATTACTTTTTTTTTATTTGCCTTGTTTAGTATGAGATATAAGCTAACGAAAGTATTGCAATTTGATAGAGATTTTGTGTTTTCCATGCGTTTTGGAGGTACTGTTTCCAAAAATATAATTTTTAAACATTGGTCAATCTGAAGCCGGCCAATCTAAATTGTCGGCCTAAAACCACTCTACAGCCCCAACTAAAAGATCTAGTCTTCATATATTGTATACTAGTTAATAAGGTTTTCGAGACATTTTAGCATGCGCGGAGGATAACTGTCTTAAAACTTTTTCTTGTAAGGTAATTTCAATTACAGCATGGAGTATACTTTAAATTAATTTTTTTCACTGGTAATTGAGACTCGCGTGTGGTGTTATTCACATTCCTAGTTTGGTTTTAATTCTTTATTATTAATAAGCACAAAAATATGTTTCGTTGTATAGTCTTTAGGTATCCTTATGCATTTCGTTATACCGACAGTTGAAGTCGGTAAGTTCATCTCTTGTTCATATTACAACAAATCTCATCTCCCACATATTTTGTGTATAACGAGTTGAATAACGAATTATCATTTGTGATATAAAAAAATAGAAGCTACTCAGTGCATTTTAATTTATGTTTATGATCATTTCTACTAAATTTGCATTAAAAAATCTGACATTTTACACATTTTTTTCCCAGTTCCTTGTGTTGAAAGCCGCTCTCAACATCTACAAAATCTCGTCAAAGAAGCCAATCGCTGTGTGGACGACTTGGGAACTTGTGTCCTCAGTGCTGCCACCAACGGCAGTCTTTCAGCAGCTCTCCTCAAGGTAAGTGTAGTGCTGCCATCTATGAATTACTCTTGAAACAATAATGTAGGTCCGCCATCAATACAGTTAGCCAAATAGTTGGTGCTGCCATCTAGGAAATTCTTATGAAAACATTACTTTTATTTTTAACAGTTGATTTATTTTTAGTAAATTTTTTATAAGCTTCTTTACATTACCATTTAATAATAAAGATCGAATTTTTCAATAAATTAATAGCTCTTTTAATTGTATTTATTTTAAAGGGATTTAAATATCAAGTAACAAATATGTGTTTACTTTAGCCATCCGCTTACATAAGGAATACGTTTTAGAATTTAAACGCTTTGTTTAAAATACTTTCATTACTTACCCAAAATATTCATTTATTTTTTCATGTTACAATTTACCAATGGAATTAAATCAACTATTTTCGTTAAGTTCTGAATTTTCTTCTGCTGGAGAAACCACTTTAAATATTTCTTAACTAGGCCTCCTAATTCTGACATTATTAAGAGAATTTATTTACCTAACGTAAAACACTATTTTCAAGACGTAGTACAAATACATATAAAGACAAAACTGAAAACACGCAAAAAAAAGTATATGTCTATTTTTTAAAGTCTGCATTTAGAGTAAGTAACATTAGATTGATTATGTAATACTAGCTTAATTCAATCAGTAATATAAAAAAAAATAATTGAAATACATAACCTTATAAAACAAATGCCATACTTTATAAATGTAAGCTTTTTTGACCTGCAAGCAAAAGAAAATAAATAATGGAATAACTTAAGCAAACAACTTATCTACCGAAGAAGAAAAAAATCTTCTGATAGAAAAAAAAGTTAGACCTAGAAACTGGTTTCTGAGCTGGGAAAGTAAAGATACCTCCCACAATCATTATCACAACCTGACTCTAAATCAAGCAAGAGCATAAAAAAAAAGTTTTTATTTTAACAATAGATTTTACTTCCCTTATATGCTTTCAATTTCCTTAATCTGGGCTTTAATAGAAAAGAGGCTAAAGTAAATAAAGTTGGGGTGGTTTTCTCAGACTCTTCGCGGCACCTGGTTGTTAAGGCGTTGGCCTTTATGTCCTCGACTTGTATAAGGTCATCGGAACTGAAAAACTAATTTGTTGTATGTGTGACGATATTCCAATTAAACTAAATTTTGACATTTATTTTCTTAAGTCACATTAATCGTTATTTTTCCTAAATGTAAATTACGATGCGCATCTGACTATGGTAAATCTATTAAACAGGCCAAAAAGGCGTACAATTAATGGCTACTCAACAAAGCCATATTAAGATTAGCAACACATGTCAACCCAATGGAAATCCATCCATAAACTACTTTGGATATGGGTATTTTTTTCCTTATAAAAGTAAGATGCATCTATGAGCATACTAATTAGTTCAACTTTATTACCGAATATTACCTTGAAACTACAAAAATGTTACTTTTGTTAACCCATTCACAACAAAGACAGATTTTTAAAAAAAAGTTAATGATGAAGTCTGTTAGGAATGATATAAGTTTACTGATTTAATACACGGTAAATTGTTACTCATTAGCTTGCAAAGCTGCATGTATTCATATCTATAAATGACATAATACCTAAGAGAATATGCATTTTATTCATAAACATACCTTCTCATTTTATAAATTTGGAATTATACCGGGGTTTTTTTTGCCAGTGACACAGCACAAATAAAATATCAACCCCGAAACATTATCATTCTTTCTTCAATAGTCATTTATTTAGGCTTTGCACAGAGTGTTTTCCCCTAAATATTTCTATCCATACCGAAAGAAATTCTCCGTATTACGGAGTAATAATTTTGGTATTCTGCCTCTTTCCTAGAAATTTACTGCACCTGTATACATGCGACATGAAACATCTAGGCCGTTAGTCGCAGTAAAATAAACGAATAAACAGTATTTATGTTAGTCTTCAGTTTACGTGTTAGTGCTTTCAATATCAAAGTTGTTGAAGCTACTATCAACTGATTCGCAAAAGTTCAGCTAATAATAAAAAGATAAAGGACGGGTAAAAATAAATAAGGATGTACGTTATGCTTTAGACCTGGTGATTAAACGCCACTAAATTTGAAATGAAACCTTTTAAAAATACTTTCGACGTTACATTTCCTTTTACGAGTACCACGTGTAGAAAGTGACTAAAAATATATTTTATACTTAATAAATCTACTAGGCTCATCATTTTGACAAAGGTTTAGATATTGATATATTCTCATTAATTATTGACTATTATTACTGTTCTAATTATTAACAATTATTGAAGTGCTGGGGTCAGGTCCGGATTTAAAGATTTGCCGCCTGCAGGCTACTATTCATTTGCCGCCCCTGTCTCAATAATCTACCCTTTGATGGAAAAGTAGCTGGTTAGTTGCAAAATAGAGTGGTATGTGCTGTTTAAAAAGATACACAGATTAGAATCATCTATATGTACCTTTACACACTAAATCGAAAGCAAAATAGTCGAATTTTTTTTAACTGTTCTATTTTTCTGTCAATTTCTAATTCCGGGAGGAGGGTCGGATGTAATTGGGCACCATGTTTGCTGCAAAATATTAGTACTTATCCGCATTAATGTACATTATTTGGTTTACGCATTAATGTAAATTATTTGTTTTTTTTTCTTAAAAATATTCATATCTTTATAATAATTTTTTATGCCGAATGCCGCTTTAATTGATCGCAAAATTTACCGCCCCAAAAAATTCGCCGCTCTAGGCTGCAGCCTACTTAGCCTATTTAGAAATCCGGCCCTGGCTGGGGTGCCCAATCGGTTAGGTACTCGTCTAGCATGCGAAAAAGTCCCAGTTTCGGGTCTGCGCACCGCCAAAATAACTACCGACCTATAAAAGGCCTTGCAGCCAAAAATTTCCGGCGAATAATACAACGTGTAAGGAAGTGCACGTTAAATATCCTTCAAAGTCCTAACGCTGCGTACGATGTCACCCTTAACGGCTGCGTTGGGTGCCTATGCAGGTGTCGGCTCGTCACTTGACTATGGTTCTAAATTACGACGCCCGTCGCTAATAGCCCTCGGTAGCTCTAGTGCGACGATTTTTAAAACCTAACCCAACTAACAATTATTGAACACGGGGAATCGTGAGTCAGTTTATTAACAATTAACAATTAAAATATTAAAAAATAAACTTTGACACCTTCTATTTACCATCAACTAGGCAAAATATAAACTGGCTTTAGGTTTCATGGGAAAATGGAAAATTATCGGTACATCTTGGGATGTTTAGCCCATCCATATATTGGGGCTGGCGGGGAAGCCTACACTCTTAAAACAAGGGAGTGAAATCCACTCCTGTAGGAGAGAAGTGCATTTTCGACACTGGAAAGGAGTGGATATTAACTCAGACTGAGTTAAAATCACTCGTTTGGAGTTATCTTCTCACACAAAGGATCCACTCCTGTAGGAGAAGTGCATTTTCGACACTGGAGAAGTGAAAACTAACTCAGACTGAGTTAAAATCACTCGTTTGTTTTAAGAGTGTAGTAGATAAGGAGCTTGTCTTGAATGCGGAATGTCCCAGGTTTGGGTCCGGGCATCGTCAAAATATTTGCTAGTCTGTAAACGTTTTACCATTCATGGAAAAAACACAATTTGAATTTGGAAGAGCTTACGAACAAAGAAATCAACTCCTGAAGTAATAAACTTTCCAATGCGATATTATTAAAAAATCAAAGCTATTTATCAAAGATCGCTATGAGTACTTCTTTGTCCAGTTAAGCCTCGTGTTTATACAAAGCCGTCAGCTGTGGCAAACAGATTATCATTATCAAGCACCATTCTAAATGAAAGATGTTGGCTTGATGTGTATTGAATGCATAATGCACCAATATTCCATGGCACACTTAAACCCATCACATTAATTTCGTGCAACACCCTGTTTCATCGAAGCGATCATTAATTTCTTTTAACCCCTTCCTTTTAGCTCCCGTGATATTTCCGGGATGGAGTGTTCAGTAGTAACGCTTCCAATATAAGTTTTAAACTAACTTAGATACACCAAATAATTTGCTGGACATTTGTGCAGAATGAACCGTGTCTCTTTAACATCAATGGCCTTCCACTATAAACCAATCGTCACCAGGACAAGAGGGAGGCCCAAACTTCGATGGAATGAGTGTGTCGACGAAGATTTTAGAACGGTAAAAAGTACAAAACTGGAGATCTTTAACGAAAACAAGATCAGAATATAAGAAGATTCTGAAGAAGGACGAAGGGCTGTCGAGCCAATAACGAAGATCCACCAAATAAAACACAAATAAAATTAACTTTTTTTAAAATGTCAAATTAAAAATGAATACATATATTGCTCATACGCATTTTTATATGAGATCCTATTATTTTTTTTAAACCTTAAGTTTAATTATTAAAAAAATCGGAACTTTCATAATTTTCTTGAAAATTATCCAATCTTTAAGGGGTTAAATCTACAATCACTTTACGGAAAAAGGAGACGGTCGCCCAGTTCCGTCACCATTTAGTAGGAAATAGGAAGATTTCGATGAATTAGCATGACACAAGCGTCCCTTTGCTATGATTATATCGGACGCGTGCGACCCTCTCAATTCGAGCCACGCGTCAAACCGCCACGTACAGACGCCATTCTTGACCACCTTCGGAATGACCATCAAAGGAGAGCCATCAAAATCTGAGCTGCAAGGGAAAAAACAGCAACTGCAAATTTTTATTTTTTGAGTTATTAACATCAGTACACATAAAGAGGAATAATCTATCTCGTCATAACCCAAAATATTTCATTTATAAGTCCTAGTTAAATCCGCATACAATTAAACATATGAAGGTATGTTATACATAGCTTTTGATGAATTATGAGTTTTCTTCATTTTTCTCAAAACTCAGTTTTTGCAGATACGGTCATTTTTCTTACAGCGACATCGGAACTGCTGTGGGAAAGTAAACTGTAGTACCTAGGACTAATGATCTTAAACCATTGTTGTAAGAACTCAATAATATTAACCTACAAAAATATTATGCTGAAAGACTGATTATATTTCACAGCAAATACAGGGTGGTTATAAAATAACGCTCGCTATTCGGAGTGGGCTGTAGCTTGAATGTATAATCCAAATGCAACAAAAATTGAGGCACTTACTAATCAAGAAGGGGGAAAAAGAATGGAATCATAAAAAAAGACAGAATCCTATAAAATAATCATAAAAAAAAATCATAAAAACAAACTCGTCTCTTGACCGGGTTTTAAATTACGAGGCGTCGTCAATTATGGCCAATTACGGCCAACACAGCTAATTACGCCTCGTAATTTAGAACCCTGGTCAAGAGACGAGTTTCTTTTTTTTTTCAAAAAGAATGGAATCATAAAAAGAAACTCGTCTCCTGACCAAGGTTCTAAATTACGAGGCATAGCCTATTATGGCTTATTACGGCCAACACATCCAATTACGCCTCGTAATTTAGAACCCTGGTCAAGTGAAGAGTTTGTTTTTAATGATGCCATTCTTTGTCCCCCTTCTTGATTAGTAAGTGTCTCAAAGTTTTTTGCATTTGGATTAATCATTAAAGCTACACACCACTCCGAATAGGGAGCGTTATTTTATAACCACCCTGTATAGTCTAATTCATAAATGTGGTTGTTACGGTTTACCTGCTCACGGCACCCTGATATTTGCTAAGGTTTCTTTGTCGATAGTGCGACGCTAAATTTTAAAACCACTTGAAATGCACAAACGTATAAACCCATCTATAGACTGTAATTTTTAGCCCGACAACTTTTATAATATTTAATCTTTATATTTAGATGATACTTTTTAAAATTTAAAACATTGAGAAGTCCTTTAAAGTTTACTATAGAAATAAAATTAAAAGTAATAAATAAATTCAATGTTGAAAGTTTTAATTCCACTGTCATACAGTATAAAAGTGTACCTCTTTGGGCAATTTGCCTATCCAACACCGGCTTCTGATGTGTTATGGTGTAGTACCATGGGCGGGTAAGCTGCCATAAGCACAACATTGAATTGGATCATTTTTGCTCTGAAATTATCAGTCTTCCAGTATACTTTCTTATAGGTAAGTCATTTGAGTGTTAACGACAATGGTCTAAGCCATTTGTGTAGTTAATACAGTTTACCTGCCCACGGCGGCTAGTACGGCTGCCTATTTTACACCTTGTTTAGTTCTTTGCCGATTTTCAAACACGTTTATTTTGAAAAGTAAACATACGTTGACATTTTTAAGAAAATGTTTTTTTTTTTAATCTTAGAGCGCGGTACGGGATTCAAATTTTTAATTTCACAGCAAGTATGCCTCTAAATTTATTTTTTATGAAAATAATAAATTAGAAGGTTGGAAGTGCAGCTTTCTATAAATATCACAACATTAATCTTTTCTAGCTCATTCACAAAACTTAATTAGTTTTCAGGAAAGTGCGGAAATGTATAACCAGAAAAAATATAATTACTTTTTTAAAAAAAAAAAAGCTTAATTTTGTGGGTGGTGCATAACAGATTTTTCATTAAATATAAAATGTGTCATTCAATTCATCTGCTTGTCTGTAGTCAAAAAAACACTTTGGCTAACTATTTTACTCCATTCTAACATGATTAACGTTAATTAAAGAAAAATGAAAGCATAACTTATACGAATTCACCAGGCTAAAAATAGCATTTATTTAATTAAACTCCTACACCATTAATTAACTGTTATTAGTGAATAAACTGAATTTGCAAAGAAAGTATGAACTTTTTCTCCTAAACATAAATTTAAAAAACGCACGCAATCTAAATATAACCTACATAATAAAGAAAGGCTGTTTAATTATCAAAATAAACGCTTTGGTTAATGTTTTCCCGAAATCAACAATAACATGCGTTTATTTCGTAAAGTAGACATACTTTGAATTTTTTATTTTTTAATATTAGACCCCGGAAAAGATTTGGATTTATAATATTTACTAAGAAATAATTTATTAAGCATTGAATGTTAACACAAGTGTATCTTTTTATAATTTGCTAATAATTCTAAATGATAAAAATACGACTGTTCTTAAATAACCAGTAAATCTGCTGTGTGGTATTTTTCTTAAACTATTTGTAATTTTTTTTTAAATAATGCCGTACAATTCTAAGCAAATATTTGACCAAATTTAAGGTATTGCTGCATTTCTGCTAAAAAGCTGAATAAAAATATCCTTCTTTAAAAGCATTTCTAATTGCAAATTATAACATTCGGACTGTCAAAGTTTTTACCGAGTGTCCACTTAAAATTTAAATATTATGGACTGCGAATTAAATTACATTTCTATGGTTTTTAATGATTCCATTCAACATAATAACTATTTGTAATTTATTTGAAATTGCAATTTTCCAATTGAAAGCGTTGAAATACGAAAAACATCGAAAATAGTGAAACAATTAATTTTTTACAAAAACTTTGTGAAAACTCTTTGTTAAAAACTTTAAATGATTCCAGTCATTTAATTTTATATTTGATTTATCAAGATAATGAAAACTATCTACTAGTTATTTGATTATTATTATTCTTGTATCTTATTAATTATTCCATTTGAAATTTGGAGAAGCGGGGGTATTATATGAAAATTTGTGGAGTAGGGAAGGAAATATCCTGAATTTGCTTTTGAAAGTCTGGTCACATTATTCATTGTAAAACATTCTACTTCTGACAATACTAGCAAGTAAAACTAAAAGTTGTTTTGTTTATCATCTCTACTTTCTTCATTGACCCCCTTTTCACGGTGCTACCTATATTCGGAGGGGGGGAGGGGGAGTAAAAACGTGCTTTTCGGCAAGAAAAAAAACGATGAACTCTCAAAGACGGGGGAAACGCACCACAACACTTGCGTTTAGCGGTTTTGGCGATTTATCTCCGTTAGTTGTAACCATTATTTTTAACGATGTAGGAGAATAACAAATAGTGGGGCTATTTTTAAAGGTTTTTGTGGTGGTTGTGATTCTATTTTAAGAAAAGAAACTTTCACGAAGTGAAAATAGTTTTAAGTTGCTTATTTCGAAAGGCTATTTTCTTGTTATTGATTGTAAAACAATTTTTGGAAGACTTGTTATTTTAAAATACACATCATTGCTTAAAATGTTTCTAAAAACATCGTTGTTACACAATAAAATGTTTTTTAAATGATTTGCTTGCTTCTTTAAATGCTTTACTGCTATTTTAAAAATGTTTGCTCAAAATTCTTAGAGGTTATATTCATCTCTGACCAAAAGCTTGAATCTCTTGTGGTACTTTTTTTACTTTCTCTAAGTAAATCCAAGGAACAAAAAAAAAGGATAAACAAAAATGTGAAATGGCAAATAGAAAATAAACAGAAAAAGCAACTTATATGAAATTGAAAGCATTGAATAAATCTTATTTTAAACAACTCATTTAGTTTAAATATATAAGGAAAATTTCATTCTCCCTTTTACTTAACGAGTAAATGAGAGCCTCTTTTAGGGTTTTGGGGTGGTTTTAATTATGCTTTGAAAAACAAAAATTTACGAAGTAAAAAATAGTTATAAAATATTTGTATCCTAATGCTATTTCCCGTGTTTCTTTTGTAGAAAAATGTTGATAAACTTGTTATTTGAAAATACACATGTGTTGGCTATAATGTGAATATCAAACACGTCGGGTTTTTTTAAATGTATAATTAGCTATAAATAAAACAACTAAAAACAGAATAAAATAATTTATTTTTAAAAAACTTTCCATGCAAATTCATAACTTTATATAGTTCATGACACTTTATTCCAAAAATTCACTCTCTAACTTTGGACGATTTACAAAATGACCCAACACAATTCTGAATCAACTTCTGCGAATTTCACCAAAACACGCAACCCATACTTATTCCTGAAACACCCAAATTTCACGAAATTACTTTTAAAAAAAACTATTCTATAAATAATCATCGCACAAAATTACCGTTTGGCGATGTTCGGATTTCCTCCCCAAACGTATCTGGCAACCTCTTTCACCGGACGCTTTTCTCACTTCACTTCTTACCGGTGGCTGGACACCCCGACTCGTTTGGCAGATCCGGTTCTCGTTCTATCTGTGTTTTTGTGGTGCACGCTTTTCTGAAATTCTATTTTGGATTATGTGAGGTTCTGTTGTTAGTTTGCGATGATATTGAACAGGATTTTTTAATGGATACACATGGTCAGATACCAGGTATGTGCAATGGTTTTTGAGAGTCGTCTTAAACTGTCATATCAAGCATGAATTATTTTGTTAAAAAATGAAAAAAATTAAAAAATTCGAAATTATCTTGAAAATAATTTTTTTATTGTTTTGTTATTATATCTTCCTATTTTTGCTGACGATTTCGTATAAAGTTATTTTAACACGGGCATGTTTGTGGCAATGTGTTAAGTGGCAACGAAATGATGAATGATAATAAATTATTTCTGGAAATTTGATTGGTGAGTTCCTTTCCACACTGAGAAAAGATCGAAAATCGGGGCACTGGTCGAAAAAATGTAAGAATGAAAGGTAAAAGGAAATAAGTCACCTGAAACAATCCAATTAATCTTTCCATTTCTGTGATTGTAAAAATGGTTTTTATTTCGAAATATTTTTGAAGAGGCCGAAGTTATTGTTTTACTACAGTTTCTCTTTCCAGTTTCATGCTTGGATATTTTTATAATTGCAAAATAATTTTTTATAAACAAAATTTAAATTAAGGACTAGAAATATTTTGTTCTCTTCGCATTCTGATTTTAAATTAATAACTTATTTTATTGAATAGCTTTGACATTTTTTCTGTAATATATTTAAATAACACCTAATAATTCACTTTTATATAAATATCTCATTTTAATTTTTAATAGTATCGGCTAAACTGAATAATTCATGGATATGAACGTTTTATCCTATGTGCCCTCCTTGGTAATGTTTACAGAATTTGTTTAAACACTTAAATTAACAAAGCAATGTGTATTAAAAAGAGAAATATATTAGTCCCCAAAGAGAAAAACAATATATATTAAATCTTAAAAATATAATTTTGTGCATATAGTAATATTATTTAGTAATATATTTTTTAAAGATATTATTAAATTCTAAAACTCTTTAGTACCATATCAAAAATATCATAACAAGTTACATTAATTTTACAAAAACAACATACTTTAAATTTGGCACCCATCAATTCAAAATACAAATATTTAAAAAAAATCAAATTTCATTTCTGCGCATTAACAACAGAAAAACCTTTATTCAATTTATTTTCAATATAAAAATGTTCATATTATAAATGACTTTAAAATGCTTGTCAAAAGCAATATCAGGCTTAGCCTGAGGACATGCTAAACAATATTTTCTTGATTTCAGGAGAAGGAGCGTCAGCTGTCACTATGGCAACGACGTCATCAGCTGCTCAAAAGGATGAAGACGGGATTTGATCACCTACGTGAGTAGCCTCAGTTTATTTGTGTTAAAGAAATAACCAACAAGTTAAATTATTAAAATATATTTATGTCATTTTTTTCTTGACAATGTTTAAACGTAGATTCGACTAGAAAAAAGGAAGGGATTATTGGCATTAAGGGATTATTGGCATTAAAGCATTTATTGGCGCTAGCGTTCAAAATATTTAAAAATAATAAAAAAAAATTATCAATAGTATTTATCATAATAAATAATAATAATGTAATAGTAAATAATAATTAATAGTAATAAATATATGAATAAACAATTATAAATAATGATAATTTAAATATGTATACTAATATCAACACTTTAATATTATTTAACGTGTGTTAAATACAAAAATTATTCTAAAAACTAATACATTTTAAAGAAAAAAGATTTATATTAAAATTGTGTAGTTTTTTAAATAATAATTATATAATAAAAATAAAATTTCATAAGTTACATATTTTATCACCAACCAAATATGTAAAAATATTCTCAACTACGATCCGATCTTACATGAGCTTCGTGATCATTCTCTTATTACAAAATCTGTCCAGAACTAAAATTAACTGAAAAATACAAACTGGGACTGTTAAAACTACCTACTCTCTATAAATAACCAACACCTTTTAGTGATGGAAAAAACTTAATTTATATCCCGTTTGCATACATTTTTGTAGACACTCTTCTTTTGACTTTATAATTATATTTACTGTGCTTTCTTGTCTTTGTTGAAGATAATGTAGAAGCGTCGATTCTAAAAATAGAACTGGCTCGACATTAATTTTTCTAGAAGATGAGTTTACGAAGTTTAAAATCGATATTTCTTTTAAAACTCGCACAAGAGGTAAACGGTTCAAATAATCTTCCAACATTCGATTTAAAAAGGAATGAAACTGTGAAAAGTCCAAATTTTGATGAAATCTTTAGACAATAGACATGTTAGACTAAATTTTTCTGACTTTTAGATTTTTTTCTTGAAATTTAAAATAGAATTATTTATAAGTAAAAATAGTTTTTCATTCTATAATTCTATATGGGTTTTTAGAAATTATTTGATGTTTGCGTCATATCTAAGCAATGCATACAGAACATATAAAATAATTTGCAGGTCACCTATTTTAATCATCTATCTTGAAATATGTAATTTTAGGAATAAAAATCTTGGTAATATGTAATATATTCTGAATTATTTTTCTGCAAATAATTATTTGAATAAAAAATTCATTAAGCAATATTTTCCTACTTACCTTTTTCTTATGATCTTTTAATAATTGGATGTTTTAATTTCAATGAGTTAACCATTTGGTATATCTTTTAATTATATTCTTAACAATCTAACCATCAGGTCAGTAAATTAAAACTATAATTTAATAGTTCAACTGGCATACTATCTACCATTTGTATGTCAATGGACATGTTTCACAGAAAACTTATCAATGGACATCTTGTCAATTAACAACTTTTCAATTGACATGCTTTTTGAGTGGCAAAAGTTCAACAGGAATAAAAAAATAAGGTGTCGATTTTTTTAAGGGAATTGATATCAATGTAATGGTTTTCTTTTTAATCTCGGCTCAAAACAAAAAATTATCTAACATTAAATCTGATTGAAATCTCAATTTAAATCAAAGAGCTATATGTAAGTGAAAATAATAAAAAAGGTTCATAATGATATCTCAAGATAAAACCATCCGACTCCCTTAACCAATGTATTGGGTCTCGTTTTATAATCATCAAAACCTCCAATGAAAAAAACGACTTTTCCGAAATTGAAAATACATATTTAAAAAAAACTCATTCTACAATAGTTTCTTAAATCAAATTTCACACTTGAAATTTCTATATTGACTCAGAAAAAAAATCATGAAATTTTTTAGTGTTTTAGTTATTATTAAAATATATTCTAGTTTAAATACTCTGGATAAAGTATTCACTTTCAAAACCATCTCTTAAAAAATCAGATATTTCTTTAATTAGTGTTTTGTCAATCAATTTGACTACGTGATGCTACTTGTTTCCATTATTACCTAACCATATTTAAGAACACTATAAACAACGTTCCTCGTTCATTGTTTTGTATTTTTAAACGAGAATTCGTTTACAACACATAAAAGTGTTTCCTATGTACACTCCGTGCCAACCTAAATCGGATAAAAACAAAGAGTAAAAAAGCAGAGGGAAAAGCGTGTGTGATTAGTCCGTTAGATGGAAACTCTTGTAAGGTAATATTTCATACAAAATGATCTGAATACATTTTAACCAAAATACACTTTTCTTCTGAAAAAATTCAAAATTGTCTCAAATAATATTCAAATCTTTTAGACCTTAAACGAAATTAATATTTTAAACGTGTTTTTTCTGGATGGATTCTCAAATAATTAATGGAACTCTTTACATCCGCGGAAGGATCTTCTCCCTACCATATTTCTATTTACCCAACTTAAGTTGGCAAGGAGTGCAGTGTGGGTCACTCATCATAACCCCATCAAGACCATCACGTATCTCAAAAATCATTTTCTTCTCATTGCCAAAAAAACACAAACACTGACATAAAAAAGCCGTTGTCCCGTTTATGTCTACCCCACAATCACGTTTTCCTGAAAACAACAATAGAACTCGACCTGTGATAAAATGGAAACGCATCGTTGGACCATACCTCATCTCCGGATCTTTGGATTTCATACAATAAACGCTTTGTGTTTGGTTGCAAGCGTAACATTCGTTTAATTACAAAAGATGTGGCCGAAGAACAAATGAAATATACGCCACGGAAATAGGAAACTGCAGTTTTAAGAACTAAGTAGGGAGATAAATTTAAATACAATAGATTTATTTTTGTAAATATTACAAAAATCTAGTTAGTTGATAAGATTAGTTGCTAGAAATATTGACCCTTTTAAAAAATCGGTTGAATTAAATGATTTTTAAAACTCTCGCAGGATGTCTTCAATTAATTATTAAACTGTTTTGCGTTACTTTATTCAAATAAAACGAATCAGAAGTAAAAAAAATACACAAGACCTGAACGAAAATCACAATTCAGGAAGATGGTTTACTTAACTATTTTCATTAATATTCTAGCAATTAAAAATTGCGAATTCTGGTTTGCTAAATTTGTTTGAATCTCTATTTATAAAATAAACATATAACATATTTTCATATATCTAAACATATTTTCATATATCTAGACATATTTTCGATACATCTTATGTATAATTATAGATTTCTTATCAAAGGTGTAAACAAAGTTATGCAAACCAAAACTAGTTTTCAAAGACATTTAATAAGAATTAATATCTAAAAAATATACAAATCCCTAAACCATTTTATCTTTCGAGCAAAACATTCCACCCAAAAAATATAAATGCCACATAAACAATACAATCTTCGATTAAAATCAACAAATGCGGCATCGGTCCGGTAGAGTTTTTAAACCACATAACATATTCGAATAATAACATATTCGAAAACATTGATTTTCCGTGTGATCATTCTTTCACCAGGTATGATAAACATCATAACAGAAAGATAAAACAATTTCGAAACAAAAATAGTATCCGCCAATTTAATAATAGATAAAGTTAAAAAATACATAGCCTCACCCTTATTTTAAAAAATGGACGAAAACAATACATGATGATAACTTTTTTGGCTCAAGGCCCCTATATATTAGTTTCTATTATTTTAAATTCTGTAGACCCCCCCCCCCCCCCCCCCAACACACACACCGAATTCAGTAAATTTGAAAGTATTTTAAAAACCCCACTTTGTTTTCTTCTTGACTTTTACTCGGACATTGCCTTAACGTGATTAGTATTGGTGTGATCGATGCTATAAGGAAGCCGATAAAATGGTAGCAAACAATTTGATGCATTGGCCAACCTGCACGATTATATTAAGACAACGTAGTCTCGTCACTTAACCGCAGTCAGATTAAAAACTATAAAACCCATCGCCAATAACCCATATGAAACGCGCGACTTGGACATCAATTCACCTGTACAAATTTTATAAAAGATGCATACGTTGCCTTCCAATGATATCTTGTCGATTTTTAGCACCTTTTTCTTCTAATGCAGAAACAATGGATTAAATTTTCAAGGTTGCCCTACTTTTGCGTTTAAAAAGAACCTTGTGAAACGTGTGCAGCCACCATGCGTATAAATGTTTTGTTTGCTTCGTAAGACTTTGAAATGCCAACTTACGCTCAATAAAAGACTGACCAAGATCTATTACTCTGAATAGAGATATGAAGTCTTTTCAATTCTTTTACTCTCCAGTAAAAAGAAATGTAGATTTCTTTTCAGTATGAAAGGTCTACCGAAGTATCAGCAATCGGTGATGCATATATGAAATGTGCATGTTTAATTTTTACTTCGTTAAGAAATCTTTTGTTGCTAGATTATGTAACTAATCTTGCCAAGTTTGAATATGCTTGCTGATATTGGACTTATTGTAATGCGAAAACTTATGAAAAGTTTATAACCGCATTTCGCTTTAGCAACTTTTGAGTACCATGCTGATGAATAGATATAGTATAAATTAAAAAAAAGTTTCATCATAACGTATTTGTTACAATGGAATTATATTCTTTATAAACTTTTGAATATTCATTCCACAATAAGACAGATTAACAAATTTGAGGTATTTTATTTCGGCTTTGAATTCAGCATTTATTTAACTACACAGGTTATGCTGTTATTAAAATTTTTTGCATTAAAATTTCAACAAACCTTTGATTTTCATTATAATAATACAGTTCAGCTAAGCGGAATAATATGAAATTATACCTAAAATATATTCTATAATTATAAAAAAAAAATACAAACTTAAGGGGAATTTTTTACATACAAGATATTATAATATCGTGCATAAAATTATCCTTTTCAATCCATCTTAATCTTTAAAATGCTAATAGCCACCGGGCAATAACAAGAAAATCGAGAAGATATATTGTTGGCCGATCCTAATCTACAACCCTCAGTTTTTACCGTCATGATGTGCCTCAAGGAAGATGAAAGCTTTACACGATCCTTTAAAACACTCTCACTAAAAGAATCAGTCGGACTTTATGAAGGGCTTATTTAAAAAGTGGTCCAACTCGAGTCTTGTTCATTTCAAGAAATAGAATTTTAGTTCTTCCGACCACAAGTCCAGTATATAGGATTAAACTGTTCACTTTTTATGGTCCAAATAAAGTTTTAGGCTGGATGTCTTACTTCGAAATGACATTCTGGTAAGAAATTATCGTAGAAGGTTTTTACTGTGCTCTTTTCGATTTTCAGAACTCATTTTGGGTTCATTTGACTACAGTAGCTAATAAAAGTTAGTCTTTTGAAGGCAGGATTCGAAAGTATTTTACTCGAGATTTTTAATATGCCTTTTGATTACGATTTTAATTTTGCTTGTGGGAATAACCTGTGTTGCAGTGTTTTAGAAAAATAAATAAAATTTCATTACATTTTTTAAAAAATTTATTAATTAAAGAAACTGAAAGTTTTTTTTTCTTTTAAATTTCTCACTTGCGCCAGTATCCCCTTCAAAACGGATAGGGTCTGAAAATATGAAGAACTCAATTTGTTGAAGAGTTGAGTAGTTAGACCACTGCTCAAATAATCCCTCCATTTAAAAGAACCATAAAAAAGCTGAAACTCATCCACGAAGTTGAACCTTTTAGAAAAAAGATAACTGAGATTTAAATTCTCTTTATTATTTTCATTCGCCTTTGTACGCCGTTTCTTCGCCGCCGAATTCTGCGAAAGGGTACAAAATCTTTGTCTGAGAAGTGACCTCTGCTGATAACTCGTTTCTTCGCTTTCTTTGGTGTCATTTATACCTGTGACGGAAAATCCTTCATCAATGGATCCCAAAGGAAAAAGGGACTATAAAAAACACCTATAAATTCTATTAGAATCCAAGGTCAGGACTTTTTGTTCGGTTTGCAGCACCTTGGTCAAACTAATCAATCAGGAACATGCGGTCTCATAACTGCAGATTGTTTGTTGTAATTGCAAGTGTTCCCCATTATGGATTGGTCGAGTATTATTGTTTTGGAATTTGAACAAAACAAATGTTTTCAGTGAGTAAATGCAAAATACGTTATTTCAGTAATTTAAAGTGTATAAAACGAAATTTTATTTAAAATTTAAGTATCTTAGGACTAATTTGATCCTAGTTTTAGCATTCTCCTGCAGCTTTCCTGGAATGCATTATCATTTCACATAGAAAAGCTCGAATAGAAAGTTTCAAATAGAAAAGTTCGAAAATTCTTTTGATTTTCTCTTCTTTGTATATTTAAACACGTATTCGACATTAAATATGTTGCAAAATGTGTAAAACAGTTACAGATAAAAAGAAAAAGGCACTATTAATTTATATTTTATTGAATATTCTATGCGCATTTTTTTTTTTTTAGCTGAATATATCTATCGCATTCGTTTTATTTTTTGCCAGAATACTGGTTAAAACTCCCCTAGATTTATAGTGCTTCTCTTTTCCCAAGTCTGTATTGCTAAACTTTCCACCCTGGTTATAAAAGCCAATCTCTTCTTCAATCAATCAGCTTTTAATGTGGACTTTTTATGACATCTTTCAGAGCTTAACTAAGCGAACTAAAGATTCCCCTCATTCTTGCATCATTTTCCCCTAAGCCTTTTTGCTTATCGAAACTTTATCCCCAAGTATTGTTTCCTCAGACTAGAATAATTTGGACTGATTGATTTGTTATGGAATGGACAAATAAACACGACTTGCGAAATGTGTTTTGACGCCAAAGTTTGTTTATTGGCTGTAAATATTTGTACTGGCAAATATACATACACGAAAAAGGAATGTACGATACCAGAGGGTTGGATTCTACCCCTTGCACTAGAACAAACTTCTTCCATTATTTCGATCATGCTATTATGAAGCCCTACACTCCGTGCCAACCTAACTTGCGTAAAAAAAATTATTAAGAGGGAAAAAGCGCGGTTGGCCGTTAGTTGGATACTCTTGTAAGGTAATATTTACAAACAAAATGATCTGAATACAATTTAACCAAAATATACTTTTCATTCTGATAAAATTGCCAAATTTTCTCAAATAATATTCAAATCTGTTAGACCTTAAACGGAATTAATGTTTTAAACATGCTTTCTGGATGGATTCACAAATAATTTATGGAACTCTTTACATCCGCGGAAGGATCTTCCCCATAGCATATTTCTATTTACCCAACTTAGGTTGGCAAGAAGTGTAGCTTTTTCAAAAGAAAGTTCACTCCAGTGGTCTCGAAACTTTTTGGCACTGTCTATGGTTTTATTTGTGTTATTCTGAAAGTTCAGCAACCGGGAAAATAATCATTTCCATGGAATTTTTTTAAAATAATTAGAAAAGGGGTTTTAACACTTTTATTTGTTATACAAATCTGGATGCACGGCAGTGCATCGCCAAGTTCATAACGAAGGCGGCACTGACTATCCTTTACTGGGACCATTTCGGCATAATTTTGGAGACCCAGTTCTTTTCTTCTACGCACTTTAGATTCGAGTTTAGACTTTTTTCTGGGTGTCCTAGTGAGACTTAACCTAGAAAAAAATTTCCAGCGTTCGAAATTCATTTAAGCCAGAGATAAATGAACCAGAAAAACGCCAAATATGTCCCTCACTCACTGACTCACTGACTGACTGACGGGCGATCATAATGTTTAGGTACAACGGCTTGTTATGGAGTTACGAAAATTGGAACACTTATAGAATAGAGCATGCATATAACAGGAAAAATCCGAAATTCGAAGATTTTACCCGGGGTTGGGCGTAAACTGATTGGCGCCCTTTTTCATAAGCAGTTGCAATGCTCTCCATACGCTGATATACCAGCGGCGATTAAACGTCGTCGCCAAACAATTCAAATAGTTATTTGCCTTCAGATACGTTAAAGGTTTTCATGTGTGGGATTTAGCACACGATATTACTAATTTAATGTTTCAACCTGAGCTGGCAACCAGCACCATGTTTTATAAAGAGCCATTGGTTGTTTGGAGGTAGGATTAACATCGCACAAGGGCTACATATGAGTAATGGTTGGAACCAATGCTTCACAACGGGCAAATGTTTTTTTAAGGATTTTGCTTGCAGTAACGTTGTACTAGAGCTACATAAGGGTTATTGGCGGCGATTCTCGTATTTTTTAAATCGTGGTCAAGTGACGATTTCTTGAACAGAATCTTTCAAACAGTACCATCGGATTTAAAAAAATATTTTTTTTTTGTTAGAAAGAAATGACATATACCAAAGGCTTGACCTATGTTTTATACTTTTTGTCCGTCCGTCTGTACGCTTTTTCGTCCGTCTGTTCTTTATAAGACGGTCTGTCATAATTTCGGTTCTAATCGTCCGATTTTAAAAAACTTTTTTTTATAAATGTATGGCTTCATATTTCATACTTTGTGTCCATCTGTCGGTACGTTTTTCTGTCCGTCTGTCAATCTGTCCTTTATAAGAATTTCTGTCATATTTTCGGTTCTAACCGCCCGATTTTGAAAATTATTTTTTGTTAGAAAGGTATGACATCAAACACCTATATTTCAAACTTTTTGATTTTTTTCTGTACGTTTTTCTGTCCGCCTGTCCTTTATAAGACGGTCTGTCATAATTTCGGTTCTAATCGTCTGATTTTAAAAAATCTTTTTTTTATAAAGTTATGGCATCATATTTCATACTTTGTGCCCGTCTGTCGGTACGTTTTTCTGTCCGTCTGTCAATCTGTCCTTTATAAGAAGGTCTGTCATATTTTCGGTTCTAACCGCTCGATTTTAAAAATTATTTTTTTGTTCGAAAGGTATGACATCAAACACCTATATTTCAAACTTTTTGATTTTTTGTCTGTACTTTTTTCTGTCCGTCTGTCCTTTATAAAACAGTCTGTCATTCTTTCGGTTCTAATCGTCCACTTTTAAAAATTCTTTTTTTTGTTGGAAAGGCATGCTTATAAAAGTTTAAATTACAACTAAATGTTGTGTTTGGCTATTTTCTTCTAAGGTGCATAAATTTTGTGTGGAAGCAGTTCCAGGTGACAGTTACTATTACAAACCTACTTGTTATTCTCTAAGAATTTCGGTGAGTATTAAAGTGACAGGACATCAGTAGGCTATTTTAGTTCTTTTAGAACTTCTTGTTTAAAAAGCAGTCAGAACAGGAAATAATTTCACTATAGATATTGTTTGGTTTCAGCTCTAGTGCGACGTTAATTCAATTGTTGTTACAAAATATACTTATAAAGTTATAAACTATTTTTACTGCTTGTTGCCACCAATATATATTTCTTTTAAACAGGAATTGTAAATATTGTACTAGCCGCAGTGTAAATCTCCATCCTATGTATATTTTATTAGGATACTGCCTATTCACTAAACACATTATTCATTATACTTCACTGTGTGTTCCCACTTACAAAAAGAAGTGAAATCCCAACAAAAACATCTCTGTAAAAGAGGGCCAAGTTCTTACAAAAAAAGGTCTGGCCTACAAAAGAAGTGAAATCAACAAAAAGACCAAGTTCAATGGAATTTGCTGAGTTAAAGTTCTAGAAAAAATTAAGCCTGGACAACCAAAGATTTGAAAACAAAAAAGGATCAAGTTCAATAGAAGTTGATGAGGTTATAAACCCCAAAACATTTTGTTTTAAGATGCAGCAACACATTCTTACTAGCTGTTTGTGTAACTTGGCCAATACGCATCGTGAATATGGAGTTGAACCCTTCGTACCTGGTTGAATTTCACCTCGGGGCGTTTGAGTAAGTCTGTATTTGATTTATCCCTAGTTAATCAAATGGTTAATCCTAGTGGTATTCTGCGTGGTGATGGCTATGTGTTGTATATCTATAGAACAATAATGTGCTGTGGTGTTTTAATAATGAACTATAAAGTTGACACATTTAGTTAGTTTGTATTATGTAGTTTTATGTATATATATATGTTCGAGATTATTACATTTCTGTTAGTGTTTTTATATTAATAAATGCTATTTGCAATTGAAAAAACAT
This sequence comes from Hylyphantes graminicola, assembly GCA_023701765.1. Classification (NCBI taxonomy): domain Eukaryota; kingdom Metazoa; phylum Arthropoda; class Arachnida; order Araneae; family Linyphiidae; genus Hylyphantes; species Hylyphantes graminicola. Next base: position 45,173,541 of record CM043117.1, on the reverse strand, counting down.
GTATTTCTCCTTATTCAGCTGAAACCTTATTGATAATCAAGTAAAATAATATAAAAAAAATGTTTTAAAAATTTTAAATAGATCAATACAATAGTCGATGGAGATTGGAGCATTTCTTTAGATCACGTAAGTAAATGTAGCATCTCGTTTTCCAATGCTTGAATCTTGTAGTAAAACCGCTAAGCTTTATTATAATATATGGAGCTTTGATTACTCTTTCTTACTTTCTTTGAAGGAAATAGAACGATTACCTTATTAAAACGCTTCAACAGTTGCAAACAGCTAAATGTTCATTCAGATAAGTATCACCAACTGAGTGTGATGGTAATCCTGGCAACAAAAGCAAACGTTTTTATTTTTATTATTTACCTGCAACGCATATGGTACGACTACTATTTTACCCCTTTCCACCCGAGAGGTGCGCGTCATTCACCACTAAACTAAGGATAAATCAAATACAGACTTACTCAAACGCCCCGAGGTGAAATTCAACCAGGTACGAAGGGTTCAACTCCATATTCACGATGCGTATTGGCCAAGTTACACAAACAGCTAGTAAGAATGTGTTGCTGCATCTTAAAACAAAATGTTTTGGGGTTTATAACCTCATCAACTTCTATTGAACTTGATCCTTTTTTGTTTTCAAATCTTTGGTTGTCCAGGCTTAATTTTTTCTAGAACTTTAACTCAGCAAATTCCATTGAACTTGGTCTTTTTGTTGATTTCACTTCTTTTGTAGGCCAGACCTTTTTTTGTAAGAACTTGGCCCTCTTTTACAGAGATGTTTTTGTTGGGATACAAAATTGTCTTTCAACAACAGGCCAAAGACCCAACAAAGTTGGTCAAAAAATTTAATTTTCTATTTCGTTTAATTCCACGAATTAAACACTAAATTATTTTTTATTTTTAAATTATCTATATTTCAAAATGCAAACACACATAAAATCACGAGCGAGTCCACTAAAAATACTTAATACCTTAAACACCCCTAAAATCCTAAATTCTTTAGTACACTACCTCTGGTGTACCGGGACTGTGTCTACAGACTATTTGCAAAGGGTGTCGAACTCTAAATATTTTGTGCCTGCGTGTATTATTGGAAATCTGTTATGAAGGCGAAGGTGATCGGAAGTTTACTTAGCTGGATAGGGAAACTCATTTCCTCGAGGTTTGACCTTGGGCCTTGTTATGGTTCCTCCAGGGAGATATTTAATATGGGCAGTCTATGTTGATGCTAATGATCAGTTTATATTGGGCCAGACTATATTAATTTGGGAGGTTCTAAAATAATATTTGTTCGATTTATACATATTTCTAAATCCCGAAAGATATTAAAATCTTCAGAAAAATAATTTAAGTGTTATATAAACTTTTGTTTTACATGCTAAAAGCATTTTTTTCCTATAAAAAATCCACTGAAACAATATGTAAGGCTTCTTACAACTAGATACAATTCAAAACAAAAGGCTTAATTAAGAAATACTTTTTTTTCCTTGCTATGTCCACATTTTCTATTTATAACTCGAAGAAATCTTGATTCGTTTCTGATTTACTATGCAAATAATGCAATCGTTGTCACGTTATACGACTTTTCTTTGCGTGTTAGGGGCACTTTTCAAAACGAAAAGCAATATTGCGTTGTGTGATTTTTCCTCAAGTTGATCACGCCGTTAATTCCAAAACGCAACAAGATTATTTAAGTTGTTTTATTAGCTACATCAATCGTCATTAACTTAATTTATCATCTAAAATAGAATTTTCCTTTTATATTTCAATCGCATTTTATTCCAAACGATTTTCCTTTAAGAGATGTAATTATTCCTTGCAATTTGATGCCTTTGTTTCGCTTATACCAACGCAAGTCAAATTACAACGTTCAGTTTTAATGTATCAAGAGAACAGTTTTCCTCTCTGTCCAATGCCTTTCTTCAAATTCTGTGCTCTGAACATCTTGTTTTTAAGCAACAACACAAAAAAAAAAAATCGAAAAGAAATCGGCGATTACGGATTATCACAAAAGCCATTTTCAGTACATATTTTCTATACCACTAAGCTAACCATTTAAAATACTCAAATTTAGAATGTTTTTTAGGAAAATTTCCAGAATTGTCCAAATCAGAGTAATCGCATAGCTCTAAACAAGACTATATTTCAAAGAGCAAAGTCGTTAAAAAAATATTACTATTTTATTGAAAAATTAAGACTGTCCATTATGAATTTCAAAAACACAATCAACGGCTTATTCCATTCTCACAAAACATAATAAATTCAGTTCAGCGTGCGTGTTTATCTATGGCCCACATGCATTTCCAACAACGCATTATTTCAATCACTCTTGTTCCAGGTATAAACTTGGGGGTGTCAGGAAATGGTTGGAGTATTAGAACGAACCCCCTCGAAATTCTAGATGTCTCGCCACACCCCTTTCTATTGAAGCACCTTTGGTGACCCCTGCCCATTAGTTAAAGGAGGTAACTGAAGATAAGAAAACTACCGGACACCGTAATACGAGGGATAATGAGAGAGTATTGAATTTCATGGGTGAACTTCAGGGAGAAAGCGACCTGTGTCCAATGGTGTTAGAGTATGGAATTGGCCATTCTTCTATTTAAGCACCTTTGGCCATTCTTCTATTAAAGCACCTTTGGTGACCCCTCTCCATTAGTTAAAGAAGATAACTGAAGATAAGAAAACTACCGTACACCGTAATACGAGGGATAATGAGAGAGTATTGAATTTTGCGGGTGATGTTTAGGGGGAATGCGACCTGTGTCCATGATGTTAGAACAGTGGTTCCCAACCTGGGGGCGATCGCCCCCAAGTGGGCGATTTGTGCTATCAAGGAGGCAATAATTAGTTGGGGGGCGATGAGTATTCAAAAGGAGAAATTTAAAACAATACATTACAGTAGAACCATTCTCTAACAGTTACCCAATCAATCAATTTTTACTATCAACTCTCTTAAATTATCCAGAATTCAGTTTAAAGATCTTAGTTATTTCACTTTTGGTCCTTAAAATATCTGTTGAAATATACATCTTTTTTTTTATTTGACAGTGACCATATGAAGCTGCTTCCGTTATTTTTATAAATGGTAGTAAGTGTTTAAAATAATAAAATTGCTTTATTAGTTACATTTTAGCTCAAATTATAATTAGACAGAACATGACAACTAAAGGGGGGGCGATGGGTGTTAGTCAACCTAAAGTGAGGGGAGATGGTTCAGGAAAGGTTGGGAACCAATGTGTTAGAGTATGGAATTGGACATTCTTCTAATAAGGCTTGGAGGAAAAAAAACATTTACTCGGTTTTCGTAGACCCATTCCATTCATTTCCGAAGATATCTTATTAAGTTAGGTAATAGTGCTTGTTTGTATAGTTAGGCTGGTAAGGAAATGTTTTTTTTTTTTTTTTTTTTTTTTTTTTTGCAAGGCTTACTGAATACGAATAACTATAAGTGCTGGATTACGATATTTAAAGGATTCGGAAACTTTGCCAAGAACATAAATTAAGGCTCAATTTATTTGCATTTATTATCAAACAATGAGGGCATTGTGAATTCTTTATTCATGAATGTTGATCCATATCAAATTGCAATGTATTGGTAATACGCATAAAACAATTCTGATTTTTTATCATTAAAATAAAATTAATAAAACTATATTGACACAGTTCTTAAAAAAAAAACTTGTACTAAAAAAAATTTAAGGTAATGATAATTTTTAATTATTTTTCCTCTTCATATTGCTTTCTAATTAAATAATTATCAGGAATCTCGGTACGGCATAACTTATTTTAGAATATATAACTGTGAAATGTTTACATTGTTTCAAATATATAATCGGCTCTCTTGGGATTGTGCAAAAAAATATTCTGTTATATATAAGGAATATCCTTGAATTACGCATTTTTTTGTGACAAATGGTTCTTAATTTCTGACTAATTAACAAGTTATTAATTTAATTTTTTGGTTCAATTGCAGGTCCCCCTGACCCACCCTTAAGTGTTCAATTGGAAGTGGTTGGAACACGATCATTGAAAGTGAAGTTTTCGGAGCCAGAGACTGCTCACGAAGAGTGCAGCATTGTCACAAAATATAAAGGTAAGTCTTCAATAAACAAATACTATTAGTTAGGTTAGGTTTTGAATTATCGTCGCACTAGAGCTACACGAGGGCTATTGGCGACGGGCGTCGTATTTTAGAACCACAGTCAAGTAACAAGCCGACACCTGAATAGGCACCCAACGCAACCGTTAAGGGCGATCGTACGCAGCGTTAGGACTTTGAAGGAGGTTTAACGTGCACTCCTTTACACGGGGTATTATTCGTAGGACATTTTTGGCTGCGCGGGCCGTTTATAGGACGGCAGTTATTTTAGCGATGCCCAGACCCGAACCTGGGATCTTTCGCATACTAGGCAAGTGCCTAACCGACTGGGCTCCCCAGCCCATAGTACTATTAGTCAATGTGCTTGATTTGTGATAGACAATTAGCAGTTTATATTAACCCTTTCAGTCCCAATAACAATTTCGCATAATCATTTTAGGAATTTATTCTGATCGTCTATAGCCCTTTATGATATTAAAAAGCACATCATTCGATTCTTCAAACTTTTTTCTATTAGAAAATATTTTTTATTAATCCCAATAGATGTCAGAACTATTATTTTTTTTTTCAAATTATGATCAGAAACATGATGATGCCAAATGGCATCACTGGGACTGAAAGTGTTAAACATGTTACCATTATAATTTACCTATAGTTTCATGTTGATCAACAGATAACCATCTGATAACAATAACTCAATTCGGTAAAAGAAATGATATATTTATTCTTAACATGGATGGAATATCTTGACTGATGGTTTCTATACCTGACATTACTAAAACTCGTGTTCCAAAGTTTCTTTAAACTGATTCCGACTCTATTATCAACCTAAACATTCCTGCCTCCGTTACCAAAAACCAAGACACGCATCAAACTGTAGAAGAAGAAGAAAAAATCGCTTTCACGATGAAGACCGAAAGGGTCAAACCCCGTATTTCCGTGAGAACCAAACTACCCGACGAGCCCCGAATGACCCCACGCACAACAAACTGTAGGTAGTGTTCTTTTCTGAGAATGGTTTTATTTGGCTTTTTGAAGTTCTCTTGAAAAGCGAAATATTATACTGATTGAAAGGGAATTTCAGAGGATAAAAGAATTGGGAAAGGGAAACTGTTATTTAAACTGTTCAGAAAGAAAATTAAGGGTTTTATTACTCAAAAAGTCGTTTAACTCGGTGTAATTTGTGTAATTTAAAAGATTTAACTTGGAGAGGTTTAAAAGTTGTTGGAAATTTATGAACTTTCATGCAAAATAATAATAAACGCCAAGAAAAAAAGACAGAAGCAAAACTTTACTTACATGGACTTCCACTGGGCAAATTTTCGAAAAAGCTAATTTTTGAAAGTTTAAGAATCTAGGTATGGGGGAGGGAGCAGCACACTGGCAAGTTCATATAGGTACATTTAGTTTCAAAAAAATATTTCAAAAACCAGTGCATTATTTTCTTGCTTGGTCCTGAGTTTTGATTTTGTAATAACATATAAGTATCCACCAGTAAAATATATCTAAGTAAGTATTTTTTTATTTGAAATATTTTGCTTTTAAAAGTGCTAGGTTTTCAAATTGTGAAGTTTTTTTTATGGGACGGGGAGGTCTTTAAAGTGCGAAACTCTGTGGTACAAGGGGAGATTTTTTGTCTTTTAAATTTAAAAAAAATTACATGTATAATACGATGAAGATGAAGCAAAGATCACATGTGTGTGCCTTTTTTAACAGTCGAATGGAGCTGCTACGAGGACTTCTCCGTGCTGTCCGGCTCTGTGGAGCTGCCGGACGTCCAGCGGCCGGAACTGGTCATCCCGGACCTGACCCAGGGCACCACGTACTTCGTGCGCGTGGCCGCTGGCAACGGGAAAGGGTTCAGCGAGTGGAAGAGCGCATCGCCCCTCTCGGCCACTCCCTCATGTGAGTAGCTTTAGAAAAGTTTAGGCTGGTACACTGTAAAAATATTTTTTTTTTACAGAAACAGTCACCTGATGTAAAAGAGAAATACCGTATCCCAGGTAGCACAACAATTTTGGCCGAAATCGCATGAGTATCAGCCAAGCTTGGAGAATATTGGATGAAATCGATCATTTTCACTAGCGAATCATATGTCCCCGTTCTTTGTGGTTTCATACCGGAAATTCCGAAAAGTGCAATCTTATAGTATTTTGCAAGTGTGAAAGGCAAATATTATGTTTCGCAATATTTTTCAATCATGAATTTTGAATTGTAAAAATTTTTTCAAATAATATTCAAAACAGTATTGCATCCCGATATTGCCCAGCGTCGGTAAAACGTAGTCCATTATGCATTGGGCGATGGGTATGAGCCGAGATTGACCAATACTGCTGTGATACTACGGTATAGTTTACAGAGAAAAGCTGCTTTTTTTACGGAAAATTTGTAATTATATAGCAAAACCTGGTTTTCAACAGACAATTGAAGAAAAAAAAGTTGTCAAAGCAAAAAAAAAACATTACCTCCCTCCGGCGGGAAACATCATAGATTGAGATAAAATCAGTGATAGAACTAGCCTGGAGTCACTAGATATACAGAGACGAAGTCTATTACATAGACAGAGTAGTGACTACCTTTTCGATATGACTAACTAGGAACTTGGTGAACGCGATGAGCAAATATTTAGGTACTCTTAGCTTATTAGTGAGGTTCAACTACAACTAAATTAACTGTAATGTGACTAAGCAGTTGAGGCTAGTTTAATTTAAATAAGACACACTTTTGATAACTACCAAGGTACATTAAACATATTATTTTATCACCTCTTTTCATATTGTTCTTTGGTTTATAATTTGAGATAAACTTTCCAAAACTGTTGCGATGTAATTGCGGTATAAAAAGTCATTTTGTTTAAAAATTAAACCCTTTATATCAATAGAAAACCCCGAATATCTCCCATCTCGTAAATAAAACCATGTTCATTACATTTCTATGAATACGGAAGTGGAACTGATTAGTATCAAGACACATTTTCCCAGTCTTCTTCCCATTGTTATTTGTGTACCAATTTTAAGTAATTTTACCTTATTTCAAAAAAGAGATCTGTAATGTTGATGTTTTTTATTTACTTAGGCTGGCGTGATGTGGAGGGTAAAGTTCCCCGTTCCGCTGGTCGGATGGGCAAATTGGACGACCTCTTTCATCAGATAATTAACTCCAGGCCCGGATATGCCAGCGAAATCAGAGGTGGGTTTAGTATAGCTTATCACTCTTTCAAAGTACTACACTCCATGCCAACCTAGCTTGTGCAAAAACAGAGTAAAAAGACAGACGGAAAAGCGTGGTTGGTCCGTTCGTTGGAAACTCTTGTAAGGTAATATTTATATTTAAAATGATCTGAATACAATTTAACCAAAATAAACTTTTCATTCTGATAAAACTGCCAATTTCTCAAATAATATTCAAATCTGTTAGACCTTAAACGAAATTAATGTTTAAAACATGTTTTCTCGATGGATTCACAGATAATTTATGGAACTCTTTACATGTGCGGACGGATCTTCTCCATAGCATATTTCTATTTACCCAACTTAGGTTGGCAAGGAGTGTAAATGTATATATGCTTAAAAAACATAAAAGTGTGCTGTGGCACAAAAATTTGAGTGTATTAACTGGACAGTTTGGGAAAATCTAAACCTTTAAATCGAACTTTCTAAAGATTTGTCAGTGGTGTGTTTGACAATTCTAATATTCAGAGCTTTACAAAAGCTTTAATGAAATGGTAAATTGTAAATTTCAAAAAATTTCAAGGAATTGATTTACAGTTTACCATGTGCAAGACTGCAAGTAAATTTATAACAAAGTTTTAATTTATAACTTATTTAGTTTTATGACTTAGTGAAATCGTTAAAAAATACTAGATTGCATTTTCTACTTTTCAGTTTGAACCAACATTAAGCGGAGAGCATAGAATGGAATGAAATGACTACAAATCACAAAACACAATAAATCATTACTGAAAATTTAGTACAACTAATTGGAGAAAACCATATTATTGATTGGAATTAAGCAAAATTTTCAACAAAATCTTCAATTAAGCATCATTTTTTTTCTAGATTTATCAGAAACTCCCCAGCAACAAAGACGACAAGTGAGAAAAAGCATCAAACACCTCTTTACCTCAGCTCCAAAGTTTCAAAAGAACATGAAAAGGTAATTAACGGATTCCGAGTTTTAAAAATAATACCAAAGTTTATTTTCATAAAGGGTAATGTAATTGTTTTCCTCTTTTTTAAGACCATTAAAAACTATTTATTTAGAAACTTCTTGAAGATGAGAAAAAGAGTTTTCCTATTTATTCTCATAATATTTTAATTGATTAAAAAGAGATCATATAAATCTTAATTTCCACCTTCAAGATAATTGAACTTGGCTAACCAACGTTCCTCATTTCGTGAGTTCCCACTTTTTCTTGCCGATTAAAATCGTCAGCCTTTTTGTTTTCGGCTAATTTTTTCCGCTTAGTAAATGCGCCTAATTTGCTTTTCTTCCGAAAGTAAAGTTAGAAAACTGCACTCTGTCTATCCGTCCGCATAATCTATATCGTTACGATGTCAAATATGATGTCTTCGCTTCAGGTATCATAAAACGATGTCAATACGATGTAAATTCAGACACATTTTCCGCAACAGTTACGGTGTCATTAAGGAACCAATTCAGGCAGTTTCCCTCTAACTGGCATTGGGTTACAGAAATTCCAACAATTTTTCGAAACTGTTACGAAATCATTGCGGTACAAAAATAATATTTCCGAAGAATTTGCGATGTCAACGTTGTATAAATTTTAAAAAAAAACTCAACTAAACTATTGCAATGTTATCCAAGTACAAATACACAGTTTCCCCTAAACTGGCATTGCGTTTTTTAAATCCAGACAGATTTCCGAACCTGTCGCAATGTATTTGCACTACATAAATTCAGTCATATTTTCGAAAATTGTTACCATTTCACCGCGTTATAAATTCATTCAGATTTTCGAAACTAATACGATGTCATTGCGCTACATAAGTTCAAGTCAGATTTCCGACATTCTTACGATATCGTATTCTACATGCGTGAAATATTTGTGTTCCCAGGGGCGTCTTCCTGGCCTGCCTGCTGTACCACGAGGACCGCATCATCGTGACTGCCGAGGACACGCTGCCCATCCTGGAAGTCGACGAGACATTCCCCTCGCCCCTGCACACCGACTTCCACTGGCTCATGAAGGTATGGATAATCAACACAATCAATCTTAACCCTTTCAGTCCCAGTGATGCCATTCGGAATCATCACTTTCAATATTTTCCCCCCAAATATTTATGTCCAGTTATGACATCCAAACACACATCATTCGATTCTTCATACTTTGTTCTATCAGACAATATTTTACATTTATCTCCAAAGAAGTCCGAACTACTATTTTTTTTTAATTAGTAAGAAGTTAACAAGCGTTTCACCTGGTTTTAGAAAAGTTCACTTCAGTTCCACATATTTAAAACAAAATTTAAACTGTTTTGGTTAAAATGATTACTAACATTTTTTTAATATGGTCATATACCTTAAAATATATAACTCGAAGCGTTTTTAGGTAATATATACTTTTTTTATTTTGTTGTTTTCCACAGTTAAAAATTTTTGGCATTATTTCAAAAACCATATAAAAGAATTAAATGATTTTTTTTTCTTATGGAACTCTTATTTTTGAGCTAAAATAAACTTATTTTGTTAATGTCAGATGTTACTGTAGTGTAGTAAATTTTTGGGACTGAAAGGGTTAATTAAAATTAATTTCTACTCTTAATTCACTGTTAGTAAAGTTTATTAATTTACGCTGTTAAAAATTATGTGCTTTGTTTCACCATAATAATGGTTCATAGTAGCTGCGACGCCTGTGTGGTGAAAAGTTTCACCGTATTTTGGGTTTTCGGTTGAACCGTTTTTCAGGTTATGGAAAAAATATAAATGGTTGAACCAAATACTGGAAATGTGGTGAAACAGTTAATCGCACAGCCATTGCAACTACTACGAACCGTTATTATGGTTTTTTTTTTTTTTTTTTTTTTTTTTTTATTATCCCAAGTGTATATACACAAATCCATGGACACACAAAACAGGAACACAACAATTAAACAATATCAAACAAGTTGAAAACATTAAGAAAGTCCAAAACTTGTAGCGGGTTGGCAGAGAACAGTTCCTTCTTTGACACGCCCATGCAATCAAGAAGATGTTCGGGTGAAGCCTGATTTACATTGCAGATGGTGCACGTCGGGAAAACCCTTTCTCCATTAATAAATTTAATCTGTCTCGTATGGCCAGTACGAAGACGTGACAGGGAGGAAAAAGCATGCCGACTCAGGCCAGAGTCAATGTAGGTTCCAGGCTTGTCGGGCACGTACCAGTGGTGAGATACTCCTTGGAGAACTTGCTGTTTTAGTGCCTTCTTTTGACAAGATTTAAAGAGGTCGAAGTCGATTGATAAGTCCGGAACAGCAGCAGCCTTAGCCAATTCGTCGGCCGTTTCGTTTCCCTTCAGGCCGATATGGGAGGGAATCCATTGGAATGTTAGTGAGGAGTCCTTGTGGAAGGAGTCAATACAGGTCGCGATTTCTTTTAGTATTGATTTGGAACTAGTGAAACACTTTTGGAGTTCCTGAAGGGCTGATAAGGAATCCACAAAAAAGACCATCTTGTTTGGCGAGGATTTATCGAGGTATTTAAGAGCCATCGCAATCGCTATCAGTTCAGCATTAATGACTGAACAGCCTCTGGGATTAGTATGACTTAGTTTTTGAATCTGGTTTTTGGACTCGATAAATACACCGCTTCCCGAATTTCCATCAGTGTCCTTAGACCCATCAGTGTAGACCTTAATAAATTCTGGGCCGAAGTGATTTATCTTTTCAAGAGCAAGGGCCCTCAAGAGACAAGGGAGTTCATCTTGCTTTCTCACAGAATTCCCAATGGAGAGATTGATGATAAGCTCTTTCCTTTTGTGACACGGTGGGAAGACTGGAGAGCCAGTTAGTTTGTTAGGGCAAGTAATAGGTATTTCGTTTTGAAGGATTGAGTGCATAGGAGATTTCTTCTTAATTGTTATTATGGTGAAACCAAGTACAAAATTCTTAGCAATGTATTAGTATACATGATTCATTCCGGTCAATTTTAATTGATTTATCATTTTTCAATCTTTGCCTGCGTCCAATATACTAATATTTTTTATTGTTTGGACTAACTTGATTAGGCTGTCATTCTGTCTATGTAAAGCATGAAACAAAAATAAAAAGTATTTTCGCCGATTACGCCAGCTACGACTCCTGTTAGATAAGGTTTTGGACGGTGTCTTCCTTATTAAAAGCTGTTTCTGTTACTATTTTTGTTGAGGCTACAACAAAATCGGACACTTTTAACTCCTAGGCACGAATAAATTTCATAAAAAGTTTAAAATAAGGGTAATTCCATGCAAAATTATCCTATCTGTAGTGTAAGTCACGTTTGTAAATAGTGATTATCACTACAACTTTTAACATTAAATTTTTTAAAAAAAATTGTGGAATAGTTTATCTACACTTATTATAACTAAATAATATTATGTATTTTATTTAATTTGGTTTATTTTTTAAATTTAAAAAGCTTTTAATCTCCTCTGAAATCATGACTTACAACTACATCTACATGGAATTAGACAGTAAATACGAATTGCTGATGAAATGTATAGCAGTTACAAGATTTTAATCGTTTCATCTCTTTTCATTTGCAGGTGGCTTGCACGTGGGAGGACGTGAAAACATTGCGGCAGGACATGGAGAAGAGCCACTCCTCGTCCAATGTCCACTTCCGAAGCAAACTTCTGCAGGCGGCAGAACAGATGCAGGTGAGAATCGAAACCACAGCGAAATAATTGCTAACCTTTAACTGCTGATGAATTAATCTCACAAACTTTTTGTCAAATACTTTTCTAAAAATTCTGTAAAGACAAAATGTTTATAAATATGTAGTATACAGTGTATAAATATCTAAGGCCTACAATGAATTATTGATAATATATATCAATTTGAAAATAGGATATCCTCGAAAATAAAAAACAGTTCCAAAAACGCGTGTAAAGTTTTGCAACTGCATATTGGGTTGAAGTAACTAGATTCAGTTGCACCAGCATTCAACATGGTTGTATTCATCGTAAAAAAAAAAAAAAAAAAGCACAATTTTTTAGAATAGTTCAAACTATTTATTATTAAAAGATAAATTGTATTTAAAAAAAATTCGGTACCTCCTAAAAAAAAAGAAAATTTTACCAAATATTGAACATTATCAAAGTTACAGATTAATACCGGAGGTGCTCCGGATGCGACATTTAGTTGACTCGAGATAAAAGGTCAAATAGTATCTCTTTCGGTCTGCATGAAAAAGTTTCAGGCGTAGATTTTTATACAGTATCTTCCCACAGTGGTTTTCAGTAGTCAATCTAAAACTATTAATTATTTTAGTGATTAGATAAAATGTCATATTATGGTGATTTTTTTCACCTACAGTCATGCTAACTGTATTAAATCAAACTAATATATAATTAATGACATTTAGATGAAACCTTTCAGTCCCATTGGTATCATAATTTTTCTGAACATAATTTTTTTTAAATAATGGGTCTGACATCTGTTGAGGTTAAAAAAAATGTAATAGACAAAGTTTGAAGAATCGAATGATGTGCATTTTGATATCACAAATGGCTATAGACGATCAGAAAAAAAATTCTAAAATGATGCCAAATTGTCATAGGGACTGAAAGGGTTAAATACTCATTTAAGTTGCAAAATTGTATTTTCCTTTATTACAACACATTTATCTTCAGTCAACGAAATTTCGTTTTTTCCCATCACTTTTTTCACTAAATATGTTAATGTGTTTCTTTAAAAAGGATGGGAACAACTTTCGTTTATAATAAGGATGTATGCCATGTTTTTTAGAAAGGAAGGATAAATGCATTTTAAAAGGAGGACGAAAGGAAATGAGTTTTAAATGCTGTATGTTCCTTGCATTTACGTACTTGTATTAGTAATAGACACTGTAATATGAAATAGGTTTTTATGATTAAATTCAAGTACTACTAGTAATAATTGTAAAACATTGCTTGAAAATAGATGTACAATGCGTAGTGGTTTTTCAACACTAATAAGAGATTCAATTTGAAGAAGTTAGATTGTTGAATATTATATAGCAATTAATCTCAAACGTTAATATTATATTTGTTAACATTTAATTTAAACTATTCTGTTATATATTCATTTATGATAATTTTATAAGTCAAAAGCAAAAAATAATTATTTTAAACCGTTTAAAAGAATGTTAATTAAAAATGCTTTGTGATCGTCTTACAAAACTAACTTAATTTCTTGATTTAAAAAAACGCTTTTTTATTTTTTCACACTAAATAAGACTTATGTTGAAATAACATAGCACTAGAACTACACGAAGGAAAATTTGCGACGTGCGTCGTAATTTAGAAGCACGCCGAAGTGACGACCGACACCTGAATAAACCAAGGCAACTTTTTAAGAGCGACATCGTACACGGCGTCGGAACTTAGGAACATATTTAAAGTGCACTTCCTCTGCACTCGATATTCATCTGACTTTTGGGAGCTATTTTGGCAGTGACCGATCAAGACCCAGGGATGTTTCACATGCATACTAAATAAACAATTTAGGTCTTTGAGCGTTACATTTTCAAAACACTCCGTGCCAACTTAACTTGGGTAAAAACAAAGAGTTAAAAGGAAGAGGGAAAAGCGCGGTTGGTCCGTTAGTTGGAAACTCTTGTAAGGTAATATTAACATACAAAATGATCTGAATACAATTTAACCAAAATACACTTCATTCTGATAAAATTGCGAAATTTTCTCAAATAATATTCAAATCTGTTAGACCTTAAACGAAATTAATGTTTTAAACATGTTTTCTGGATGGATTCACAAATAATTTATGGAACTCTTTGCATGCGCGGAATGATCTTCACCATAGCATATTTCTATTTACCCAACAATTATTTGGCAAGGAGTGTAGATAACAAATGAGACCACCAGTAAAACGACCAAATTTCAGACAAATTCTGATACGAGCTCGGATATGATGGATTCCTTACTTCTCAGAAAGTATCCGCTCTTGCGCCGCCGTGTGCCATATGTTAGGTCGCAACCAGGGGCGTAGCTACCGCCGTATCAGCCGTATCAATTATACGGGGCCCCCGGGCCACGGGGGCCCCCTACGTGCGTAATCAAAAATTAATAAAAGCTTCCCATTTTTTTTCACAAATGACAAAAGTAAAAAAAAAAATTCTCCGCGTAAAGCGTGCGTTCAAAAATTGTCAACACCCTACATCGGCTGTTGCGGGCTGCGGGAACATAGATATACGCGGGAACAAAGATTTCAGAGCCTTTGCGACCTGAGTAGTATGTTCAAAATATTACAACTGAACCGGAGAAACTCCTGTCTCCTTCAAACGAAGAGATATTAAATGCTTCATGAGCACAAAACTGTCGGCTTTTTACAGTAAAGACATCTCAGTTAAACTTATGATCAATTAAAGGCTCTAAAAACATGCATAAAATCTGAAATTCAAAAAATTCATTCCATTAAGGAACTCTTTGAATTATTGCTGATAAAATTCAATAGTCTTGCATCCAGTTTTCCTGAGGTAATAACAGCATACTTTTTATTCTTGACGCTTCCAGTTACAACTACAACTGCTTGAAGAAGTTTTTCAGAATTGAAACTGATAAAAAAAAATACCTAAGAATTTCGTTGGGACAGGAACGCCTGTCAGACCTGTCACTATGTTGTCCATAAAGCTAGAAACTTTCGAAAAACTAAAGCCATCATCATCTATAAATGATTTTATAAATCAATTTGCCGAAAAAAAGGCAAGGATAGTGTAAATTTAATTTTACTTTTAGAAAAAGTGACAGATACATAATTATGATGAATAACTGGGCAATTCTACCATAATTTTTTATTTTATGTCCCTTGGAAATAACCTTAAAAAATTTATATTTCTTTAAAAAATAATTATTATTATACTTAAAGACTGGTCCTTATATAATTGCAAAACGGAATTTTTTAAAGCAAAGAAACTTCAAAAAAATTTGAGAACACAGAACAATGCAGAAAAATCCTTACCGTAGTGTGTCCCAAATGTCAGTTTTTTTTAGTTTAGGGCTCAAGCCAACATATTTCTGAGCTAAAAATTACATTCATTTATATTTTAAATTGAACTAATACTGTAGCTTAACAAATTAATTCCATTAAATTTTGGTTTTTAATATTTATAATGTGTTTTCTCGTCTCCATACAATGTCCCTGGGTTTTGGTACATTCCCTGACCTCATTCCTAAAGTGGTGAAGAGAGGCACTGGCGCACTGGATTGAGCTACAGTGATTCTTAAACCATGAAAACAGTATTGCAGAAAATTCACATTTCAGTTAGTAGTATAAACATTTTTTTGCTAAAGTTCACCAACCAGCCCAACATTAAAAAAAAACTCAGTAAAATTGGCTGCGAGGCTTTATTTACAGTCTCCCAGGTAAGGTTAATTTTTGCTTGATAATTGATTTTTTTTGCTATAAATGTGTTTTAGTGGAGTACAAGAAGTAAAAAGATCCATTTTTATTAAACTGTAGTTAGTTTCAACATAAAAAAAAAAGCGTGAATGTCCTTACCTTCCGAGTTCCGTTCCTGACTTCCCGGTCCTTACCATCGTAATGATCTAGGGATGGAAAAGCGAAACCAGTTTTAAGACTAACCGGTTTTTTGTGATTTCGGTTTCATTGAAAAACAGTTATTTTCGTAAGGCCAGTTTAAACCAGTTTCTTTGGCATCGGTGTTTTTAAAAAACGGTTATCCCTTGTCATCATTTTTTGTTTTTTACAAATGGGCTTTGATAAACTTTTTTTTCGTTTTTATAGAACCCTTATAAACCTTTTGACAAACATTTAAAGTGATTTTGAAAAAATAAATGTTAATTTTTTTTTTATACCTGAAATTAAAAATTATGGTAAAATTGCCCAAATATTTCTTTTAATTTTTTGCATTTTTTTTCTTTGTGAGAAATCTTTACCCTTCCTAAGGGCCCCCAAACAAATTTTTATACAGGGCCCCGCCAAGGCATGCTACGCTTCTGGTCGCAACTTCCCTTGTCATCTGTTTCCGCTTATTAGAAGATCTCGGTGCCGCTTCTTCCTTGATAAGAACTGTGTTGTTGATCTTACAGTTTCCTGGCATAACCTCCCAGAAAAAAAATTAAGTTAATTTTGGAACGAAGTTAACAAGTTAGGTTTTTTTAAGAATGGGGCAGGTCTTAATCTCTTCGCTCCCAGGGGTACATATTCGTTGAACTTTATAGAATTTTTATTCAACATTTTGCAATTTTTCACAATACTAAATTTTATATTATAAACTAGAATGTTTAAGGGGGAATGGACGCGCTGGATCACGGGTCTCCAAACTCAATTGCCTCAATGTTAATCCAATGGGAAAAGAACTATTTTTTCTGCCACATTTCACCAACTGTATTGAATGATTTTACAAATATTTTTTTTTAAATAATAAATGTAGATAACTTACAGGTATTTTCAAACTTTTTGGTTTAACCCACTGATTAAAATTGCTTCAAATACTTTTTGCAAAATTATTTATTAAAATTTTTAAAAATTTCGAACCAATTTCAAAAAGTTGGATTGTCGAAACCTGAAAAGTCAGCTACATTTATCACATTAAATCTGTTTATAAAAATATTCAATAAAACCGGAGAAATGTGGCAGAGAAAATAGTTTTTTCTCCATTGGATTAACACTGATGCACTTTGCTTTGGAGACCCGCGATCCAGCCAGCTCATTCCCCCTTAAACTGTCGTAAATTACCGATATCGAAGCAGGTGATTTATTAACTGTATTAAAATTATGACGTATGGTGAAAGTCAATCGGATTTCCGAGGTCTTGCAAAAAAAAGTATTTCAGCTGCAAATAAAAGACATTTTGCATTAAAAAAAAGTTTCTTAAAACATTCAACAATAAACCGTAGAATCATTAATTTAACATTGAAACAATTAAGGTATTTCTGAAAAACGAAAACTCTGTAGATTTTAAATTTGTTACACAAGTTCCCAGTGCTTGCCGGGCCTAATAAGGTGTAAGAGGAAATCGCACCTGCGTTAATGGTATAGCTTCCAAAACTATCTTTTCAAGTTATATAATTATACCCAGTCTACCACATAAATTATATAATTACCTCTAAATGTTTTAATTTTTAACGGTAATTGAACGACTTGTGGTGTTACACATCACTAGTTTTTTTTATTTATTGAGATAATTAAAACAAGAGAGGATATTCGGTTAAAACGAGAAGAATTAGAAATGTTAAAATAAACATTGAAGTGCTGCACTGCAATAGTAAAAATATTACTTTTTTACTATTGCAGTAAACCCAAAAAACTTTTTTCTTATAATATGAACTTTTTCCAACATAGATATCGGCATTATTAGAAAGTGTGTGATCTAAATTACTTATTAATTCCAAAACAGAGCTTGGGCAATCTGGAACAAGCTTGATTTATGATATTGATTAGTGTTTTGGACCACACTATTTAATGCAAGTGTGGCATTGAACTGTCGTCTGCTTGCAAAAAAAAGGGGAGCATGTAGGATAGTGAAAAAGAAATATAGGACGATGTGTAGGCTAAAACATGTCGCATTTGGGTTCAAGTATCGGAAGACAATTTGTCAATGGTGTGGACATAATTATAAGCCTGTAATTTATAGCCTCGGGCTTCAATTGTTACTTAATATAATTCATTTATTAAATATAAAATGAAAATATGGAATATTAAATTCAGAACTAAATAACACAAATACATATTTTCAAAATTAAAGAAACGAAAAGTTTTTTTTTAACAACGTAAAGGATTAATTTAGTTTTCTACCAATTAGATGGAGTCAGGGATAAAAATTTGCTCAACGTTTTGAACTCAAATCTTACATTTCTCAGAGTAAATATATATATATATATATATATATATATATATATATATATATATATATATATATATATATATATATTAAACTGGTCAAAATACTTTTTATGTCTATGGTCTTAAAAGTTATGAGAAACAAAAAGTTTAATTAATTTATAGAAGGAAAGAAAACATTTTTCATTCGGCACCATAAGAGAAAACATTAGTTTTTAATCGTACCTCATAGCTGTAGAGGTATGAATAAGTATCGAAAATGTATTTTGACTATATTTAAAAGAGTATTTTTACTCTGAGAAATTTATAGTTTTCAATTGAAATTTTTAAAAAAAATCCCTACACCGTAAAAGTGCCCTTAACCTCGAATGGGGTATTAGCATCCCATGGCATCAGAGAACCAATCGGAGAACCGTTGGATGGTAGGTCGGAAAAGAAAGCTGGAAGGAAATACGTCACCTGAAGCTAGCCAATTGTATAAATTAACCACAAACTAAAAGAGTAATTTCGTTTGACTATTTGAGTTACCATACCATACTCTTTTTACAATAACCTGCATTTTTTTTTTGTCTCAGGGGGCCCTTGGACTACAAGACTTAGGCCAGCTGTACTACTTACCGCTGAAAGACAGCGAAGGCACGACCGTTCTATGTACAGTGAAGCACATTCAGGACCCAAAGACCATGGTCACGCTATCGGTACGATGGTTGCCTCTTTACAAGATACAGAGGAAGAGAGCCAATAATTCGGACAGCAACGGAGATAACCCGGGAATCAATGACATGCTGATGGATTCACTACAGGCAAGTCGTTATTTTTAACATTATGGATTTTGTAAGCCTTATTTCTCACTTCCGCTATGAATACAGGGTATCCCAAAAGTAGCCCAACCGTTAGTTAATTGGTATACAGTTAGGTATACAGCTATTTATACAGAAACAGTTATTTTAATAGAGGTTAAGTTTAGTTTGGTTGAATTATCATAGTAATAGAGCTACAGAAGAGTTATTGGCGACAGGCATCGTAATTAAGAATCATAGTCAAAAGTGACAGCTTTATTTACATACATATATTTACATAATTAATAACGAATGTGCTCAAATTGTCTACCTTCGACATTGATACATTCCTGCCTGGTGCATGGCCTGGTAGGTAAGGTCTAATAAACGGAAGTTATCTCGAAACTAAACCAATCGATGTCCACGGATTGCTACTCTTTGGCTAAGATACGCTGTAGTACGACTTTAGTTTAGCCAACCAACAAAACTAAGCCCGACTGCGCCAAATACCTGTTCTAAATAACCCAAAGTTCTTACCAATGGTACAACATTAACTGCTAGGCTACTTTTGGGCCACCTTGCACATATTTGATGAACTTGCTGTTATTCAGTCTTATTCGTTGAATAGCAAAGTCGTTAAATAGTAAACCTAATCAGAATTATGATGTATATTTAAGATTGTAGCCTTGATTTAAAGGTGTTAAGGTGGAATCTGTCAGCAGATTCATTATAGCCTAATTAATTTACCAGGGTGTCGCTACATTG
Source organism: Hylyphantes graminicola (assembly GCA_023701765.1). NCBI lineage: Eukaryota > Metazoa > Arthropoda > Arachnida > Araneae > Linyphiidae > Hylyphantes > Hylyphantes graminicola. The sequence continues at coordinate 45,153,889 of CM043117.1, read as the reverse complement.
ATTTTTGAGATTTACAGCCAATATCCAATCCATTTTGATTTTATGTAAGAATTTTAATGATTAAATTTTTATAATTATAATTATTGAGAAATTTTATCAAGATTTGCTTTTGAAGAACTTTTTCTTTGAAGAAAATTTTCTTTAACTTAAACTAGGTCGATTCAAAAAAGATCTGTGGTTGAAAAAAACGCACTGAGGAAATTTCCATAAATCTGGTTTATCTTTTTTTAAAAAAAATCTTAATTTTTCGCTTTGCTAGATCGTAGTTTAATTTTTCTCACTTAAACTAACGACATTTCCCTTTTAAAAAACTCCCAAATCCCACGATCAACACCTACGCTCTGTGCCAACCTAATTTGAGTAAAAACAAAGAGTAAAAAGACAGAGGGAAAAGCGCTGTTAGTTATTGATTGACAATTCTTGTAAGGTAATATTTACATACAAAATGATCTGAATACAGTTTAACCAAAATACACTTTTTATTCTGATAAAATTGCCCAATTTTCTCAAATAATATTCAAATCTGTTAGACCTTAAACGAAATTAATGTTTTAAACATGTTTTCTGAATGAATTCACAGATAGTTTATGGAACTCTTTACATGCGCGGAAAGGATCTTCTCCGCAGCATATTTCTATTTACCCAACTTAGGTTGGCAGGCAGTGTAACCAGAATTCTTTTTTTATTCAGGAGATGATCCATTACAGCCAAGTGAGCAACAAACCCCTGTCACGTGGTCTCTATGTCGGCTACATGAAGCTGAAGAGCTCCGTCGATGCCATCCGAGTAGTGGTACCACGAATAACGCCGAACGTCTTGCCCCATGCCAAAATCAGGGACAACCCACACGTGTCATGGTAAGACCTCACATTGCCGATTTTTCTCGTAGGGTAGACTGACCAGTGAATGAACAGTTGGTAAATACATTTGAAGAGTACACGGGAATAACCGATTGATTTGTTTAGAGTCTTTCCGTAGTTGTCTCTGCTTGGCGGGCATTGGAGACCGGAAACCGGTTTTTCTTATGCTTCTTCATTTGCGGTACAAACGTGGGACTCGTTCCACTCAACTCTGGTGTGAATCAGGGTTGCCGCGAAAGATAAACAAAGCGAGTAACTGGCTTCTTTACACCAGTTTAGGCGATTTCTCGCTATCATCCCCAAGGAGGCTATTAAGGAAAGCCTTGTACGAAATCAATCGGTTCTAACCGTGTACTCTTCATTTAAAAAGTAAGTATTAAAAATCATACCACTGGGTGGATTGGCAACACTGACTTCCTCTCATCTAGTAGGAAGCTATCTGACATCTGATTGGTTGTCCTGGTCATTAATTAAATTCCAACATGTTTATTGACTGGACATTTTTGTGCTCATTCACTTTGCTTTTGTACCACTTTTTATTTGGACCCCCAAAAGACCCAAAGCAATGCAATATAAAGTCACCTTTTTTTGTAGAATTCACATATAATGACATATGTGTTCACATTGTCATAAACCCACAAGCTATATTTTCTTAAGATGTATGAATTTTCTTAAAACAAATTGTGCTTAAGCGTTCATTCACAGGTTAGTCTACCCTATTTTAAATAGCTCAATGAAATACAGTACATTATAATTACAGTAGAACCTCGATTATTCGTCCCTCTTTTATCCGGAACTCCTTGTTAACCGACCGTCTCTAAGTCAACATCAAAATATTTCTCCAAATAAGTAGTTTTTATGTGTGCACGAAAAAAAGTTTCAGAAATATTCGGTGATTTTTTAGTAAGAAATAAGGCGATACTGAAATTTTCAAACTTCCTCGATTCAAAAATCGGGAATCGCCGGCGATTTTGATATCTGAATTATCCGATGATTCTGAAATGAGAATTCTTTACCGATTCTCAACTCGAGAAATTATCGGGTTTTAGCAAATTAGGTAAGTTGTGATTTTAAGATAGCAAAACTTCAACAAGTTAATACGTATTTCTAGCAATCTTTTCTAACTTTTCGGGAAAGTACGATAATCTTCGAAAATCATGATACACTCCATGTCTTTACTTTAGAGAAAAAAAATATAAGCACTTTCCGCAGAACTCTGATCTGTAATTTAAAAATAATGTTTCAACACTTTATTTTTGCCGGGAAGTCTCAGAGATTAGTAACGCTAACATTCAATGTGTACAGTCCTTCCAGGTCTAGGACCCCCAAATTTAAGGGTTCCTAAATTTCAGGTTCTGTTATGCTAAATGCTGTAAATCCCCAAAATATCAGTAGACTAAACAAAGTTCTGATTCTCCACTTTGTTTTTGCTCAATTTTGACTGAGAAATTGACCAAACGTGATTTTTTGATCGATGTTTATACGGAAGCCAACAAAATAGCTGAAACAATTTGATACATGTAATATAGAACCATCATTACTGGAAATCATACATATTTTTTGTAAAAAGGTCCAAATTAGGTTGTGCCTTAGTCTGAGATTCCTACAACAGGCCCTAAAAGTGTTCTACTATAAAGCCATCTCTGATTTCGGACGTTGGCAGATTTAAAATGTATATGCTAACTTATTACGTTCATCACTTCTCTGTACCACAAGTTTTACTGTATTTAGTACAAATTCTCTATTATCCGGATTTTCGATTACATCCCACCTCCGGTCTCAATTAGATCGGATAATCGAAGTTCTACTATACTTTATTGTTTGGCTTTGCAAAAGTGTACTGTTTGTTAGATTTAAATTCAGATTTTGAATTCCAATCGACTGAAATTATAAAGTTTTAAACCAATTTTTATTTTTCAGTGAGGAGTGGCAGTGGTTCAAAAGTCTTGCGAACGGTAACTTACCGGTTGGACCAACCGAAGTTCAAATGAAGTTCCAGAAAGCCTTGTCCCTGGCAACCAAGCAACTTCTTACAGAATTGGATGTTCCAGAAAATGTTGTGGACTTGCATAGGTAAACTACATTAATAATACTAAATAATACAATTATTTATTTGTTTGCCTACTTTCTATTCTTGTACATGAATGTACTTATTTTGTTGAATGTTTTGTAAAAAATCCGTCCGAATATTTTTTTAATATTAATATCCAAAAGGAATAATTGCTTGTTGACATTTTTTAAATCTAATTCAAATCTTAAAAAATCTGAATATAGTGTCGCCATCTATATTTAAATATTTGGAACAAAAACTGACCCTACAAAATATTTTTTCATATAAATGAATGCCATTATCTTTTGCTTACTAGTGAAGTTACTTGCATTTTAGAAGTAGTTTCTACGGATTTGTTGAATGCGTTAAAGGAAGTTTTTTTTATGAAGGCAAGCAAATCTCAATAATTTTCAATGAAACCCTTATGAATGCTAATACAAATTCGATTGGACAGTCTCAATTCGCGAAATTGAGTGCAGACAACTTCCGTTTTTACTGTACTATATTTTTTCTTTAACTTCTTTGTATTTATTCTATGTGTCGACTCATCTAAAGTTATATTAAACCGGAATATTATTTAATTTCCAGATACTACGACGTCGAAGTGATCGAGCTGAGTGACAACGTGTCCTTTTTGCTGGTCCTTCCCCCCGTGGACAGCGTATGTTCCGTCCCGGGACAGTGCGACGAGATCACTTCGAGGCCGGACTGCACTCCTCTGCCCATTCAAATATTTGAAATGAGTAAGTCCACTACAAATTCGAATACCACAAAGATTATCATTAACTTAGTGCTTAGCCCCGACGCAGTTTTAGCCCTTCATTTTTTACTCTTGGGTAGATTTTTCGTTAATATTCTCAACAGTTTTTAAATGATAAATCGCTTCAAGAAGTTGTTGGTTCCAAGTAAAATCCTCTCAAAATATTATTTTAATTTATGTTTAGTAGAAGGGAGGCAATCATCGACAAATCCTACTAAAGTAGTTCAGTTATATTGCTAAGAATTTAAGAGTTTCTTTATAATAAGTTGTCATAATTATACTATTGCACCTCTAAGGCATAGACCGAAGGGTAAATGCATAGGCTGCTCCATCTGGTGCTTCTGTATACAACATTTACAATATATATTGTTAAGAGAAAGCTTAAGTTTCTTCAATCGCTTCAATCGCAAAGCTTAAGTTTCTTCAATCGCGATTCCTTCTCACTCCGCCGGCACAAACTTGTCTGGCGTAATAAATGACGTCTTTATTTCACTGAACAAATGACTTACTCCAAAAGTGTAAAGAAAACATAAAAAATCAATTGACAATTTACATTTTATAAGAGTATTTTACACATTTGTTTATTTACTTTCAGTACACATGACTACTTACCAGCCAAGCTTCATCACCCGATATTCCCGTCTGTCTTCAATCTTGGAAATGGATAACATTCTTGCGCATCATGCTCATAGAGAGGTAAGAAGGGATACGAAAACATTTTTCTTTTCATTATGCCGTATTTTTAAAAAGTATGCATAGATAGCAAATTATTTTTATTACCTAATTCAGAATTTCCAATATAATTTTACTGGCAGCAAATTAAGTATTGATTTTACTATTCGATATTTTAAGTAGGGTGTATTGTGCAATTGAATCGGTGAGTGCAGAAACAACGTCAGTCACAAATTTCAAATTTTTCAGGAGGGAGAAAAAACGTAATAACTCCTCCTCTATATCTGCACTCAACACTCGAAACAAACGTCCTGTATTTACGGAACTACTCGACAGACTAACGTAGTTTTTGCACCCAACACGCATCTTGCCTTTCTACGCTTATTCTCATTGAAAACGAGTTTTCGGATTTTTTTTTTTTTACTGAAGTGGTTTCTGCACTCACCGATTCAATTGTTTCAGCCCTTCTGAAGACAATGTATTTATACAGGTCTTGCTTAGAATATTAACTAGAGTCTTCAATAGACACCAGTAATCTCCAGTAATCAGCGCTTATGACTACAGTTAAAATACGATAGTCAGTTGATTCGGACGACTTTAAGATTTAAAAAAATAACTATTTATTTTGAAGGATACCACAAATGAAGAGCTTAGTGGAAGAACTTGCTAAGGGACATTTTTGAAAAAATTGAGATTTTTGTGTCATTGAATATGTTATTCCGTCCTTTAAAGATATCAAGATGCTTTCTTTTCATAAACTTTAAATTAAGTACTTATTTTACCGTTTGCTATGTGCCGTTTTTAACGTATTGAAGTGCAGACGAAAAGCTTTAAAGACAGTTTTCTTGTTTTCACTTTTTTTTTCTACTTAGCACGTTCTTCCATAAGCTCTTCAAATATGCTACGTCAACTAAATTTCCAACCAAACATAAAGCATGAAATAAATCTAACAAAGCAGTATTTTATTTTTAAGGCCTTCTCTTCTACCGAATTATCTGAAGCCAAATCACGATTGAACCAACTCCAAGAGTTCCAGACGCAAGTGGACAACATGTGGAGGGCGATACGCTGGATAATGGACGTCTTAACGTTCGCCCGCGACAAACAGGGATCGAACGGCGTCCTGCTGAAGGACATTTGGACCAACGCTTCGAGCCCGGACTCCCCAAAAATCTCATCAGCACAGCAGCAGCAACAAATGCCCGTGGACAGCAACCGCTTCAGTCCCACTCAGTCGCTCAAGTTCCTGAACACTGAGAAGCGACAGATCCGACGCTGTTCGTCGACTTCTAGACTGCAGATCAACTGCCACACGGAAGACGTGTGCATCAACAGCGACATCATGAACTGCGGTTCTAAGGCCTACAGCGCGGAGCGGCTCTTCGACTCCAACCACAGGCGCAGCAGCGTGCGTAGCAGCTTCGCAGGGGGCAGCCTCAAGTCCTTCTCCTCCGCGGACATCAATTTGGACAACCACTGCAGGCTGAGCGCCACCTCCAAAGACAGCAGCTGCTACAGCAACGAGGAGGACAACTGCTGCGAGACAACTACCGTCATCGACGGTCTGTGCCAAACCACCACGGACAACTCCGAGGTGCTCCGGGTGTACGCCGACTACGACACCGGACTCCCGAGTGGGTACAGCGTCCTGCTGTACTGCACGCCGCTGACCACGGCCAGGGACGTTGTCGTGTGCACCGTGAAGCAGCTGAACACTGCTGTACGGGTGAAGGGGAAGCAGGGCCCTATCTATGACGATGCGCAGGTGCAAGGGTTCTGCCTCGTGGTGTCCGCGGGCACCAGGGAACGATGTTTGGGAGACGATTTCCAGCCCATGAAGCTGCAGGGCCCGTGGCTCAAAGGAAAGCTGTACGTCAGGCGCAAGAGCAGTGTGCTCGAGAATGGCGAAGAGGATAATTGATTCGATTGTTTCAAGAACTCCACAACAAATCAGGGGTTGTTAATAGTCCTATATGCAACTGATAAGGAATCCTTAATTTTTTGGTAAAAGTAATTTAAGATTGTTAAAGAAGTAAGTCGCATACAAATGAGACGGCAAACGGAAGTTGTAAATTACAATTACTTACTCTATGAATCAGTAACTGTTACTGACCCCTTATTAAAAAAAAGTTGGTGCTTGATAAAGAGTTACCTGTGATTATTAAGTCCGAAATTGGGCTCAGGTCTCTATTAATAATTTAAGGATCATTCTCGAATAAAATATGTTTTTGCACAACACTCGGTATCATAGTACCTAAAGGAAATTCATGGCAATAAATAATTAAATTTCCTTTTTTCCGTCAAAATTCTCTTGCGATTTCAAAATATTAGTTGTTAAACAGAAAGTTTAAGAATTATTTCGGAAAAATGACTTTTGGAACGTTCGAAATAAATGATTTAATTGAAAGAATGAGTTCACTTAGAGCTTTCCAGCGAGTTCTTCAAGAAAATGTGTGTAGGAATCAATTCCTATCAAAAGTGAAATCAATTGTACATATGTACAGAACTATGAGTTTGTAAAAAAAAATTGTATAAAAAAGAAAGGATTTAAAAAAGGAAAACTATATGGAAAAGAAATTTGATATTGTGTTTTCCCACTAAATTTTAAACTGCTATCTCTAATAGCTATACTAAGTTTTAGAAATAAATCATTCCACTTGTGATTATAATCTATTTGGAATCTAAAATATGACCTTATATTTTTAAAATTGAAAAAATAAGGGAAAGTTTGGAAAAAGCACTGTAGCATTCGAATGCAACAAATACTTGATAAGTGAGGAAGAAATATTTCGTCTTTTATATGACTGACTCGATTTTCTTAGATAAAAACAAACTAAGAGGACAACAAACTTTATTGTGCTAACTTTTACACAAAAACACTTTTGGATAAACAAAATGCTGTTCTTAGATATGATTGCTACAACCTAGATCAAACGTTTTTCAAAATGTGTTCCTGAAGAGAATGCGTTTTAGAAAACTCAATCTTTGTGGGGAGAATCGTGATATTGTTGCCAAATCATCATGCCAACTGTTGTTTAGGATAACATTATGGTAGTGTCAGAGCCGCCTACAGTAAGATGCCAGTCTATAATTCTTTCGATAAACAATAACCACCAGTAGCATTCATTAGTTAATAAGCATGAAACATAGATGGCGCTATAAACTTTCAGATTGAAACAGAATCAAGACTACCCAATCCATCAGATGTAAGTGGCGCCACGTAGTGGTGAACAGTTGATGTTTTTCTTTTTCCTCCGGAATGAACAGGCATCTTATTGTAGGTAGCTAAGCTAGAATCCAGATAGTTATACAAAGTCAACCTCTTTCAATATGACTAGCTTGCTAAATATAATAATTATTGTGTCCATTCCTTGAAAGTATTATCATTTCATTCATCTGGTATTTAAACTTTCGTTGTTATAAAATGTATATTTGTTTCAAATGTAATATTTCGCCTCATTAGAATCACTCTTATTTTCCTCTATCCTGTGATAGGTGTGTAGATAATATAAAACAAGATCCAAGTACTTTGGTTCTTGGAGATGGTTTGTTTTGTAAATAGTTCTTTTGCCAAGAGCACATGTAAAACTGAAATTTAAAAACAGCTGTTCTCATTAACTACAATTGCTGTGCATTTTAGTTTCAATAATCAGTTTTATATTGGTTATAATTTCTTTAGTAAGCTATCAACATATTTTGAAAAAATGTTTTAAAAACATTATATTGATAAGAATTATATTTATATGCTTAAAATGTTAATGAAATTTACAAGTAATTTAAAAAACCCTAAATTTAACACGACGCCCTCCGTTATATTTTGCTACAATTAAGAAATTGTACAGCTTGAAAATTTATAATATATTATATTTCCTGCAAAATTTATAAGATTGATATGCAATAAAATTATTTAAGATGAACTTGTTTCATTTTTTCTTGATTTGTGCGCATGGAACGAATCTTCTTTCGTTTTTTTTCAGAAGATAAACAATTTTCTGAAACAATTTCAAGATGAGCAGAAAGGACCGACGTTTGACATTTTTTGTATTGGGTTGTTTTAGGTGAAGAAATATTTTCCTTATTTCTTCTTTCACTTCTAGAAATCGGTGCTCCGATTGATCCTCTGTGTCCACGTGACATTCACCAATCGATACCGGAGAAAGAATTTATTTTCATATTAACATTTCTGTTGCCACTCAAGACTGAAACATTCCTTTGACATACTATCTTTTACATGAAGCATCGAAAATCTGTTAAGAAGGGATCAATCCCAAGGAGCTAAGACATTAGTTTTGAAGTACACAAGAAATTATCACCTAATATGCGAAGGTATTGCTTTGCCATTCACCTTGTATGAGAATCGTATAATAACAGCAAAGTAAAACAAACTTAAAGGGAAAATGTCCTCCCCGATTGGATTATTAATTTTTAATTATTCCAAACTATCCAGAGACGACACTATTTATAAACTTCATCCATTAATAATTAAATAGTTGTATATTTGTCCTTCAAAAATGCTTTAATTTGACGCTATGATGATTCTCGTACTTGGTGAAAAATGCTTACATGGCAAAGCAATACCTTCGCTGAAGTAGGTAGGAGTAGGTACATATATATTCCGGCTTGTGTGCTTCATCAGAGACCTGCTTATATAAGCCTTACGCTGACGTTTAACAACGATTTAAAACTAAGACCCATTGCCATAGCCCTCAGGAAACTTTAGTGGGACGCTAATTTAACCAAACATAGGTTTTGATTGTTTTCAAACTAAAAAGCTAAGAATAGACAATTCGAATGGGGTTGACAAAGAGTTCTATAGTTAGGGTAAAGGAACGACTAGTACGGCGGAGCCCTAATAGAGTGGTAAAGGTGCTAATTAATTTATAATTTTGATACTGAGAAAGGAAGTACACCCAGGGACAGACGGGAATCGAACCCACACCCGTTACAGAGCACGATGGCCTGCGATCTAAACCACTCGGCCATCGGGCCCCAATATGCTATCCCATATTGTCTCCGTTTTGGTCCTTTTGGTCAATGGTGTGGTTGGTAGGTTCAGTCTCTACCCTACTATATTACACTTTGGTGTTTTAGTGTAGTTTATTTGTGGTAAAGAAGACAATGCATGGCGTAATTGTGGTGTCATTGCTGGTGTGTCTCTTCTAGTTCAGACAAATAAGCTGCTGAGTATTTTGTTAATGGAGTGTAAGACATTGGTTAACGTCACTGTACGCTTGGCCGTTTCATTTATCCCATTGAAAATATATATTATTAAATAAAATAAATATTTTAAGAGCTAACTATGTATCAGCAAATATCTTCTTCAAATTAGAGTTCCCAATACTCGAAAACTTGTCGTGCTGCCATCTGTTGAAATTTGACGAAAACAATATGTTACCTTAAAAAGGCTGACTTTTCTATATAGTTTTGAAAATTGAGATCAGAGGTTTTTTTTTTTTTTTTTGTTGCGCTTCGATTCTTCATAAAACTGAAATTAACTTAAAAATATTTCTCAATTTCAAGAGTCAAGTTAAATTATGGTCGCACTAGAGATACTCTGCCGTGGACAGGTAGTGCCGTGCAGTAACTTCAAAGTTTTCATTTCTTTTTTTGCACTTTTGGCAACTATTTTACTTCCATTTTCATGAGCCAACAGTTTTTAGCGATTTTCTTTGTAGATTCACCATTTTTCGGCAATGGAAAACTGCAGTAAGACAAAAAAAAACCCTCAAGATTCGGCAGGCAAAATGTTGTACGTGGGAAGTTGGGCGAGCAAAATGCAGTTTTTATCCTTTAATCTGGCCTGATTTAAACGTATTGTTGAAAATTTTTAAAAATTAATTATTTCGTTTTTTGATAGTATTAAATAGGTTCGTCCACTTTTTAAAAAGTTAAAAATGAGCAGACGATTTTTTCATTTTACAGTAAATCGATCTGTTCGAATAACTTTGTTCCATTTGTAATATCTTCTACTTATTCGGCACAGTCACACCAATTCGTCTGAAAGTCAGGTAATATTACCCTTTAGTATTTTATAAAATTGTATATTCTATATCTATTAAATATTTAAATTTTTAATTACTTGTTATTGTTTTTATTTTATCTGTATTATATTTACAAACTGTTGTTAGTATAAGAAAGAGGAAGTCAAATTGACAGCAGTATACTTTACTCAATATATACACTGCTCAAAAGAATTAGGGTAATTCATGGTTTAAAAATTTTCACCCCCTATCATGATTCCATTTGGAAACATCAGTTTCCAATTTTCTTCTCACTAAATTGAGCTCGCAGTTATTTATCGTTAGATGGAAAAATCGTGTCTTTTGAAGAATTACATAATGTTTGTTTCAATTAAATGAAAATAGGAAAATCATGGCAAAATAAAATTCCCTCCCAAAAAATGTTATAAAAATGGACCCTAAATTCTTGACGTCTGCATTCCTAGATGTTTAAAAATTGATTTTAGCTTTTTTTTAACAAATAAAATCTTGAAAAAACTATTGTTATAATTTTTTTCTAAAGGTACAATTACAATTTTTCCCAGTTAATTTTAAGTTTTAAAAAAAAATTAAGATTTTCCCCCCAGTTTTTTACTATTTCATTCTAGATGCATAATGAATCCATTTTGCAAATTTTGATAGTTAAAATAAAAAGTTTGAACTGAATGGGTAAACAAAAGTACGAGAAGTGCTCCCCTAATTGTTTTGAGCAGTGTACATCCAAAAATCAAACTAAAACCAACTCCCTAAACAATACCTAAATCAAAGGCAAGAATTACCTGATCTGCAAATTGGCAATTATACTTAAGAGTTTCTGGAAAAAATAAACGTGTTTGATCAAACATCAGCGAAACATTTTTGGCTGTTACTGCAGTTTACCTGCCGAAAGTCGTGTCACGGCAGGGCGAAAATTGCAAGCACACTGCAGTATATGCTTTTTCTCTGTGTGCGCGTACAAAAATCAAACTAAAAAACACTACTCATAAAACATTCCTAATTCAATGTCCAGAATCACTTAACTTCAAATTGCAATGCTTTACTGGAGTTTGTGGGAAATCAAAAATACGTTCATTATAATATCTGCAAAACACATGTATGGCTATTACTGCAGCTTACCTGCCCACGACTGTACTGGCGATGGGCGTCGTGATTTAGAACCTGTCAAATGCCAAGTCGACAACAGAGAATACAACACAACTTTTAAATACATACAACACTATACACGGCTCCGAGACTTTGGAGCATGTTTTATGTGCACTCTCCACACCCCAGAAAGGCTCCAGACTTTTTATAAACTGACAGCTATTTTGGCAATGCCCAATACTAGGCTGCCCAGCCCCAAAATTATAGAGTAGTTAGTTCACTCGCTCAAGGGTAGATACTTTAACTCATTCTATGTTACAAAAAAAAGTTCCTATATATCCTTAATTCCCCATAGTTAAAGTCAAAGTCAGAGACTACAATCATACAGGGGCTGCAAGCATGTTCGCAATACCTACTCAGTTCGTCCATTGCGATGAAATAAAGCACCCTGATTGGACAGTTCTCAAGCAATGATTCAATGCCGATTTTGGCGCTTTATCATTTTTGGCAATTTGTATTGAATTTGACAACTTAATGAAATTTTTCTAAACATTGGTCATCCATGTCAAACTTTAAAAAGTACAAACTCTATTTTAAAAAAATATTGTTCTCCTTTTCCATTCGATTTCCAATTTATTTTTTTTAAATTTCTGTTTGTTACAAATTATCAGTTGTTCATTAAAAATCGCATCTAACATTTTTTATGAAGTTTATTTTTTTTTTAATCGAAAACTAAAAATAATTCCCTCAATATTCAAGATAATACTAAAATGTTTTTTTTTTTTAAATATAGGCGTTTTATGGGACTAATAGTTATGTATTAGTTAATTTAAAGGAAATTTAGCTATTTTAATGTGGTGAAAAATTTAATTACTTAAAATTCAATTTTCTTAAATTAAAATATTTTTAAAGAAACAAGTTAGTGTTGTATATCAAATCAAAACCATTAAATAACCACTTTAAAAATAGGAATTTAATTCATAATGGAACACTAACTTTTCATTTTAGAACTTGTATGAAGTTTTGGCAGTAAATTTTAATTATTCAAAACCTTTCATTTTATAATTATTTTTGTAATCAAACTAATTACAGATCATTAACTGCTTTAAAAAAAAATACTTCATTTGTGTTAGTATAATTCAATTAAAAAAAACACTTATTTAAAACAAACGACTAACTCGAGTAAAGAGAAACAGCGCCAGTTCTCTAGAGTACAGTAGGCAACCTCAGTTTCGTTGCTTGAGAACCGTCCAATCAGAGTGCGTTATTTCGTCGCAATGGACGAACTGAGTAGGTATTGTGAACATGCGAGCTGCAACGCTATGTGATCTAATTATTTTTAAATCCCTTCAATAAAAAAACTTCAACTAACCAGATTTTCTCTTCATTTGCAATTGGTATACCGACTTTTAAACAATTGTATTTTAATGAAAATTGACAATTTCAACAAAAAAAGTTCTTTATAATTAGCAATTTTACAAAATTTTATTTTTAAAAAATGAAGATGTGAAATTGAAACACTTAATCTTTTTGTATAATTTTACTTATAGAGTTTTCAAATTCTTCATTACAAAACTATGCAAATTAGCATTAAAATTTAGAAATAAGACTTTAAACTGTGACAGTGCACATAATGCACTGTTATTATTGAGCAATTAAGCTTAATATATCATAGTCCTATATTGCAAACCCTGTAACTCTTGTAAGGTAGAGTAAAAAATATACAAGAAATACCCTATCAAACATGGTGTCAGTGGCGGATCTAGGATTTTTCTGAGGGAGGGGCGCACCCAAAAACTTGCCTGAAAACCCTATCACAAAAGCTGGGACGCAACTAAAACAAATTTCTAGGGAAAGGGAGGGGGTTCAATTTGGTGGCAGCGCACTTGCCCAAAACGAAAGGACCGATTAAATGCTTTCCCCCCTCAGCAGGGGGCCGGGGTGACCGTTGGCTACTTTTAGGACAGCAATTTTTCGCCATGTAGCCAAGACAAAATCTTGGGGCATTGAATTGTTTGAAATTTGCGCTTAGCCCCTTTCTCACAGATGGTTGTGCCGTAGGAATTTTTGGGAAGGTTTGTCCTCGCGGGGGGTTAGAAATTGAGATTGACATCCCTGACAACTGCAAAATAATTAGGACGTGGCTGAAGGATTTTTTTGGCGCCTATTTTGTCATAGGCGTATAGGGTTGTTGTAGGATGACTTAGATTTTTTTAAACATATTCATGTAGTTACTAATGCTAATTTCGAAAAAAGAATATTGTATACAATATTATTAATAACTGAACTGTGTACCAAATTGTTTATTGTCTCTTTAATAGGAAAGCAGCATACAAGAATCCATTTTTTTTAATTGTATAAAAAGATGGGTAGTTTTAATTTGCATTAATTAGTTTATTAATGTATAATTTTATAAGAGCGTACCTACGTACACCTACGTAAAATGGATAACCAACAAAGAATTTTAAATCAATAAAAACTAAATTCAGTATTTCCAAACCATAATTCAAATGGAAGTCAAATATTTTTTTTACAGAATTTTTTGGTACAGTAAACAGCACCTGCCATTCATGCGTTTTATAAAATGAATCAACGTAAACACTGATTGGGAGTTCTTGCAATAACAATTTAAAAAAAAAACAGTTTTTTTAATAGTTCTATAACTTTTAGTTTTTAAAATTTGTTTAAGTTTTGGTTAGCTGAATATGACAGGAAAATTAAGCAACATTAAATTTTAGAATATGGCAGTTAAATAGACGTATAAATCATAAATAATAGAAGAATTAACCACCCAAAACTTTGGAAATTTTCTTTTTATGATTTTGTAGTCGTAAATGTAGGTGAAAATGAACAACGTAACGAAGTAGTTTAGCTTAATTTTTTTTTACGCAAAAAACAAATTTGTAAAAAAACTTTCTAAACGAAACTAAAAAACGTATCTCAATTTCAAAACATACTAAATCTACATCTACAAACAAAGTTTTTACTGACTGGATCGCACATCATCAAACATTCGAAATTACTTTAGTTGCAGACTCGGGACTCCTCATATTAAGGAGCTTATTCCTATGTACCGAAGGCGTCATTTAAGAAGAGATTCTTCTAATTTCTAGCCTAAACGGTAAATGAATGCAAAAAGTGAACTGATCTCTCCATAGGTATAGCATTGTTCATTGTTGTAAGCATGAGATTTATACTTTTCATTCCCAATTTGAATACAAATTTCAGCGCGAGTGAAAATTAAGTATAAACAAGAAAAGTAACCAAATCAAGGGGCCCGGATGGCCGAGTGGTGAGCATCGCAGGCCAGCAGTCGGCATGCTGTAACGGGTGCGGGTTCGATTCCCGCCTTCACCCTGGGTGTACTTCCTTTCTTTGTGACAGTGAAACGCTTTCTGTGTCTGTCTTATTTGACGAGGGCTTATAAGCGGGTCTCTGATTGAGCACACAAGCCGGAATATAGATGTTAACTACCCTACCCTAACCAAATCAACTGTCACAAGCGAAACTATTGAAAAAAATTATTATTTAAAGAAAAATTTTATCAGTTTTAAATGAAGTCATAATATGCAGAACATTCAAAGAATGTGATTCTTTGAATGTTCATGTTCTGTATACTAAGAAAGTGGTGTACAGTGTTCATTTTTTGCATAAAAAGCTGGTTAGTTTGGTCTATTTTTCTTTCTTTATCAATGTGCAATTTATAAAGGCGTCAACTGTGACATGTACTTTAGCTATTTTTGTTTTTACGAAAGCATTTGAAAATAAGAGACTATTTGAAGAATAGATTGTTTGCATGTTGTAGCCAACGATCGATAATGTAGGTAGGGTAGGTACATATATATTCCAGCTTGTGTACATGATCAAAGACCCGCTTATAAGCCTTCGTCAAGTAAGACAGACACAGAAAGAGTTTTTACTGTCACAGAGAAAGGAAGTACACCCACGGAGAAGGCAGGAATCGAACCCGCACCCGTTACAGCGCACAGACTGCTGGACTGCGATCCGGGTCCCCTCGATAATGTATACTGGAGAGTTTGTGCAATGTTAAGAATACACTATGTCAGATACCTGGAGACAATTATTTGGGCTCTTTCTTCAACTTCGCCACTGATGTTTTTGTCTCCTCTTAACTTTACCTATAAGCATAACTGCCTCTTACAAGTCATTAGTTGTAAGACAATGGACAATAAATATAAATTAATAAAAAAAATTATACATATTTGGGATTAAGTTTAAAAGGACATGCAAATGACGTAAAATTTAATATACTGCATTCGGTAAGCCGTTTTCCTGGAGTCAGATCATGAGAAAATATTTAGAATAAGGTATTTCACATAATTATTTTTTTTAATGCAAATAAATTTAACAAGGTATAAAAAATATTATTTGAATTTGTGGAAGAAAATTCATGAAAATGGGAAATTTCGCCCTTTAAAAGTTTAAATTAAAACTAAATGCTGTCATCTTGCTGCTTCCCTCCCCCCCTCAAATCATTTGTGGTAGCGGATCTAGGGAACAATTACTGTTACAAAACTAATTGTTTTTATGTTAGAATTTTAGTGAGTATTAGAGTTATATTTTAGATCTTTTAAAACTTCCTTCTTGTCGAATTTATTATTCGCAAGCCGCATATTTTAATGCCCATTGTTCAAAACCATTTTAAGCTGGGGAGCCCAGTCGGTTATGCACTAGCCTAGCATGCGAGGGGTCCCTGGTTCGGGTGTTGTCCGGCATACCTAATAATTTATATTTAATTTTATTTATATAATGTTAAACAAAACTGGAATTGAATGAATAATCACGATTTCTTTTTTAAATAAACTTTTTACATTAATAACTTTATTATCTTGATTATCTTTTTCATTTTGCTTTAAAAAAACGATTAGTGGTACGCAGGTAACAAAATGCGCTGGAAGAGGAGTGAGAATTAAAAAAGGTTAAAAATGTGACGATTTTTTATTATTTTGGCTGCAAAGTGATTATTATTTTTACTGCTTATGTAAAAATAGGTGAATAGACTAATATGTAAAATAAACCTATCACGCGCCACCTACACAATTTAGACATGTCCCTGAAGGGGAGGGAAATAGTCTCCAGGAAACACTGTTCCAACATTTACAATCGAACAATAAACTTGTTTTAAAATTAAAGATTGAAAGACAAACTTTTTTTAATGACATCATAATGTATTTTTTCGCAATATGATTCTTTGATGGTTCATTATTCAAGTTAGTTTTTTTTTTAGTTTATATTTGGTTTTTTTTTATAAAGATATTTGAAAACCTTACCATCGATAGTTTGCTACAAAATTTTAAATAACAGAGCTAGAAAAAATCTAAATTAAAATAATGATACATTTCGTTTACATTTTTAGAGATAGCAATTTTGCATGAATTTGCTTCGAACGTAAATAAATTTAACAAAATACCGTCAGTGCGGGTAACTTTGGCCAAAATCATAGTTTTTTTCACAAAAGAAGAAAATTTTAACTTCAAAAACGATTTAAACACTTAAAAATCCTTATGCATTCTAAGTATTGTACATTTAGGAATAATTTTCAGGCATTTTTGTTACATTTTATAAATTAATAAAAAATTGGTATTAATTTTAAAAAATAAGACACTGTTAGGAGCCCGGCGGGTAACTTTGGCCACCCAAGAAATACATAAGAAACATACTTTTAACATCCTTAAAAGCTGTGTTAACGATTTAAATAGCAATATTAAAACTTTAAACACAAAAATAACAAAGTTATAAGATATATAGTTATTTAAAATGGTATATAACTTAACATTTACATTGCAGTGCATCGTGGAATGGCATTACATGTTGAATACTAGTATTGTTTGTGTAGCTTAAAAGAAAGAAAAATAAACTTATATTTTAATAAGGAAAAAAGAACTTTTTTGAAGCAAGATTTAATAACAAATATATTTGTAAAAAGCAAACGATTTTATTTTAAAAGGTGAAAAATAATATATTTATAATTAGGAATTTGAAAACGTTTACCTTTCGACATTTGCGATTTTGAGTGGAATACGTATCTTGCATTCTATCTTTATCTTTTTAATGTTTAAAATCATGAGATTTAAAAAAAAAAATATCTAAAAAGTGAGTAATCATAAAAGTTAGAATTTTTTCAAAAATAGTTAAACTTAATACACTTTTACATACATTTTTTAAAGTGCAAAGTTCCATAAAGAAATATTTACATCTATGGCCAAAGTTACCCGCATTCATCGGCAAAAGCTTCCCAATTACAAATATTTAAATACAGCATAAAAAGTAGTCAACTTAGAATAAAACAAATGGTGTAATATTCTTCCTCATTAATAAAAGAATCGAATAGAGTGTTTTATTTAAATATTTTCAATATTTTTTTAAGTGTTCCAGACAAAAGTTGGAAGAGATAGATTTTTGTCATTTTATGCTCGTAAGAATGAAAACAGCATTTGTAGTATTGCCAGATTTAGAATGAGATTTTTTTTTACATGAAATGAAAGGCGATATTTCCACCTTTCCAAAAATGTAAAACAATTTAAGATGAGATCATTTTATGAAGAGAAATTAAGAAACAAATCTTTTTCCGACGCGTGGCCAAAGTTACCCTCCATGGCCAAAGTTACCCGCTTTGACGGTATGAAAAATATTCATTGAATTTGTGAAAGAAAATTAATGAAAATTAAAAGCTAAATGGCCGCTTCTAAAATTTTAACAATAATAATTTCTATGAGTGTTAAAGTAATTGGAAAGTAGGTTGTTGTGTCAGTTCTTTTAGAAGTTCTTGCTTTCGTTGTTATTTAAACTTAACTTAAACTTAAAATAAGCTTAAAAACAATTTTATTCGAATAAAACACGTTTACTTTTGGAAATTACCCAAAAATCATTGATTTTACCCTGCAAATATGTTTACTTATCGAAAAACTCGTGCAAGAACAAACAAATTAAGTATTCTTATAAATTGCAGATTTCATATTGAAGCATATTCGTTTAAATAACTTTTTCTTAAAAACGTATTTGTGCTAATCCAGCAAATTTCAATTGCAATTTGAAAAAACTAAATCAAAACGTTCGAAAAATGGAAAGCTATAGTCACAATGGCCTTCTAAGCCATATTGAAAGTAACTAACACATTAGCGTTGATAAGAATGTCTGGTTGAGAAGAATACCGAATAACCCCCCGCTGAAAAGGGCGACAAACAAGTTTCAGCTTGACAAGATCTTGGAATACGCGCACTTCATTATTAACTCGACTCCCTCGATCTGCTTGTAGAGTAGGGGGGGCGTATAAGGACAATTAGCTTTTATTACGCTATCAACCCTCAAAGTCTCAACTGGTGAGAGAAACATGCCAAAACTACAACCCCTGAAAATGGTCAAAGAGGGGAAGAAATAGTATGGCAGCCATATTTTGGGCAAGTGTCGTGTAATCTTCAATTTCATTTATTTTTCATTCATTTTATTTTTTAATAATTTTTATTAAAATTATTTTTAATTAACATTATTTTATTTTTGATTTACATTAATTCTTAATTTAATTCTTAATGATAAATACATATTTTTACTAGTTTTTTTTTACTAATTACTATTTGTGAACTAACATTAGTTTTTACTTTTCCTAACTAACGTTTATATTGTTAAATAGATTATTCATGAATAATTAAAAAAATAAGTGCAATAAATAGGGAAAATTCAATTAAGGGGAATGTTTTCGATGATAAAACGCTCTTGTTTTCACTTTTCTATGTACTGCGATTGCATTGGTTTCACTCTAAAAATGATAGAAATAGATGAAGTAGATGATATTCTATGCAAGCTTTCTTTAACAAATGTTTTGATAAAGCAACTACAGCACAGCAAGAAGTTGGCATTAAGTAGCTAACATATAAACAAGGAAAACAATGATTGTATATCTTGAAAATGGCATAGTTATTCGAAGTAACTAATTATTAAATTAAATACGACATGTGAAAGCTTACCAATGAAATAATCAAATGATTTAATTTTTTAAACTTCACCGAAGCTTATTAATATTTTTAGTTAATTTTAGGACGTCGTACAGGCGTGAATCGCCGATGTGAAACAATTTCCAAATTGTATGCAAGTATATACTTATATAAACTTATATAAAAATCGCAACTTAATTTGATCTTAAGGTGTTAAAGTTCCTTAATATCTAAAAAATAACTGTCGGACTATTGCCCGTGCAGCCAAAAATGCTCGATGATTAATAATCTGTGTAGAGGGAGTGTGGAGATTTAATTTTGTCTAAATGTTTCTTTTTTTATTTTGTTTTCAATTATAAAAAAACCGGTCAACAGGTCTTGAGGAGGGGGCGCGCGCCCCCCGCGCCCCCTGGCTAGATCCGCCACTGCATGGTGTAAATATGAATTATATACAATCTTAAAAACAAAGTCACATCAAAACAAATCAACAAGAATCATTCATTTAATTTTCTTTTTTAAAAAGGCAAAGTAAGTAAAATTAACACATTAAGGCCAGCAATAAAAACTAGAAAATGTCAACACGATTTTGGAGATACAAGCACCTTGATAAGTGAACAAATCTGACCCAACATTAGTAAAAAAACAAATTTATTTTTATAATAGCTCCAGCAGCCACTGCGACGAATGTTCTATTACAACCCCCTGGATACCAGCCATTGGCATTGAACAATGAAGGAATGAGTTTACAGAGACTTTGGTACACAATGTGTAATGAAGAACACGAACAGGATGACCCATTGTTAAGTGGATGGGTGGCTTACAGCTCATCGCGTTTGGCTTGGTCGTCATCCTTTTCTTCTTCCTCATCTTCCTCCTGAAAAAGAAAATGAACTTGAACAAAATATTTTTAAACAGCAGTTGAATTTTGCTACACTCCATGCCAACCTGACTTGGGTAAAAACAAAGAGTGAAAAGGCAGGGGGGAAAGCGCGGTTGGTTCGTTAGTTGGAAACTCTTATAAGGCAATATTTACATACAAAATGATCAGAATATAATTTAAGCAAAATATATTTTTTACTCCGATAAAATTGCCAAATTTTCTCAAATAATATTCAAATCTGTTTGACTTTAAGGAAATGTTTTAAACGAATGTTTCAAACATGTTTTCTGGATGGATTCACAAATTATTTATGAAACTGTTACATATGCGGAAGGATCTTCTCCATAGCATATTTCTATTTACCCAACTTAGGGTGGCAAGGAGTGTACACACAAACATAGAACATCAATACCAACGACTTTGGAACTAATAGGTAAATAACTGCAATGCAAGACAGGAAAACTATCCAATGTCTCCAATGGTTAATGTTTGGGAAGTTCCATTTTCTGAAATTCATGTTCCCTGAAGGAGAAGTAAAACTTTAAATCTGTTCAGTTCCCATGTTAAGTCAATTGGACAGCGTTTTTCATTTTTATCAAATACAGTATTTTGCATGTGGGAATCCAGAAAGTTTTCTACTATGGATATTAAAGAGTATGTATAGCTAAGCTTCTAAACTAGTTATAACGTAAACAAAAAAAAATAGAAGCTTATATAAAGACTAGGTTCATTATCTGTCTGTAAACAATTTCCATAGCTCAAACTACAAATGCTATAGACAGGTATGATGAGTCATAAAATTGAGCACATTTAAGTTGAAACTCATTAATAATCACAGAAAGAAAAAGTTTGAAGTACTTTAATTATTAAAATACATAATTTAATACTCATTTAAAAAGGCCATTTTTAATGGAATTAACATTACACAAGAAACTATAAAAGAAAAAATTTTGTAACATAAATTAGTTCAGAATGATGTCACATGTCACAATAAGATGCTTCGATAGTTTGTATTTTTTTGTATAGGAAGAGCTACAATATTTTTATATTTTAAAGCAGATATAATTTTTCATTTAAGCATTCATAAATGAATAATTATTACGAGTTATTGACAAGTTTTTTTTAATGGGAATATTTGATGTCATGCTCTCCATGCTGCGATTTCATTGGTTGCTTTGTTTCCTTTGACAAAGTGTTGAAAAAAGCCCATTATCTTTTAAATAGTACTTAAAAATCAATTAGTTTAATATGTTTTGAAGGCGATAGTTTCATACTTGTATGTTGATATGAAATGATTTGCTTTTTTTTTTCATTTTCAGCAATATATATAATATATTGCATCTATTTTTCGTAATACAAATAAATTTAGTAAATGATAAGTAATAGTGCTTGAATTTTAATAAAGAGTTATATTTTGATAATTAAAAATTTAGTATTGAATAAATTCTACGATGTGCTTTTTAAGCAAGAATTTGCGTGCAGCACATACAAAATTTTTCAGAAATAAAAATTTTAATTTCTCAATATATTACAAAATTTGCTTTATTAATTTAAAGTCATGTAATGTTACACATCCCTAGATTTTTTCTTGTTTTGCTAATTGTCTTAAAATTCACATTATGGGTTAAGGATATTGTCACAAAATGAATAATATGAGCTCGCTGTGGATGTTTAAATATGCAGATATAATTTCGCTAAAAGCACCTGCCCCAATAACGTACACAAGAGTTCTTTGGAATACCACAGAAGGTTACGTTCATTTGTGTCACTTCTTAAAAAAAATCAACACTCCAAAACTTAAGGTTAAGCTATTGATCAAGCCATTCATACACTACTAAGTGGATTACAGCTATAATCTGGTTGATGTATTATGATTATATTCGTGACATTAGTGAGAAGATTTTAGTAAAATGGAACAAACTTAAGGGAAAAATGTAAATAATATTTTAGAACCACATATAATTGTCAAAAGTACATTTCATTAGTGATAAAAACTATTTTAAGGATATAATGTATTGAAGTAGTTCCCAGCATCAAATACCCCCAAGTGCCCACTATAATACTAGTAAAATCATAATCAGTACCAACTATAATCTGTATTAGTAAAATCAAACATAAAAACAGTTTTTAATCCTTGTTCTTTGTGAACTAAAAATATGTTCAACAAACTGATTATACAAATTTCAATTACTAAAAAGCAGTTAATTGTTAGGTAACTGTAGTTTAGAAAACAGGTATTCCAATTAGTATCAACTAGTCTAAATACTAGTAAAACAATCTTTACATTAACAATACCAAGATAAATTAAACTGTTTAATTTCTACCTGGAACTTGTAACCTGTAAAATTCTAGCAGAAAGACCACCACCAAAAATGAATTTAAAAAATGCAGTGAAGAGTAAATGTGGTTGTACTTTTGCATCAGCTTAACCACTCAGACATGCAAAAGCATTACAAGAAAAAATCAGCCCATAACCAAGAATTTAACAATGGTCTGCTTGCCAGTCTAAATAATTTAATTTGCTACTTAGAGCTTGAAATAATTTACTAAAATTTAAACTTTGATTTAATACTTATAAAAGCTTTACTCATAATTTGGTAAGTGTGTACAAGTAAAAATTATTCATTAAAATTATTCGAACTAAAAGCTTTTACAATTGAGTAAAATCTCAGCAAATGCAAGTAATAAAAGCATGCATGCAATGAGTTGATATTTAGCAACAAAGAACTCAATGATTTCTATTTGAACAGTTAAACCTACTCATATACTCATTCAATTATAAGGGGTTGGTACTTTTTACCATTTTAGTAACTGCGTTTCCACAAACAAATTTTTTATCGAAATGTAGAAAAATTTTCATTATACATCAGCATATTCTCTCAATTACTAGCACAAAAAATTGACTTAGTAAAACTAAACTAGCTTTTAACTACACTTATTTAAACTGCACAAGCCATTGTGTTAAGAGGTTAGTGAAAAAAGAATTTGTTAGTATAGCTGACCTCTTTGACAGCAGCGCCATCTACCCCATCAGTGTCTATAAACCTGCGAATGCCTTCGAACGTTCGCTCTCCGTTGAAATCTATCACCTACACAAGAAAACACTTGGATTAGAAAACATAAGTCAGTGTGGATTTACCTCGTCGGGAGCTGCTTTTCCATATTCACCGTCTGTCTCAATGAATTTGTTTATGCCTTCGAGAGTACGTTCACCGTTGTACTCAACAACCTAAGGATGATAAGCAATTTTTTATAGAATATAATTTCATTTAAATATTACTTCTGCATAACATGTGCTTTTTATTGTGAATGTTTTATCATTTTATGTTGTTAAATAAAATAAAAAATTGTATCTTTCTATGTAAAAAAGATCTTAGCAAAACTATGTTATTACTTCAATAGAACTGGAAAAATTAGTAAAAATAACAAAGGATTTTAATTTTATTAACATTTTAATGTACGGTTGTTATTCTAAGTTGATATATACAAAAAAAATAGCTTTAACAAAGATAAACCAACACTAAGAAAGCATTGCAATTAAGATATAACAATATTTATTTTTTGAGAATTGTTAAGTTTTGAAAAACTTAAAACGCCAATACTTAAGTAAAATAGGAAGAAAGGGCTAAAAATCATCTGAAAAACAAAATCAAAGTTAAATGTATTAGATGTTATTTCTTGGAGTTTATTTTTTCTTCCTTGTTGTTTAATTAACTCAGAAAAACTTAAAACAAGAGGTAGAAATTTAAACCTCTGATATAAAATTATAAAACCTTATAACTTTATTTTTTTAAAGAAAGCCCTAACAAGAAAGATTATCCAATTGAATTAAGCTTGTTATGATTATTCTCAAAGATTTGGACCACTTACTTCATTTGTTCCTTTTTTGTACAGTTTAATTGTGGGGTAGCTGTTGATTTTTGTGTGCTCCAGCTCGTTTGCGGTGGAATCGATTTTGGCAATAATCACGTCCGAACTGTCCTTGTATTTCTGGCCAAGCTCATCATAGATGGGGGCCAACTGTTTGCAATGACCACACCATGGTGCATCTAGAAAAAAATTAGTTATTAACTAGTGTCAGTCATAAAAGTTATAGAAATCTACCCGCACATGCAAATACAAAAAGGTATCAACATAACCTTAATATAATAGTTTAAATTGTGCATAATTATTGAATGAAATATATATTTTTTAAAAAAAACAGGTTTTTGCCTGCTCTCAATGAGATTGAGCATAAACTTAACAAATCTCTAGAATTACAAAACTCAAATTTTTTTTGTTACATATTACATGTATGGTAATTTTAAACTAATGCTGAAAACTATTACATCAAATACAGAAGAAACATGTCCACAAAACAAGCTGCATTTTAAGAGTTTAGAATCTTTCAATTGCATTAATACAATGAAAAAAATTAATCATTTAAATCAATGAACTTGAAACAGTACTTTGTGGATTTAAAAATCAGTAATTAAATTTATTCGATATTTATTTAACTTAAGAAAACTTACAAAATTCAACTAAAACATTCTTTGATTTATCAAAAGCGACATCATCAAAATTCTTTCCAACTAAAACTTTAACTGGCTCTTTGTCCCAGCCTTCAGGAATGTCTTCAGACAGCAAATGTTGCTAGAAAAAAGAATGTGTACATATTAGCCATTATTTTTTTCGAAATTAACAATAGTTCACTAATTAAATTAAAAATAAAGCAAAATTTTGAAGTTAGTTTATTCTGATCACAAGTAATAACATGTTGAATTTCATGTTCAACAAATTACCAATTTCTTTTTAAATATGTTCCCTTGGGATGGTCACAACTTTGAACAAAATTAGCCTTCAAGAAGTTTTTCCAGGACAAACTAGAGAATATCACTTTATGATAGGCTTTTAAATCAGACATGTTGGCTACATTATGCAATCAATTTTAGACTTTGGTGGTAATACTTCGAGTTTAGTATTATTTTTTAAGGTTTGCAAGTATCGTTTTTAACAGATCTGAGTGCAAACTAAAAACTTTAAAGCTCATTTTCACTTATCAACAAATACAACTTAAAAAAAAGGAACTATGCCTTTTTGTAAAAAAAAAGTTAAGATCTTTTCTTGTAGTTTAAAAGAAATTTGGCAGTTTTTTTCAGGGGTCCCAAGCACCAATTTAAAATTAAAGGAATTTCAAGATGTGGAATTTTCTCCTGATATTAGCCATTGGGATCTGCAACTCCATTTGATTCAGTTTTTTTAACTTCAGAAAACTTAAACTAACTAAACTTTTATAAAATATACCATCTAATAAATTGACACCAAGTGTAACTTCAGTGTCTTAAAACAAAAACTAAATTTTAGAATGAAAAACATGGGATTAAAATTTATATTTAAGAAAACTAAGTGCTAGTGCAGTAAGAGAACCATCTTTACTACACTGTTTCAAGAATAAGTACAATCCAACTATTAAAAGCTACCTTAATTTTGCCATCCAAAACTCCGTTGACAAAGTCCTTAATTGCACCTTCAGAAATCTCATCGCTAAGAGGCTTGAACTTGGTCATTTCTTCTTCGAGCTTGATCACCCTCATGGCCGGGATCTCTTCCTTAGTGATGCCGAAGAATTCCATGATTCTCTCGTGATCTGCATCATCGGTATCGATGGTGACAAACAGAACCTTGCCCTTGAATTCCTTTGCAACCTTGCGGAAGGAGTCAATCTTGCTTTCGTAACCGTCCATGCTCTTGCTTGCAAACAGTAAGTTGTGAACTTTGATCTCACCACCGAAGATCTTTTGTGCAGTCTGTAAAGAAATGTCATTCTTAGTAAGTTTTAAAGCATCGAGACATAACTATGCATTGAATTGTTATCAAAAAGAAAGAGTATATGATTATTATATTAATAAAAAAAAACTAAATAAAAGTAGGAGAGAAGGCACCTATAATTTGGGTGCAAGTACCTCCCCTCCTACCAGTTAAAATTTTCCACCACAGTTAAATATTTATAATACAACTTCATTGTATATTTAGTTGTAGTTTAGAAGAAAATTAGAACTTTTGTACAATTAGGTGGAACTGATAACCTATTTAAATTCGCACAACAAACAACTAAAAAGATACAGATAAAAAAATTTGGGTGAAAAGCAGCTAGAAAACAAAAAGTAGACTAGACTATTAGAAGTAAGGGGACACCTTGTTTTTTTTTTTAAAGTGGAGAGACGCGTCACCCAGCATCTACCTACACTTCTAGCACTGTTTACAGTCTTAAAACCCATAAAAAATTACAAAGTACAGTTACAAAAGCCAATAGAAAAACTAAATATTAATACTTAAACAATTTAAAACCTAGTTCTACACATTTAAAGTAGTGTACGATTGCAATTAATTTCCGTAAACCAAAATGATCGTGATACATACTGTGTGGCTAAATTCTACAACAAGTGGAAGACTGTTGGATTTAATAAACTTCTTGATATCAGCTTCTTTGGTTGCATCTCCATCGAAATCATTGCGCCCTTCATCAAACTGCAAAAGAAATGAGTTAACCAAGTTTATAGCTCCATAAAACCATCTAAATAACAAGTCGAAATTGTAATGTATCCTTGAAAATTTTTTTAATAAGATTTAAATATTAGAGATAAAAAAAAAAGGAATTATCTTTACAGATAAATTGTGGGTTGGCAATGCTTGCATGTCACTTCATCTTAAAAAGAATTACCTCAAGGTCACTAATCCTTTAAAAAAATTAAACTACCTTTTAAATAATGGCTATTCAAAAGATCAAAAATGAAATAGTTTCTAACGTGGAATAATGCACTGGCTCAAAATTTTAATAAATAAGAACTGGTAAAACTTCAAAACTTTTAGAATATAAAAGTAGAACAAAAATTATCGAAATTTTCTAGATAACGGTAAAAGCAACTCAATAAACCTTTTTGAAAAGTGCTGGTCCATCCTTTGAAGCCTTAAGTTCAGTGTAGACAGCATCGGCGGACGTAATGCCGAAAGTGAAGTCGTCCATTTCATAAGCCACGTTCTTGAAGGCCTTTGCTTCAGCACTTTCCTGATCCTTGAAGAATCCTACAATGGCCACTTCATTGTTGTCGATGAATGCTTTGGCAGCCTCGGCAGTTGTCAAGTCGACAGCAGGAGGTCCGGTCTTTTTCTTCAGCCACCTGATGATATCATCAGCTGTTCGACCACCTAATATAAAAAGTTATGGAAAATACATTAATAGGATAACTTTTAGTTAAAATGATGGTACAGCTATGATAAGATGGACAATCTAAATTTGGCGACTACCGTTTTGAAGAAAAGCAGTGAGTGTCTGTAAAAGCAGCTAAAAACTTATTTATTACAACCAAAGAACAGAACTGGTCCATTAACAGGCAGAGGATTTACTAAATTCCAGGAAGAGGAAAACTATTATTCCAGCCATTATATCCTAGCCAAAAGAAATATCAATTTAACAATAGAAAGGTTTTTTAGACAGATAAACATGGAACATTTGAAGCTAATCTTGATACAATGGAAAAGTTTATCTATTCCGACTTACACAAGACCATACCAAATAAAGTCAATTGGTAAATTTCCAGGATTCGGTGCAGCTTGGCGCTTGTCGAAAAACAACAAATTCTTGGCGAAATGCGCAAGCTTTATCATTGCCAGATTCCTTTACGCCGATGCAACCCTAGTTTCTTTCACTGATCTCTAAGGTTAATGGATCGCGGAAAGCTACGGGAGAGTTGGAAGTCATTTTTTTCTCCCAGGTCAAACCCAAACATCCAGTCTAGTTGGAATTAACGTCGCAATAGAGCTGCACGATTGGCAATCCACTTTGGTTTGAATTAACGCCGTACTAAAGCTACACAAGTGGCTATCCCGTACTCAGTTTAGTTTCCTTCGAATTTTCGTCGCTTTAGAGCTAGACGAGTGGCAATCCTGTACGCACCCTTTTGGGGCCCCGGGCAATTTTTTTTTCTCTAAAAAAACATCAGTATCCTACATCGGGCAGTATTGTAGGGCCCATTGAAAGCCTAAACACTCGTTTGGGGCCCCGGGCAATTTTTTTTTCTCTAAAAAAACATCAGTATCCTACATCGGGCAGTATTGTAGGGCCCGTTGAAAGCCTAAATACCCGTTTGGGGCCCCCGGCAATTTTTTTTCCTCTAAAAAAAACATCAGTATCCAACATCAGGCAGTATTGAAGAGTCTGTTGAAAGCATAAAATTTTGCTTGGGGCCCCCGGCAGCTAGCAGACCGGCCCTCTTCGAATCGACAAAATATTCAGAATAAAAAATAACTGAAATATAATAACCAAAACCAGATATTCAGAGTAACCGTAACCGCAATTCCGATGCGCGCGCAACTTTACCCACAATTCATCGCTCGCAAGTATCAACAGCGGCGTCAATTGGATGAAAAAATAAATGAAGAACAAAATAATTCCATTGTGCGCGCACATCATCTGGGCTTCTTACCCACAATTCCGTGCAAGTATTACCAGCGCCGACAATTGGACGAAAAGTTTTTTCGCCGTATCACCAAATAAAATTGTTTATCGCTTGCTACAAAAAACGCCAAATCCCTTGGCGGCAAATGCACCGGATGGTGGAAATTAACCAGTCAATTTCTTAAAGCTTTGTAGAAATAATAAGACTAATGCAAAAACTGCATAGTTTATTTTATCATCTACAATCTACATAAATATTACTCAACCTACATAAAAAGCTAGCTAAGGTCATGATGCCCATGTCAAGGTTTTATTTGTTTTTTAGTTGAAACTGTTAAACCTTTGAGATCTACAAATGCAGATTGATGGAGTTTTTTAAAACACTCAACACAGTGAGCAGATCTGTTACTTTTCTTATAAAAGTAGCTAACAAGTTTCCGACAAAAAAAACATGTACACAAAAGAGTGTAACTTTAATAATTTGGATTCAAATTATCTCAAGTAAAATGCTGGTTACCTGTATATTCGATAACATTGCCGTCTCGGAAGAACTTGATGGTTGGATATCCGCCTACTTTGTGCTGTTCTGCCAGTTCAGTTTCAGCTGTGGCATCGACTTTTCCCAGAAGCAGCTCGGAACCTTCTTTTTCGAGGGTTTCTGCGGCTTTGGCATACTCTGGTTCCAGAGCTTTGCAATGTCCACACCAGGGGGCATCTAAAAGCAAGGTTTGACATTGAGTTACGACATACAACAAAAATAAGTTATTTTTATCTATATTAATACAGTTCATGATGCAGTACTTGGATTAAACAACAGTAACCAAGACAAGAAACTATAGAGAAATATTGTCATAGTTGATTTCATTTTTATCTTGCTTAAATCTAAAAAAAGCTATATCTTAACGAGTTTAAAGTTTAAGTCATACCATATAGTCCATGCCATATTTTCGACAAAAAGTTTAACACTATACCCTATAAAACTAAAACCAACTTGAGATTTTATGTAAACTCGGGAGTTAATTTATATAATACTATATACTCATTTATATTAAAATTTTCACTGTACTGATTTTTTTTAATTAAAATTGTTAGATTAGTTAGCTACATACTGATTTGATTAAACATCATTAGATCAATACATTGATGGCATGTAAATGAAAGTGTCGAAATTAAAATTCAATTCACCAATATGGTAGCACCATAATTATGTAATCGTCGAAAAACTAACAAATGCGATCTAGAACTCAGCTTTTGTCATAGCAAAACATATTTGACATACGTTATTCTTCCATTTACATCCAAAATAAAACCTCAAACGGTACTCCTCTACAAGTGATTGTTTAAATTATGAAAAGAATAAAACACGTACGTATACTGATTTCTAAACTGATAGCAAGCAGCACATCCCTCAAGATGCCGGCTTTTTATCGGAATTACATAAAGACATTAAAAATGGATAAATCTAACAGCGTCACGAAAAGCAATATTGACATAACAAACTAAATAAACACGGTTGGAAAAATCATGAATGCGTACTTACAAAACTCGACCAGAACGTTTTTATTTTTGGTTGCTTCTTCAAAATTGTCTTTGGTCAAAACTAACACATGATTTTCTCTCTTAATTTCGTCAGCTATACTTACCGACAGGCATAACGCCACAATTAAGAGTTTCGCATACATTTTCGAGTATTTAAAGTCCAAAGCCGGCAAATGTGAAAGTCTTGACGCAGAAAGAAAAACAACGCCGCAAACCGATGGGAAAAGTCAAACGTGGCAAAGCAGTAGGCAACAGTGAATGGAGAAAGGCTTTTACGATACGTAAACCACTCGTGGGCTGAGCTGATTGGACGAGGCGGTGTGTTGGTGTGGTTAAAGGTCTCTTTGACAGAGGCGTCTACGGCTTAGTAGTTAAAGGTTCAATATTCGGTTGATACGTGGATGATACGATTTTAGATTTTACGGGAAACCACATATTAATTTAAAGTTTTATGGAATTCTGATGCATTTTAATTGTTTAATAACCCTATTTTTTGAAGTATATTCATTTGAAAACGATTTTCACTTTAAATATCTATGATTGGGTATGAACTTTTTAAAAAATTACTAAGCGTATATTGACTGTAAATAAAAGAATAGGGTAGAGAAAGTAGGCAAAAAATTACCAAACATCTTCCACTTTCATTTTCATGCAGAAGCTATCGCTTCGCTTCCTTATTTAATTCTTGCCATTGTATGCGAAAAATCCGAGAAAATGCTCGTTTAAATTATTACAACTTTTAAATATTTTTTTTTTACAATTCATAAATGTAAAATATTTGAAGTTGAAATCATTTTCAAAGTCTCATTTTAGCATTTTGTTTAAATTACTTTGAAAACGAAACTGAAAGTAGATTTAATTTTCTAACTAAAACTACAAAAAGTTACATTAAAATATTTTATTCGGAAATGAAGTCGTAAATGGTGAATCAAATAATAATGGGTTAAGCCAATAATCAGATTTACAAAAAATAAACTGAAGAGTTATTCGACTAGTTTTTAATATCTTTTCTTACACAAAAGCTTATAAAAATTAATGAATTGTACTTCACTTTTTTTGTATTTTAGTTTAGTTAAGTTTTAATTATCGTCGCACTTGAGCTACACGAGGGCTATTGGCGACGGGTGTCGTAATTTGGAACCACAGTCAAGTTACGATCCTACACCTGAGTAGGCACCCAATGCAACCGTTTAGGAAGGGCGACATCTTACGCTAATAACATTCCTATAGTTAATTAACTTTCATAATAGGAGGAAAATTTAAACATTCAAAAAGTTGCCGAAACCATTAACTCGTTACGTAACGAAATGTAATAGAGTTTTTGTAATAAATAAATCATTAAAATTCAAACAAGAGTCTTTGAGTTAATTAAACTTCCCTGGTTTTTTTTTTCATTTGACATGTCCCGACAGGTGTTAAAACACTAAATTAAGAGAAGCCGGAATATCTAAGTCTGATTTTGTATTTGAACAATCGAAGTTTTTTGTTGTTTCAGCAGTATAGTAAGATTGTAAAGATACAATTTTGTTAGTAGTAGCAAAGGAATAAAAGTAAATACAGTAAACTCCCGATTATCCGCGGGTGGATTATCCGCTTTGCGGATTATCCGCGGGTCACTTTCTCCCATTTTTCAGTTCAAATACAAATTTTAAATAAAACGCGATACATGAATTTTAAATTGTTTCAAAACTTTTTGGAAGAATGCATTCCAAGAACAACGAATTCTTTTCTAGAACGACAAATACATTTAACAAGAACAATAAATGCATTATGATTATAATAAGAATTACTAGGAAAAATTGGTGTTCGGCCAGGTGCACATCACGAACAGGTTTTTGTCAAAAAGCGCCACTTGTGAAATAAACTGCCCTCTATTTAAATTGAATTGCTTTATGTGATTTTGATGCTAGCGAAATGCGCGAGAAACTAAAAAAAAGTTGTCTTGACAATTCAAGACCAAGACGAACTACAACTCAATAAAAAGTTACAAAACGGATCCTCTAAAAATCAAATGTGCTTGGAGTGTGGCATAGAATAAACGACAGTAATAGTGTAGTTTGAAGTAAGTAAATTTGTACATGCTATATACGATTACTGAAATTTACTTTTTAATGAAATCCAGAAGAAATTTTGTTTATAGGCATTTTCTTCATTTTTGCGGATTATCCGCGAATTCGCTTATCCGCGGAAGCCGCGCCACCCAATTCCGCGGATAATCGGGAGTTTACTGTACTTTTTTCTTTTCATCTTTCGATTATTAACATTTTTATCATTTGCTAATAAGTGTTGGTACAGCTGGAAGTCTTAGTTTTTGACATACTCTAATTATAATGTTACTAAATGCAGGAGTATTTTTTTAAATATTTGGTCTTCCAATATTTCAGGATCACATGCTTATCAAGTTGAAAATATGGTCATAAGTTTAATTGACCATTGGACAAGACTACATTTTATTATAAATTTGTTTTTCTTCACTTAAAAAAATTAACGTGCCTTATAAAACTAAAGAAAGATTTACACGACAAAAAATTAATTCAGATTTTTATATTAGAAATAACATCGAAAAATCATCGCAAATTTTTGAAACAAATATCCTTATTTTCTAAAAAAAAAAAAGTAGATTTAGTTATATCTTTGTTGCATATACATGTTTAAGAAAGTAAGAACATTCATTAGTCCATAATAAACAATATCTAATCTCTATTTGAATATCGCAACTGCAGCATATAAGATTTAAGGATTTTTCGGCAGGGGGATGTTATGATAACTAGTTTACCACAATCTCAGATTTAAAATTACGTTTGGATGACGAATGAAGTTTAAACGGTTTTTTTATCGGATGTAAAGGTTCTTCGGTTGTGCATTCACTCGTACAAATTTCGTACCGATAAGTTTAAAAAAACCTAATGGGATAGGTAATTATTAACCTAGGTTATTTTTAAGCAAATGCGCATAAAAAAATATATTTATGTGTTGTCTCTTCCTACAAAATTCATGTCAACCATGAAAATTATCAATTTCATTTTTAAACTTTGAAAAACTATTAAATAAAATTTAAATTTTTTACGCAAGTTAAAAATATTTGTTGCACTTCATTATAAAAACAAATAGGAGTGTCTAACACTACACGACTTTCAATTACCATCCAATAAAAATAATTATATAAAAAAAGTTAATTATATGAAAACAAGAAGTTCTAAAAGAACTAAAATAGCCTACTTTCCTGTTACTTAAATACATACTGAAATTCTTTTCGGGAACGAACTAGTTCATAATAGTAAGTGTCATTTACAACCGTTTCTACATAACATTTCTACAGTTTAGAATAAATTTCACTAAACACAGCATCCAGCCATAATTTAAACTTCTTTATGCCAAAATCAGCTATTTTCATTAATTTTCTTTAGCAAATAAAATTAATATTACTTATCGTCTGCTTGATTTATTTGTAGTTTTACTAATTATTAAATATTTATGTATAACAAAAAAACATGGAACTACTCCAAAATGCGCTTAAAATAAAAAATGTAAATTAAAACGAATCATTATTATATGCAAAAGAAATATGCCTTGTCACTTAATTTGTAGACAAATAATAAATAATCACATTTCTGACGTCATTCCAAACTAAATAACAAAAAAAAATTATAATAAAACTAACCAAAGTAAATTTTGCCTCAAATAATATTTATAAATTAATTAAGTTTCTCATGACATTGTTGAGTTGGCAACACAACTCGAAATCGAATTTCGATGCTAATTTAATGGGGAATTCGTCAATAAATAGTAGATTTATGTCCGTCCGATCGTACAGGCTGAGGTCCTTTCTAATAAAAAAAAAAGAATTTTTAAGATCGAACGGATAGAACTGATTTTGGAATGGGGTACGGAAGTACAGACAGACGGACATCGACTGGATGTCAATACCTTACTTTTTCCTTTTTTTAATTCTTTCGAATAAAAAAAAAGAAAAGTAGGCTAAAAAGTGAAGTTTTTTAGGCGGGTCTCTGACCATGACCAAGCACACAAGCCTAAAAATATATGTCTACCAACCAACTAAAAAAAAAGGTTAATTATATTTAAAAAAAAAAACGTTATTATATATATCCAATCCTATAAGGTAGTTTCAATAACTTTAAAACCCAAAAATGCTCTATGGCAGCCGCTATTTGGACGTGCGCGGTTATTATTTAAAAAAAAAAAACTCATTATGACGTTCAACAGATAATTGGGAACACAAATTTTCATTTTATAAATCGCAATACTTTTAGACCCTCATTCAGAAAGTAAAAATATGTGTCCGAAATTCGTGAGTAAATTATTTTTATTTTAACGCTTGTTTCTTCAAATTGTGTCTAAAATTTTAGGTGATTCACAGCCACCCACTAATTAGTCTTCAAAAAGGGCATGGGAAAAGTTTTGGAATAGAATTTTTGACTTCGTAACTTGGTTTGTACTAGCACTCCCATTTTTCGGTATTTTTATTTTTTTGCTTATATCTCGAAAACTAAGCGTCCTACCGGTATAATTGTACTACACAAAATGAAAGCTGAATAAATTTGCTACAAGTTTCACCTCTTCAAGTGTTTCTATTATATGTTCCCTCTCTAACTCTTCGTTGCCTGGACTAAATACCGCCACTGAATTTTAACAACTAATGGACTGAGCATTCTGGTTTTTGTGCCGTATTTCCACATTCCGAATAGTTCGTATGTGAAATAAAATACAATAAATTTGCTGACCTAAGCTGTGTACGTGAACAGTGAGCGTGATTTGATATTTGATGAGCATACAGCTGCGTCATAGTCTCTTGTTATAATGAGGAAAATATAGTTTTTCAAAACGAAGCTCTTCTAAACTCACTACCTGAAGTTTACAACAGCCATTGTGATCTTGAGCGACAATGATATACGGACTGAATAACTATGTCTTTAAAAATGTTTCCAAAACAGAGTTTATTTTCGTTAGGTATTGATGTATAAAATTTTAAAATAATAAAATAAAACAGTAATATATGACGTAAACATATGGGGAGAAAGGCTTAAAGTGACTTGAAAAAGGAAAGTCAGTGAACGATGACCGAATGGGGTGCGTGAGTGTGGTTCTAAATTATGACGCCCGTCGCCGATAGCCATCGTGTAGTTCAAGTGTGACGCTATTTCAACCTTACCTCCAACCGAATATAGTACGACCATCTCAAAATTTAACCTATTTGTTTTATTGAAATTTAACAAACAAAAAATTAAAGTCAAATCAAAAAGTTTTTAAAAAATTATACTTGTGATTAAAAAAATAATAATAAAGATACAGTGCACTGCCGCTTATCTAGCGCATGTGACCTGTTGGTGTTAATGAATATTGTTGGTCGGCTTTAAAATACGTCGTCATACAGTCTACTTATTCTATGTCCGTACATTTTCTATCTTCTTCGAGGCTATTGACAAAGAGCGCTTGAGAAATTGATTATGGCTCATTATTAGCTTGGGGATTTTTCTTGGAGGTTTCGTTTGTTTGTGACCCTTTTCGAAACTTTTTTACCGACTCTTTTTTAAATCACTAGTCTTTTCCTCGTAAATAGCCTCAAACCATCGTCTGTAGTTACATAAGTCATTTTAGTCCATAAAAAAATATCAACCGCCGTCGGTGTATAGAAGGAGACAACGACAACGCTTTAGGAAGGACCGAATAAGCGAGAGCGTGCGGTCTAAAGATACAAATTTCTCTAATCTATAACTCTGCAAACGTGTTACTGATTGCAATAAGAATTC
Organism: Hylyphantes graminicola; assembly: GCA_023701765.1. Classification (NCBI taxonomy): domain Eukaryota; kingdom Metazoa; phylum Arthropoda; class Arachnida; order Araneae; family Linyphiidae; genus Hylyphantes; species Hylyphantes graminicola. The sequence continues at coordinate 45,117,895 of CM043117.1, read as the reverse complement.
GCCCCAATAAGAGTTTCCCTACCTTTCGAATAATAATGACATAAGAGTAAAATTGAAGCGCACTATTGCAAAATATTGGAGCAAAGGAAAGATAGTTATTTATTATTAATTATTTCGGGCCTTAGCCTACCCCTCAAAAAGTCTCGCGAAGGCAATTCATTAATGAAACATAAAAAATAATACAATTCGAAAATAAACTTTTTCGAAAAAAAAAACACGTTATATAACACTTAAACAAATAAATGTAACCTGTAATAATTTTGTTTCAATACAATACCGTTTTCACTTGATTTTTTTTTTATTAAAGTGGTACGGAAAGAATTATAGAAAATATTACTTTTTTCCTCAATAAAGGAACAAATCTAAATGATCTTTTGTAACTGAAAATGAAAAAGGGGGAAAGGTAAAATTATGTGCATATAGTCACGGTCTGGTCTGACCAAACACAAAAGAATCACTGATTAGTAAACGGTTCACAGAAGAGGTAACCTCCAGACATTTATACTGAAGTCGCTGGCACTTTTAATAGAACAGATACGTTTACGTAAAAGGGAAAGAGCTCGAATTTCACCATGTAATTACATCCATAAGTCAGCACTCACCCACCAGTGTATTTCATCTCTAAATTTGGCCAATATACAGAGTTTACCAAAATAGAAACGCATTGTGAAACACGATATAAAATTGTTAATTGAAGGAATACGAATATAATACCTTTTCAATAATTCAAACTGATACATAATTGATAAATTATACTATATGTATTGTGTTTAAATTATAGAATTTAAATTAACACAACGAAATAGAAATGAGAGCAAAAATAATAGCTTTAATAAAATAGATTTTGCGTTGTCAGTGTATTCTATATAATATATCTGTTCCAAGTACTTCTGATGGCAGATACAAAGCCCATACAAATACAATAATAATTTCAATGATATTTGTTCAGATTGCTAAATATATATTTTTACTGTTCATTCCAAGTAATGAAGCATCAATAAAGATCTTTTCGCATCTACATCTATGATATATATCTCAAAATGTAATTTCCAACCATGAATATTTTTTATAATACAAAAACTGAATTCTTGAGAGCGTGACATCAAACTTTATATTTTTAGCGAACGTGTCTCTTGTTCCTGTAATCGAGAAATGGAAAGCCATTGATTTGTAACGAAAGGGTGAAGTTGCGCAAATAGATGACCTGCATTATTTAAATGCACAAGTCTGGACAATTGTACCACAGGAAATAGCGTTCCATGTTGGAGTGAAACCAAGGAAGGGTGACTTTTCTGAGGTCTAATGTCATCTAAACTCGAAGTCACGACGAAGTCACAAAGCGTGCAACCTATAAGTTATTATTTTTGTTTATTTTAACTTCGATATTTTTGATGATTTTTTTTTATTCCGTACGTTCTCTGGGGTGTCCAGTCGGTTCGGATGCCTACTCAGATGTCGGCTCGTCACTTGACTGTTGTTTTAAATTACGACGCACGTCGCCAATACCCCAAACAAACCTGGCTCTCACGCTTCCGAAGATTTACAGATTGTGTGATACATATTTAATTACTTTTTTTAAGTAAATAAAAAGGTTGATAGTTTTTGTAGGTTATAAAACCATTTCTATAAACTGAAAACATGCTTATTAAATGCTTATAACAAGCGACAATTTGATTAAGTCACAGAAAAAATGCTATATGAAGAGCACACGGGAAAAACCGATTGATTTTGTAGAGAAGTTTCCTTAACAGGCCACTTTGGCGATGATAGCGAGTGATCGCCTAAACTTGTGTAAGGAAACCAGTTCCTTCCACCACAGAGATCGTTAAAGTAATAGTGGAAGATCACGTGACCTCCAATGACAACGACGGGACGAGCAAGGAGCTCCCAGAAGAGCCCCAATGAAGCGTGTTGTAGGTCACGTGACTTCCACTCTAAGACTTTAACTACTATCTCTGTGGCTCCTAGCTACCAAGATTCAGGCGATTGGCGATCCCGGCGCTTGGACCAAGCGAAGAAGAAAGAGAGAAACCGGTTTTCTGCCGCCAATGTCCGCCAAGTAGACAATTGCGGGCGGCCGCCTAATAAATCAATCGGTTCTTCCCGTGTTCTCTTCATATAATCTGATAGTGATCTCTAAGCTCCATTTTATAAATTCAAAAATAGTAAAAAAAAATCATTTTATTGCATTCAGCTGATAGATACTAAATGTTTAAAATCATATTTCGATAAAGCATACAAGTTTCTTTTTTAATACTTGGCGAAGAAAAAAGAATGCAACATCCAATCCAATATCAAGTATAATCATCGACAGGCTTTGGGAAAACAACAGCTGGATTCTCGATACAAGCTTCAAATACGTGTATCAATCAAGTGATTACTTTCACAAACATGTGCCTATCTCATACCAACAACGACACAAATCCACTTCTAAAGTAAACCATTTTTAAGCAGAAGTACCCTTTTCTGCACTTTCTTATGAGGTTTAATCTTAAGAAAACTTCAGAAGAAAAACGGGACAAGTCGGAAGTGACCTAAAGCCGTAGTTGCTGTAACGCCAAAAGATAATTTATGCTACGTTTTTTGACATATGTAGCATTCAAATATCAAATTTTTAAAATTAAATAACAACTGTTCATTCATAAAAATATTGAAGTATCTATTAAAAAATTCCGATTGTAACCTTTTTTCCTGAAAAGGTGTACTATACTTACTTTTCAATCAAGAAAGTTAAAACGGAGGAAATCCATTTTAAACTCTTTGGTAGTTGGAATTGCTGTATAAACAGTTATTTACCCATTAAAAAACATTCGATCTTTTTAAAAAGTGTAATAAATACTTTATTTTCCCTTTTTTACATAATGATCATAATTACAGACAGGCAGTGAAACCCCAAAATTTTAGTGTGGGCTAATTTTTAAAGTCAACCAAACTCTTAAGGGCGAATAAGAATGATCTACCGCGGGTATCGAAAACTAAGTAAATCTGGCTTAGAGAATAATTTATTCTATTGTTAATCCAATGGAATAAATTATTCTCTAAGCTACATTTCTCCGGCTGTGTTGAATATTTTTACGAATGTTTTTTTTTTATGATAAATGTAGCTGATTTACATGTCTTTATTACTCCACTTTCTGAAATTGGCTCGATTTTTTTTTTTTAATTTTCAATAAATAATTTTACGTGAAGCAATTTCAAGAAGTAGGAATATTGAAACCTGTTGGTCAGCTACATTCATCTTATGAAACGAACAATTTGCAAAATATTCAATAGAGCCGGGAAAATATTCGTGGCTTAGAATTATTTTATTTTGCATTGGATTAACAGAGGCACTTTGGTAAATGGTCACCCGCGGTCAATCGCCCTAGGATAAGCTCAGGAGTATAGGATTCTAGCTGGTTTTTTTCTCTTTTTTTGTGAATATTTCAGATCGCCAAGAAAAAGTAATCTTATTTCCAGTGGGAGCCCACAATAAAGCCTTCTTGCCCTAAGGGGGAATGGGCGCGCAGGACCGGGGGTCTCCAAACTCAAGTGCCTCAATGTTAATCCAATTGGGAAAAAACTATTTTCTTTGCCACATTTCTCCGGCTGTATTGAATATTTTTACAAGCGGATTTTTTTTTGTGATAAATGTAGCTGACTTACAGGTCCCCACTTTTTGAAATTGCTTCGAATATTTTGTGTAAAATAATGTATTGATTATTAAAAAAAATATTCGTACTAATTTCAAAAAGTGGGATTGTCGGGACCTGTAAGTCAGCTACATTTATCACATAAAAAATCCGCTTGTAAAAATATTCAATACAGCCGGAGAAATGTGGCAAAGAAAATAATTTTTTCCCATTGGATTAACATTGAGGCACTTGAGTTTGGAGACCCCCGGTCCTGCGCGCCCATTCCCCCTTAATAGTCTAATTTTTTTTAAAGATTTGTCACCTTATTATTGATTTACTATTCGGGCTAGTAAAATAAACTGAAAGCGTTTAAGGGCCCTCATTCGCCCTCCGACTTCGAGCGTGGCTTCTTCACTTTACTTCACCTAACTGATAAGGGGGGGAAGATTCCGACTTTCCTTTTGGGAGTTCTTTGGCGAGCTTACTGGTTAGTGGAAACTAGCAACCCTAGGGGGGCGGGAGAACAACCTAATGTTGGGGGGGAGAGGGTTGGTGACAGTCGTAATTGATGGACGCGGGCGGTTACAATGCCGCTTTGAAAGTTCAATTTGAAAAGGGATCTTTAGGGGTATTGCTGCTGTGTCCCTCTTTTCATTGCCCAGTCCAACCCAGTAGTCCAACCAGACGAAGAAATGTCTACATCATATGGTTTTTCGATGATATTACAGTTGTGGATTTTGTGGTTGCGCACGATATAGAAAAAAAGAACTGTTCTGCATCAAATTCTTTTACAATTGCATTTCTATGATGCATGACTAATATTACTACTGTTTATTGTTACTAATACTTTTAAAGATAAGTATAAAAACATTTAGATTGAAAGTACAGGGTTTTATAAATTAACGCTCCCTATTCGGAGTGGTCTGTAGCTTCTAAATAATCCACTTTGAGAAACTTACTAATCCAGAAGGGGGACAAAGAATGGAATCATAAAAAACAAACTCGTCACTTGACCAGGGTTCTAAATAACGAGGCGTAATTGGATGTGTTGGCCGTAATAAATAAGCCATAATTGGCTATGCCTCGCAATTTAAAACCTTGGTCAGGAGACGAGTTTCTTTTTTATGATTCCATTCTTTTTGAAAAAAAGAAACTCGTCTCTTAACCAGGGTCCTAAATTAAGAGGCGTAATTAGCTGTGTTGGCCGTAATTGGCCATAATTGAAGACGCCTCGTAATTCAAAACCCGGTCAAGAGACGAGTTTGTTTTTGTGATTATTCTTTTTTGTGATTTTTTTAGGATTCTATCTTTTTTATGATTCCATTCTTTTCCCCCCTTCTTGATTAGTAAGTTTCTCAATTTTTGATGCATTTGGATTATTCATTCAAGCTACAGACCTCTCCAAATAGCGAGCATTATTTTATAACCACCCTGTATATAAGAAGAAAAGCTAGTACCATATATCAACGGAGTGAATTAAGAGTAAGACAAAATTTAAATAAATTTTTAAAAAAAGACAAATTATTCTAAAAATATGAATTGCATGTCCTAATTCCACAATTGATTTAAAATTAAAATATATATCTATAAATATAACAAACTGGTGTTTCAATTTCTCTTTTAAATCTAGGGCGAATTGCGTCAATGATCGGAAAATCTAAAAGTTTTAAAATAAAATTTCTAAATTGAAGAGCTTAGTGGAAGAACGTGCTAAGTGACAAAAATGTGAAAAAGAGATAAAATGAGCTTCAAAGCTTTTAGTTTGCAACTTCTCTCTCATTCACAAAATCATAGTTTTTCTGTATGATATATTCATATGGTTCGTCAAAATGCTTGGTGGCTTTTGGCTTAACCGTAATTTACGTAATAACACGAAATTTACAATTTGGCAGTCATTTAGTGGAAGTGGAAGAACGAGATAAGTGACATTTTTTAAGTAATTTTGGTCTATAATTGTTTCATAGTTCCTGTACCAAACTTCCGACTTTCAAAATATTTTTTTTTTTTTGCTTAGAAGATAGGACTTCATAGATATCTTATTTAATACGTTTGCCTGTCCGTCCATATCCCTTTCAATTTCAAGAAAGTAAAAAATTAGATGACTACAATGCATATTGCATAGTGTTTGGCCACCTGTCTGTAGGTCTGTTATTTTGTTTCTATCCGTACGTCCTACTGCCCCCCCCCCCCCCCCCAGTTTCCTTTGTACCCGTCTAATTTTTGAAGTTGTTAGAAACTTTCAATTACCTAGAATAAAATATATGGTAGTGAAACTATTTGTGCCCTCTACACGTTTTTGAGGGTGCTCATACTAAAAAAAATGTTGTTTTCTGCATTGATCTGTCTGTCTGACTGAAACTACTTAACAATTCGAAATAAAAGAGCTACAGACTTCAAATTTAGTGCACGGGTTCCTAGTTCCTGTTGGACGTCATAATAAGGTTTTCGAGAAAATTGCTCATGCGCTAGTAGATGGTATTATACACTTTTTTTGGTTTTAAAGGTATTGCTGAATAACGAAATAGATACTAGAGATGCATCGAATACCGAATGACGAATATTCGGCCTAAGTCTTAGCCGAATATTCGGAGGAATACCAAATAATCAGCCTACCTAAACCAATTATTTTTTGTGAGATCTAAGTAAGTTGTATTTATTATTCATCAATTTCACATTGTGTGTATAAGTATACATACAATCACACAATAATTTTAATACAATACAGCCTTTAAATTTTTACTTAAAGCATCACTCAATAAAGTAGTACTCGTTTGTTATTAAAACAAGCCTTTTAGAAAGTGTAAACTGGTACAATCACAATACGAAATCAGGAGTATGAAAACAAAAAAAAAAAAAACAGAAGTAGGTGGATCTGATGTAGAATGAAAATTAGAAAAAAAAAACCGCGTCCTACAATATTATTATACAATTACAAAATTAATTTTGTGTATGTTTTATTGAACAACATTACAATTGTGATAGATACAACAATTATTGTTTATTTAATACAACATGAATAGAGTTTGGTTTAACATTATAAATAAAAATAGCAAAATCTTAAGTATTTGAGTCTATGAAAAAAGAAAACAAGTCCTGTTTGGGAATTTTTCGATGTTTCAGAAGATGATAACCTGAAGAAATTTGAAATAATAATAATAATAATTCCACTATTCGGCCAAACCGAATATTCGGCTAAAGTGGCCGAATACCGAATATTGGTAACCTATTATTCGGTGCAATAGATACAGACTTCAAATTTGATACTTGGTTCCATGTACTAGTCGGACGTCAAAATAAAGGTTTCTATATTTTGCATTTGCAAGGAGTAGCTGCCATATAAAACTTTGTAGGTTTGAAAGTTATTGAAAATACTTTATAAGGTATATAATAATTTTTAAATAATAATCAGTAATTGAAAGTCGTATAATGTTTACTTCATTTACAGCATTTCTACAACAGTAGAACATGATCGTTTAAACAATTTATTTTTACAATCGTGATGCATAGTCATTTTAGGAGTTTAGGACATTGCACAAAATGCGTTCGATAGCTTTAGAGATCAAACGTAAAATGGCTTTGAAACGATTTTTGTACCCACAATTCATTTTTTTTAACAAGCCAGATGCTTTGTATGTTCGGTGTAATGTTGCTTTAACGCGAAACTGCGATCTCCATAGAACAGGTGCAATTTTGTTTTAATTATACCATCTGTTCACTGCTGAGTTATTTCTGTTTATTACTATAAAAATCAGACGACATCAAAAAAGACTTTATTTTATAAAATGTTAAAACCTTTAACTCCGTTTAATTTAAAAATGAAAATGCATTTTTTCCTTTCTTGCTAATACACATTTTAAGATAGATATAAGATAAGTTAATTTTAATAATAATAACTTTAAAACCTAAAAATTTTAATGGCAGCTTGACCCTAATGACCCTTGCTCATGCGCAATTTTCTCGGAAACCTTATTATGAAGATCGACAAGTACTGGGAACTCGTGAGCCACATTTGAATGAGTTTATGTGAGCCACATAAGTACTATACGAAATTATCAAATTGAAAAATAATGCATTAAATCGCAGGGTCGTCTATTCCTCACTTCTAAGGCTAAGGTTTGGGCAGCTATTCGTTTGTATCTTTGTCCTTTGGTCCTTTTAGTATGGCCTCGATGCTTGATGCCTTTTACCGTTTCTTAGTAGTTTTCATGATAAAAAAATGGTACCGGATTTACTCCTTTAGGTACTAGGAAAAATATTCAAAACCAGCCTTTTATTACTCTTGACAGAAAAAAAATCCAAAATTAAATTTTAAAGGACAAGACCACAAGACACTTTTTGTATATGCCGTAGATGACACAAAAAAATACAATAGTCCCTTGAAGCAAAGCGAAAAAAAATGACCCGTCCCTTTCACAATTCAGAAAATCAGCACCGTTTACGAATCTGGTCCAAACCAAAAATAGTAAACGAAGAACACCTCTTATCTCACTTTCCAGTTATCTATACCTCTCCCATTTTCTCTTCCTTTCCCCTTCCCCTCATTCCCCTTTTCCTCCCATTCCCCTTCCCCCCACATACGTCTCATATTACCCCCCGCCTTGGCAGAACGACTACATTTGGCTACATCTCCCTTTTTTTTCTAATCACTATAGCCAACATCGCCAAACTGCTGGGAGGGGGGGGGGATTTGCAAAAGAATTACATTTCGTCATCAACTGCTCTTAAACTAATTAAAATTATGCTTCCAAATTTTTAGGAAGGCTTTATCACGAGTGTAACTTACATGAGAAGAAATTGCAACGTTATCGGACGGTTATTTTCAAAATTGTGACCCCCTAAAATTTTTTAATTTTTAGACATTTTTGATAATTTTTAATTAAAAATCTAAACATCAAATTTGTTTCATTTTTTGTCTTTTGTTAAGTGAACTTGTTCTGTGTATGAAAAAATTTACTTGGAGGAATTCAGAGTTTTTGGACATGTGTTATTCTTGACACAAAAAACGTCTTTTTTAAAGTTTAAAACCCCATATCTCCCTTAAAAATTAAATGTCAAAGCCCAAATTTTGGAATTTCCTTATTTTCAAAATTAGGCATCGAATGGTGTGTTTCTTAAAACTTGACTTGATGTTTTAATTTTTGAGATGAGGGCCCTTAAGCTGCCTGTAAAGCTTTTAACTATTGTTGAAAATTTTGCTTAGCGTGTTACTTACTATCGCTTATCGTGAAATAAAATTTTTGAAGTTAGTTGTTTTTGATAATGAACATGAAAAAAAAAATAATAGGAAATTGCCTTTACTTTTCTTTTTTCAAAATTTGCATTCTTATTCACCTTTTACACATTGTTTCTTTCTACTCTAAATGAACTAAAAAAAATACTTTAAACGACTATTTTAAAAAATAGGTTTTGATAATTAATAAATAAAAGCATTTACTTATTAACCGGCTGAGTGGCCAGGCCGCTTCCAGAAGTCAAAATATTCTGTACTGAAAGTGGCCGATGTCGCCATTAAACGTTCAACATTTCCATACTATATTTGCTCTGCGACGATAAAAAGAGTTTGACTATTCTTAACATTTTTTGCTCAGCACGCATTTTAGGGGAGTTCGACCCCCCGAGCTGCTCCAGATCACACCTGCGTTCATTCTTCCGTGAAACGCTTTACAATAGATGAATGGTCGAGGGAAGCATTCACTGAGAGAGGGTAATTATCCCCCTCTGGACTTAGCCGTTGTGTGAAAAAGAGTTGACTTTTGGCATGGAAATAGGTTAAGAATGTCGCCAAAAGAGGATGGTATTAATTTTAGATTGCCTGACATTGATGAACAGTCTCAATCATTTAGCTATTCACTTTGTTTCAATGTGTGTGTATTATAGTGTTTTATAAAAGAAGCTTAAAAATATATCATTTTGCATTTTGGAAACAATGTAAATGTGTATTTTATACTTTTGTAATACTTTTTTATTTTTATTTTAATTAGTAAATTATACATCATGCATTTATTAAAAAATATTTTAGTCTAATTTCGCTTTCAATCTAATAATCATCTGTGATAGTGGTTCATTCATACTTTTGTGTGCATTAAAATAAGTTTACATAAAATATGAAAAACCAAATTAATAATAAATAAAATAACCATGAACATTACTCAAAAGTGAAGAAGTAATTTTATTTTAATTTCAATTAACAGTTAAAACAAAAACTTAACTCAAATGAAAATAAGAAGGAAACGAGTTGTATTATTATTATTTTTTTTGTTAATACCTGAAAAAACAATTTCCCAAAATGAGTATAGATTTATGAATAATTCATAGTTAAACAACAAATGCATGTATTTTTCTTAATTATTCTTAAAACTATAAATGCGTCATATTATTAAAAATAAAAATACAATTAATTCTAGATTTCGTTAAAAACATATTTTGCTATTTTTCCTGAAAGAAAATATGAAAACGGCTACATTCTGTTTATTGGCAAACGGACAAAAAGCAACCCTTTCACGAAGTGTGGTCCATTTCAAGTTGTGACAACCTCGACACGCCCCTCGAGGGGGGCTGAAAAACCAACAAGCACTTTTCGTATATTTCTCACTCAAAGGGGTGAATCTTTTTGAACGAAGGGGGAATTTTGGGTAGGTCAGGAGCTTTAAGAAGATTATTTGTACTTCGCCGGTCGGTCGGTTAAAAATGTTCCTGATGGTTAAACATAAGCTATTTCAGCACTCCCTTTAATTTCAAGTAAACAAGGGTCGACCGTATTTGTCAATGCCTCACTAGGTTGGCATGGTACATATGGTAATTGATCTTCTTAGGATTAATCCACTATCAAGCAACGGGAGAAATTTTGAATAGACACAACAGAATACAAAATGATTGTTCAAAAACAATTTATTCAAAAGGCATTCAAAATTGTCTTAATTTAGATTTTAGAGCAAAATTCTAAAAATAAAAATATCCAATTTAAATAAAAACTTTGTTTTCAGTCATTATTTAATCCTGGATTAAAAAGCTTTTGTAGGATCACTTATGGCAGATTGAAACAAAAATTGTGTAAGGAAATTTCTTAGTTTTAAATTTGACAAAGAGGGAAACGTACAGTCTTAATGCCAATTAATACTTATGAAGTTAAGAAATGTTTTAATCTTCCAAGCTAGTATTCTAAATATTAATTGTCCCCTAATAATGCAAATCAATTGATTGAATTATGTTATGCGTTTATGAATTTAGCTCCAAAATTTTCATACAGCAAAGAGCACTTTTAAATGAAAAATCATAACAAATGATCAAATAATACAAATACTTACATTTATAATTTAATTTAACGATAATTTACAAAATGCAGGATTGATAATTTAATTTCTGTAACACATTTCCACACAAAATTTAGTAGTTTCCATTTGTAATTTTATTAAATTAATAATAATTAATAATAAAAATGGAATTATTTTAAGAGATAAAGTGTGCTTCATAGATGTTTTTTATTTAGACATTTATAAATTCTGAAATGCTGCAGTAAATGGCTGTTTAAATAATGAATCATGTAAAATTAAAAAAATATACATAATATATTTCAACTTACCCACTTTAATTGTGATCTATAAACATATTGGCGGCAAAACCTCAAAAGTTAAGGCACTAATTTGATTCGACAAACCAAGCAACACCTACTATGCTAACAACATGGTTTCAAGAACATCCTACCATTTCCTTTAGTTTCACTTAGCTTTTGTGCAGTTTTAAATACCATTCGACATACAATCAAAACAGGAACTTCAAGGGAAAACTGAAATAGTTCATGGCAACCAAATTTCTTGTAAGCCATCAGGGAAATTTTTACTTACCAATTTTTGAAACACAAACGACATAATATAACTTAACCCCTCAAAATCTTGTACTTTTAACTCGAATTAAACGTAATAACTTAAATTACCTTTTTTCACGTATCTTTAATATCCCTTATTAATATTTTTAGCATCACAACAGGGTCATCCAATCACCTACGTAACTGTTCCCACAAAGAAATGTTAGTCCTCAAATACTTTAAGTGACCTTTTAATCATTTCCCATCATCCTTATTGGTCGGTCGAAAAACAAGCAATAACAATCTGTAGCTGTGAATCACTTTTCAATTTGACTTCAAAATGCAAGGTTGTGTGCTCTTTGGGGAGCCAAGCTACTAATGCTCTAGACTGGGAATTTTTAATAGTAGCCAGTGGCTACCAGAGTGAAAAAAAAATGGTAGCCACATTTCGATTTTTAGTAGCCAGTTTTAAATTTCAGTATGTACGACAAAAAGAAAGTGCGATTTTCCACAAAAGAAAATTTTATGACATTTTTGATATGATAAGATTGCCAGTAAAAAAAGTATAATACAAAATATGTAGTATTATGTGATTGGCCATTATTGTTAGGAGAAAATTATTTTATGTACAATCAGTTCAACTACCATTAGTTTCGGAGAATTCTTGACGTCGCCCACGACCCACGACTGTTCATGAAATTTTCTCATATCAAAATTGTTTAAATGAATAGTTGAGATCTTAATCAGATGTAAATCAATCACCTGTAGATTCCGAAATCGTAAAGCAAAATTTAAAAATCAAATTTGCATTTAAGATTTTCATCGCCCAGCTCCATTTACGTCACACGGAGGAGGATGGAAAATTTCACCGATGAGCAACATTTGTCATCAAGTCTTTCTTCCCGACAGAATCGAATTGGAGCGTTTTATTATTTTAGAAATGCAGCTTCAGTATTAATTATTTGCTGAACAAAAATTAAAAATTATGATCGCCACATTTGGCGACTGGGGTTCGATTTTTAGGTAGCCACTTTCGATGTAATAGTCTCCAGTTGGCGACTGGCGACCGCTAATCTAGAGCTTTACAAGCTACGCTCCAGGACTCCATCCCACTATATAGTCTTAATCAAAATCTTCCCAAGAATAAAAATTCTTTTGACCTCCAACATTTCTAGATGAATGAAATAATAATAAGAAAGCTTTCCTGTGGTAAAGTAATAAACTGAAATCAATGTATGAAGACAGTATAAGCAATCTCCTTTGTTTTCTTTATAAAGAAATATTAACACAAGTCATGCAATTCTTTTAGAATTATTGGTTGAAAGCTTTACCGATCTAGGAAAATGCTTACAGTTCACCTTAAGGTAAAATTTGTGTAAAGTGGGTTCATATGAATAAGTTTTGACTTATATGAGTATGATATGCATGAGGGGTTTTTTTAGACATAAAAATACTTGGTAGACTATAAAACTTTTAACAAACTGTATGCAATGAAAACCAAAGCAAAAATAAAAAGATACAAAATATATGGACATTTTTATAATACAAGATAAATATACAGAAAACATAAAAATTAACGTAAATTATATACGGTTAGTTACAAATTCAAAACCTACTATTCATCTGTAAAAGCACAAGCACATTTGCTTGTATAGCTACTGATACAAGAGTAAAGTTTCACAGCAATACACCGAGTGGAATAACTACACAGACTAAAAATACAGTAACAAAATATGTAGGTAATTAGCTTACATCAATTATTAGGCAAACTTGTAAAGAAAAGCCCATATACATGTTTGTTTTAAATAGTTCTAATAATACAGTAAAATTATACAGGTGTATGTTACCAAAACATAATACGCTCTGTCAGCATAGTCAAATTTAGGTAAGCATTGTAGGAAAGTACCTTCAGTCAGTTTTAAAAAGGTATAATCAAGTATAATCACAAGGTTTTTTTAATGGGGGAAAACTGTGCTAAACAAAACAAATGCCATCATTTTGAAGAGATTTAAACTTTAAATGCATCTGAAATTGAAGTTTTTTGCTTCACAATTGCTTTGGACATCTGTCAATAGCAGAGAATTCAAATCCACAGGCTATTATTTGACGACTTTTCAAAGTGAAATATTCGGAGAGATTTTTCCCACATAGAACATTTCTAATCAAATTTATTGTTAGCAACTATTGAAGAAAGTTATTTGTAGAAAATGTACGGCCGGTTTAAGCATCAAATTGGCTTAACATTTGAAAAGCTTAGTGGAAGAACATGCTATAGGTGAAAATGATATTCAAGGGTTATAGTTTGCACTTGGATCCGTCAAAAATAGTACTTGTAAACAGAAAAATATGCTAAATCATAAGTTTATGAAGAAGAGGAAGCTTGTTATCTTTAGAGGAGTGAATAACAGGTTAATTGACACAAAATTCTCAATTTTTTCAAAAGTACCACTTAGCACGTACTTTCACTAAGTTCTTCATTTGTTTTATCCCTGCTGTTGTAAGACTACCAAGAGCAGAAAAACTGCTTATGCCTGTAGTTACAATTTAACTAAATACAATCAAACTTTTTAAAAACTAACTAAGAAAAGTAATAAAATACTATAGGTTAATTTGCCAATTATTTAGTGCAAATCTTAAACTTTGGCAAATCAATCACTTACAATTAACATTAATTATTTAAGTACTTCTTCGGAGTTAGTGAGACCACAGTTCATGTATATTTATTTACATTCTTTAAAAATGACAATTCTGATATATCTATAGAAATATAATTCTAAAAATACCAAATTCTTAGTTTTAATAAAAACTTAATTTGAATTTCTCTTATTATTTTTATAAAAAGCTAAATGTATTCAAAGAGTATCTGAAAAATCACACTAGCAGAATTTGGACCATAAATATTACTACAACAAACAAAATGAAACATGAACTAAAAGAAAAACAATTGCACTTATGAATTTTAAGCACTTATTTTTTCTTTCTTTCAGATTCAGTCTTTTGCATCATTTCAACAAAGAAATCTTCCGCTTCTTCAGACATTTTACGAAAATCATACAATAGCTGTGCTGTTATTCTTTTCTGAAAGTTAAAAAAGAACACATAATTCAATTTTATAGGGATTGATTGTTAGTTGTAACTTAATTTTGCATAGTAAAACCAAATCAAAGATATTTCTAACAATAAATATTATACATTATGCATTTAAATTCAGTATCTCTTTAATCTTTCATTCACTTTTATGTAATAACTAGCTTTACAAACCTGTCGTTGTACAGGTGTACCTGAACCCTTACTAAAGGTGATTGTGTGTTTTTTTATGTTAACTTTTATTTTATACCAATTGATTCACTCCTCCACTGGTCAGCACTATCAGTTTATTATAATTTCCTCCCATTTTACTATCAGCATTAATTTTTTTAAAAAAGTCCGATTCTTTAATCCAGGCCCTTCTAGGAGTTAGAGGGCTTTCCCATAGGCCCTGTAAAAATTGTCAGAATAGCTATGAAATAATGGCTAGCTTCTATTTGCCCTCCTACACCCAAAAATGCCCAAAATGTGACGACCTATAAACCGCCCATGCAGCTAAAAATGAAGTGTCAGCTCGTCACTTGACTATGGTTCCAAATTAAGAAGCTTGTGGCCAATAGCCCTCGTGTATAGCTCTAATGCGACAATAATTCATTTTCATCCTAACCCATACAATTGGATGGGAATAGCTATCCTACGTTAAATTTTCAACTTCACCAAAAGCCGAAAATGCAAAAATTCAATCGGCCATTAATTCTTAGCTGTACCAAATCACCAATTTTATAAACATAAAGTATTTATTAATTCTAGTATAGTTTAAGTTATCGCCTTTACTGACATGATACATTGTAGCAATACCCTCATTTCTACCATTTGTAAACATCAATTAAGAAACATAACAAAATTTAAATATTTAAATTCAATAAATAAAATGATATTCAAATAAGTATCCTACAAATTAAGCTCACTTAATCTTCTATTTTTTTTCTCTTAATTTTCGACACGCTGAATGCACTGAAATTTTTTTTAAATTGAAATATAAAAAGTATAAATTCTATTATTACAATGCTATTACTATGGAGAAATCGGCTCACTTTCAGACTTCTTACACCGGTTTGGGTTCGAATTTCGTAACATTGTTTCTTAAATGACGCCTACGATATTAAAGAATTTTCCAAAAATTTTGGAATCTGTAGCTCCAGTAGTTTGGACAGGGTGTTGATACGCAAGTCAGGACTTTGCCTTTTACATATTGTAGCGTCAATGTCTTGGTCCTTGGCTCTCTACCGGCCACTTTGGAAGCAGCCCCGCAGCAGGGAGTAAGAACAGAACTATTTTAGACACTCAACAAAAAAGACATAAATTTAGGTGTGGTCCGAAATGGACGAGATGTCATCGAAAATGAAAGAACTCCTTTTAAATGATTAACAATTTTAAAGTGTTTTTGATAAATAAATAAAGCGTTAATGAAACGAATTTCTAATCTTCTAAATAAAACTATCTTCGCTACAACGTTGGAGTATTTTATTGTGTTCGAGTGTTCCTGATGGAGTATTCATGTTCTTGTATGTCGTTACAATATATAGATAGATCTTGCTTAACTCCTTCTGACCGAACGACAAACAGAGCCTGACACAAAACAAAGATTTTACTTACTTGTGTTCTTATGTGAATTATCCATCTGTTTTCTACTGAATGTATTTAATTATATTAGTCACATAAAATAATTCATTAAATTGAAAATATAAGTAGGTAATCTACAATCAGAGCATATTTGTATTTTAATTTATGTTTTAAGCTTTAAAACCAAATTTAATTATGTATGCATTTATGCAATTATATATGTTTAGAATTTAATATAAAAAATAACTTTGTTTAACACATACAACATTTAGGTTAAAATAAACTACAATTTTGCAAACATTTGCACATTTTAAACTTACATTCTTATTAACTTTTCTTTCCATTTCAATTCTAAATACTTCCTTAGCAGTAAGGTCTTTTTGAGGTTTCCCAATTTGGGCAAAAACACAGATTTTTGAATGTGAAAGATGCTCAGCCCTAAAACAGAAATGCATGCAAGTTTAAACTATGAAAAAGCATTAATGTGATTTCTATAACTGTTTATTATCTATTTCTCATTCTTTTTCTTACAGGTTCAAATTGGTTTATTGCCCAATTTTAACCCAATTTTTAAAAATTAAAACTATTGAGATATAACATTCACTTATTCAGACATAATTTCAGATTTTTTTAAAACATTTGTTGCTCTAAAAAATAGACTGCCGCTTTCAATTCCGTTTAAATAAGTTTAAATGTGAACCACTTCTAATTTCATATGTTCTTAAGCTTTGACTTCCGTAGAGGAACACATCCACTTTTCATGACATAATGGATCATCCGACACTAGCAGCGTTATCAAATGATTATGTGGCATGCAAAAGAACCCTGCAGGGCCCATTTGAATTCTTGGGTTCTCTTGACAAAATTATATCTTGGCATACTTTAACAGCTACAGAGATTTTAGATTCATTGTAAGCTATGCGTCAAAATTGGTAGCGATAGCCGCAAATATGGTGCCACAAAAAATGGCTCTCAGTTCTGGGAATATGCTGATACTGCAAAGGGCTTGACCGCGAATATTGCAGCTCCATTAGAGAAAAAAAACACAGAAGAGTGGTTCATTGGATTAAAACTGAAGAATTATATGAGATGTTGCGATTTTCTCAGAAGTAAAAGACAATTTATTTTTATAGTGTTTTGTTATGCTTTTTGGTTTTTTTTTATGTTTTTTTCTACATGTTGATTGAAAGTTTGTATTACTAAGAATAAAGGGTCAAATTCCAAATTTGTTGTTCATTTCGTCAAAAGGATTAGGCGTAAATAGATTTGTTAGCATTAATTTACAGCTTTATAGGCCGGGGAACTGCTTTCAGTTCATTTTAAGCTAGTCCACATTAAGGAGGTTCAGCTGTATTTTTTTTTTGTCTCATTTTGACGGGAAAAAGTGCAGGATTTAGTTACCAGGGTTCATCAGATGCATCCCATCCATCCAATTCCTTAAAACAAACATAACATTGGACTGAGTCAAGTTCTATCTCATTGGGGCAGTGGAAAAACCCGGCTTCTGCCATCTAAAAGAAAAATTAACAAGTTTATAAAAATAAGCTAATACATGTCAACCCAAGAAAGAGTAACGGCTGCCAAACGTGCGCCAATCTGCTGAACAACCGAATCGGTTGGGAAAAAAACGTTGCGGCAGAAGCAGAACGAAAAATGTCTGCAGACATTAATGTTATTGGTGAATGATATTTGGCAAAGCATTATTCAATATTTAGCAATGTCCCTTACTCCACACACTAAGTTAGTTTTCGTTTTAAAAACCTATACTTTCACTCAAAAAAATCAGAATTTAAAAAAATCAGAGCTAACACTTGCTTCTTATAATTAAATTTTAACTGTACAAAAAAAATACCTTCGCTGCAGAACATTTTGCGTCATCACCAAAAGGCCACTTCTGAAATGATTGCAATCGGATTGCTTCAGTAAACATTTCATCATATTTCTCAATGTAACCTACTGATTCATCGGTTGTCATTTTTATAATACAGTTTTTGTGCTATAAATATATCTTAAATTTCTTTTTAATGTTTAAATTTTTACAAATTTCCGCCAAATACGTTTGTTGACAGTTGTTGGTTGGTTGGTATACTACATATTCAGGTTTGTGTGCTTGGTCAGAGACCCGCTTATAAACCTGCTCAAGTAAGACAGACACAACACACATACATACACACAAGTAATAGATGCTGCCATCTATTGCCAACTCCGCAATTTAGACAAGACCTGAAGGGGAGAGAAATAGTCAAATCCAAAGACCAATAACCGTTTGAAACTGCACCATGACCACCTGCAAGACTTTTGGATCCACAGATTTAACGAGCATGCACTCCGTATATAATCGGTGGGTCTCAAGTGGTATCGGGACTCGATCGCGGGACCATACATTCCAAAAACAAGGACTTTACCATTAGGCTACCTACGGTCCTTGAATGTCGTTGACTTTTCCTTAATAATAACGGTCACAGTTAAAAAACTGCCAACTTTCAAAATATGAAAACAGAGTTGGTTTGTGTGAGAAAGTTTAGTGTGGAAGCCACAGTTGTTGCAACAAGTGCTCTTTTTTTAATTGGCCCATAGTTACTGGCAACCCCAGCAACCAAAAATCGTTGGGACATACAAATCCATTCTTCTATTGTGTTAATGCTGGATCTTT
This sequence comes from Hylyphantes graminicola, assembly GCA_023701765.1. NCBI lineage: Eukaryota > Metazoa > Arthropoda > Arachnida > Araneae > Linyphiidae > Hylyphantes > Hylyphantes graminicola. The sequence continues at coordinate 45,099,177 of CM043117.1, read as the reverse complement.
CTTTTAGTTACTCGAAATAAATAAAATTGTTACATTTAGCAACAAAACACGACATACGATTGCTTTCTTAATGTCGATAGAGCTTAGGAACACAAGTATAAAATCGAGAAACCGCGTTTATTCTTAAGATATAAAAAGCTTTCGGCAACTCAAAAAATTAAAGCGTTTTCTAGAACTCCAAATTTTTGAAAAAAATCCCGAAATCGCCTAAAGTCTATAAGTGATATCTATACATACTAATACAAATACAAAAATTGACGACCAACAACAGGCCAGAGGCCCAGCAAGGTTGGTCCATACAAAATACAAGGTTGGTACACGTACAATATGAAACATAAACAATAAAAACACTTTTCCCAGAACTCAGCTTACATATTTTTAAAAAAAAATAATAATACAAATTCCAAATAATGTTTTACAGCTTCCTTTTAGCTAGAAACTTTCAATTTTAAAGATGCATCCTTGAGTGCCTGGGACTCGATAAAGAAGAACTTCTGGAGCGACCATTATTGGTTATTGATTTATTGAGAGTGTTAGTGCAATCAGGGACAGATTTAAAGATGTGTCGCCTGTAGGCTACGATTGATTTGCCACCCCAGTCACTAATATTCTCCCCTTCGAGAAAGGTAGTTAGTTAGCTGCAAAATAGGGAGGAATTGCTGTTTAAAATCGATACACATGTTAGAATCATCTATGTACTTTTATACACTAAATCGAAAGCAAAATAGGCGAATTTTTTAAACTGTTGGTACTATTTTTCTTTCTACATTGAAATCCGGGAGGAGGGGGTTCAATTGCCCTCGCAACAATATGTTTGCTACGAAATATTTAGTATACTAAATATATGTTTACGGTTTACTCATTCATGTAAATTATTTGTTTTCTTTCTTAAAAATATTCGTATCTTTATAATAATTTTTATGCTGAATGCCGCTTTAATTTGGTCGTAAAATTTTCCGCCCTCGAAAATTCGCCGCTCTTGGCTGCAGCCTACTTAGCCTATTTAGAAGTCCGGCCCTGCGTGCAATATCGTAGACCTAGTCTAGCTCTGCTGGCCTACAGGGATCAGCAACAAACAACAACAATTTTAAAGATAACTTAAAACTAAAATTTAAAGCTTACAGCTGCAAAACCAGAGAGGATTTCGTACGTTGACGAATTTTCGGTCAGCGGACTTTCGGTGTTCTTATGTAGCATAAGTTTTACTATTTAATGAAAATTCTCTATTATCTATCTCTACGTACCGTCCCAATTGATCGAATAATCGAGGTTACTGTATTTGGACAAGATTCGTTCAATTAATGGTATAACCCAGATAGCACGTACACTTCCCGCAAGCTTGATTTTGGCTTGTTTTATCCGATCAGTGCAAGTCTGACGTCATGTGTGCATTACGCTTGAATTTCGCTTGCAGAAATATCGCTGGCTTAGTAGCAATTTCTCTCAACAGATGGCATTAAACACCGAAACCAAGATATCTGTATTTTTGGGGGATATTCTAAATGGGGGGTGGGAGGGAGTAGACAAGTAAACAGCTATTTTATAGCTTTAGCTGGGGGTGAGGCAGGGGGGGGGGGTAGTTGGGCGGGGCTGGCCAGGCATTTCAATTCAGAAAGTTGTGTGGACATGTCGAATGTGTATTCTTTATTTTTCTTTTACGACTAATAAGGACGTAGTAAAAAGGCTGTTAACATAAATTAACTTAATATTTAATTGCAACAGATGATTGTTAATTATTAATTGATACTGTAATTATTATTATTATCAAAAATAATTAATTTTGGTTAGAATTAAATATTTGTTATAAATTATTTAACGTTAAATAGTTTTCAATTAGAACTCACAGGCTAATTACTTTCTTTTTCTTCAGGACCTTCATTCTCATTTAAGTTATATAAAAAAAATATATAGTTATATATAAAATATAAAAAAATTGGGGAAAATATTTGTTTGACTAAAATTGACAATTTACTTTTAAAAATCCTCACCTTTTACAAAAACGTTGTATCGAAAATTAGATACTCTAAAATAAATAGCCTCTCACAAATCAAGCTTATTAATAAAATAGTACAAGCATAAAGATATAGTTATATAAGTACATATTTTTACATTGTGTTAAATTTATTTAACCCCTTTCAGTCCCAACTTTTTTTTGTGTGTGCTAAAAAATCAAAAATTTGTGAAATAGAATACTCATTATGCATACAGGATGGAAAAAGTAGGGGGGAAATCATAATTTTTTTAACTAAAATTTAAGATACAAAAATTTTAAATTATAACTTTTGAATAAATTATAACAATAATTTTTCTAAAATTTATTTGTTAAAAATAGTTAAAATTCAATTTTAAAACATTCAAAAACCAAGTTTAGTTAATAAATTTATTTAATAAAATTGTTTCAGAAGGAATTTTATTTTACCAAATTTTTATATTTTCCTTTCTAAAACAAACATTATTTAATTCTTCAAAAGACATAATTCTTCCATCTTACTATATAAAAAGATAATTTGTTCATATAGAAAATGGAATTTAATAAAATTTATATGAAATGCCCGCGAGTTCGCTTCCTTACAACAACTACTTTTTGGGAGCTTTAAAAAAATCAGCACAATTTTTTCTTCTTCCTCACTTACATCGCTGTAGGGGCGTTCTTTTCTCCCCTAATTAGTTCCCCCGTCGGAATGTTGTGTGACGCCGGACTCGACGACTCTAGAGCCTCGGGATCTGGCCCTCTCGCCCCGCGGCGAAAAAGGGAAGATGTGAGAAATACATCTGCTATCCAACAAATTTTAGTTTTCAGGCAGAATGGAGTATTATTTTGGAGCTGGATGAATTAATTAGCTTTTTCGAGGGACTGGAACCCAAAAGGTTTCTCTTTAAATGGAGATTTTCGTAAATGTTTAAGGAATATGTGTAAAATGGTCTAAAATGGAGACTTTATGCATAAAACTTTCATTGAAAAATATTGTTCTTAAAATTTTTACTCTTTTTTTTTAAAAAAAAAAACCTTTCTTCGACTTCTTATTTAAATTATTTTTCAGTGAATGTTTTCGTAAGCTGTATTGAATTATCATTACAAAAAACTTTAGGGTTTGAATTTTTGAAGCATAGTTTACCGAAACAGACATAGTTTAGCCGAAAAAAATATTTTAGTGAGTAAATAACCGAATTTCATGAAAAAAAATATAAATTTCATTTTTTTTATTTTATTAAAAATATCTATCAAATATTTTCACTATTCCAACCCAAATTTTATTTAATATACTCAAATACACTAAAAAATTAATAACTTTCCATAAACATTTATTGGAGTTTTTACATTTTTAGTAGGGTATGGTTCTGAATATTCCAATCTGAATAAATTTTTCGGGCATCAAATCGTTATAGAAAGTTTGATGAAACGTGAAAATAAAAGGCGTTTCATGTAAAAAAAATATTTTTTGATTGTTTTGAATTTTTGGAAAACATACGAGAGGCTTAAATAATATTTTTAAACAACAACAACAAAAATCGATAATTCCATCGATTTTAGGGTACCCTTAAGAACTAATTATTTTTTTCAAAAATAAAATCTAATTTAACAAAAAGGAAAATCATTGTAAATTTTTTAAGTGTTTATTATTGTAGTGTGTGCATACAATGCAATTGTTGTCACTCTTTAATATTTTTGAAGGTATTTAAGCTATGAGCTCAACCAGCATATCGTCATTTAAGTTCCCACATGTGCTATATCTAACTCTGCAAAGCAAAGCAGTAGAAATTTACTGAAAGGTAACCCTTGGCGAACTTTCCAAAATCGTGCCCAAAGTCGGCCGATAACCCAACCAAAATTATAGGATTGGTTAGGATAGGTTTGAATTATCGTCGCATTAGAGCTACTCGAGGGAGAACCGAACCGAAAAACGTGTTTGTTCATTTAACACCTGCTGTTCGGACTTTCTGTTACATAATATCGGTCTACATAATGTAATGCTGAGATATGTAGCAAGAAAGTCCGAACAGCCGGTGTTAAATGAACATGTTTTTCGGCTCTCCCTCGTCTGCTTCGGCTCTCCCTCCCATTTCATACCAACATACAAAGAATCTCGTATAAAATATATTTGACGTCATTTCAAACTGATTGATGTCGCAAAAATAAATTAATTTTAATTTATTGTCTAAAAGAATTAAAGTTTCTCGAGCGATTGTTGCGATGGCAATGGTGATTTAATTCTGATAAAAATGGCCTCCTATGCTTTTTAAAGGAGCATTAAATTCTGAAGGTTTTTAGCCTACTTTTCTTTTTTTTTAATTCGAAGAATTAAAAAAAATAAAAAAGTAGGTATTGACATGCGGTCGATGTCCGTCCGTCCGTCTGTCCGTCTGTCCGTACCCCCCTTCCAAAATCGGTTCTATCCATCCGATCTTAAAAATTCTTTTTTTGTTAGAAAGCTATGACCTCAGAGACCCAACTTTCATACTTTTTGTCCGTCTGTCTGTACGGTCGGACGGACATAAATCTACTATTTTTCGACGAATTTCCCATTGAACTAGCATTGAAATTCAATTTCGAGTCATTTAAATCGCTGAATTTAACTACAAATGCTACGGACAAGTGAGATACGTCAAAAAATTCAGCGCATCGAAATTAGAATGCATTGAAATTTTCAGAAAAGAATACGAATTCGAAGTACTTCAATTATTTAAAAAATCAAAATTTAATGCTCATTTAAAAAGCATAGGAAGCCATTTTTATTAGAATTAAATCACCATTGCCATCGCAACAATTGCTTGAGAAACTTTAATTCTTTTAGACAATAAATTAAAATAAATTTATTTTTGAGACATCGATCAATTTAAGATGACGTCAAATATATATTTCACTACGAGAACTTTGTATGTTGATATAAATTGTTTTCATTCTATTTAAAAGCGAGGAATATTACATATTTATTCTTTGTAATACAAAGTTTTGCAAACGATTTAAGTTATAATTATTTAATTTTCGAAATAAAATAAATGAAACTAGCCGAATTTAGCAAGTAAATGTTTGTTGAGGAGTAGTTTTTTGGTTTTTGTTCTACGAAAAATTAAATATTTATTTATAACTGCAAATAAAGCTGTGTTTAGTGAAAGATGCTGTGTTTAGTTAGATGCTGCGTTTAGTGAAATTTATTTTAAATTTAATGTGGAAAGACGGTTGTTGATGTCACTTACTGTTACGAACCTAGTTTTTTTTTTTTCAAGATAAGAATTTTAGTAGGTATTTAAGTAACAGGAAAGTAGGCTATTTTAGTTCTTTAAGAACTTCTTGTTAGCCTACTTTTCTTTTTTTTTTTAATTCGAAGAATTAAAAAAAAATAAAAAAGTAGGTATTGACATGCGGTCGATGTCCGTCCGTCCGTCTGTCTGTCTGTCCGTCCGTCCGTCTGTCCGTACCCCCCTTCCAAAATCGGTTCTATCCATCCGATCTTAAAAATTCTTTTTTTGTTAGAAAGCTATGACCTCAGAGACCCAACTTTCATACTTTTTGTCCGTCTGTCTGTACGGTCGGACGGACATAAATCTACTATTTTTCGACGAATTTCCCATTGAACTAGCATTGAAATTCAATTTCGAGTCCTTTAAATCGCTGAATTTAACTACAAATGCTACGGACAAGTGAGATACGTCAAAAAATTCAGCGCATCGAAATTAGAATGCATTGAAATTTTCAGAAAAGAATTCGAATTCGAAGTACTTCAATTATTTAAAAAATCAAAATTTAATGCTCATTTAAAAAGCATAGGAAGCCATTTTTATTAGAATTAAATCACCATTGCCATCGCAACAATTGCTTGAGAAACTTTAATTCTTTTAGACAATAAATTAAAATAAATTTATTTTTGAGACATCGATCAATTTAAGATGACGTCAAATATATACTTCACTACGAGAACTTTGTATGTTGATATAAATTGTTTTCATTCTATTTAAAAGCGAGGAATATTACATATTTATTCTTTGTAATACAAATTTTTGCAAACGATTTAAGTTATAATTATTTAATTTTCGAAATAAAATAAATGAAACTAGCCGAATTTAGCAAGTAAATGTTTGTTGAGGAGTAGTTTTTTGGTTTTTGTTCTACGAAAAATTAAATATTTATTTATAACTGCAAATAAAGCTGTGTTTAGTGAAAGATGCTGTGTTTAGTTAGATGCTGCGTTTAGTGAAATTTATTTTAAATTTAATGTGGAAAGACGGTTGTTGATGTCACTTACTGTTACGAACCTAGTTTTTTTTTTCAAGATAAGAATTTTAGTAAGTATTTAAGTAACAGGAAAGTAGGCTATTTTAGTTCTTTAAGAACTTCTTGTTAAATAATTGAAGTACTTAGAATTCGAATTCTTTTCTGAAATTTTCATAGTATTCTCATTTTGATGCGCTGAATTTTTTGAAGTATCTCACTTGTCCGTAGCATTTGTGGTTTGCAACAGTGATTTAAATGACTCGAAATTGAATTTCAATGCTAATTCAATGTGAAATTCGTTGACAATAAATTGATTTATGTCTGTCCGATCGTACAGACAGGCGGACAAAAAGTATGAATCTTGGGTGTCTGAGGTTATACATTTCTAATAAAAAAGGATTTTTAAGATCGGATTGATAGAACCGATTTTGGAAGGGGGGTACGGACAGACAGACGGACGGACGGACATCGACAGCATGTCAATACCTACTTTTTCACTTTTTTTTAATTCTTCGAATTAAAAAAAAGAAAAGTAGGCTGAAAATACAAAGGTTTTAAAAGTTGCACGTGTATTTTAATAGAGCAAAGCTTTTGTAATTATTTAATGCAAATTAAAAAGTATGAATCTTGGGTGTCTAAGGTTATACATTTCTAATAAAAAAGAATTTTTAAGATCGGATTGATAGATTTTGTAGTTATTTAATGCAAACTCGTAAGCCGATAAGTTGATAGAGTAATGAAAACTACTTTGCAGCTTCAGTGTTTATTTTTTTTTAATATTGTATATTTTTTTAAAAAATTGAAATAGGAAGGAGATGCGTTACGCCAAAGAAGAATCGATTTTTTTTCAAGACCCCATAAATCTACGATTGAGCCGATTTTGAACTTTCAAGCTGAAACAATAATAAGGTTGCACCTAGGGCCAGCCTCTACAATTTAGTTTTAAATCTGCAATGAGTAAAAAACATACAAATATGGTTTTCACCAATCAGCATAAATTCAAAAAATGAAATTATTATTGCATTAGCTAAATTTAAAGTAGAAATTAAGAAAAAAATTGATTGATATAAGAAAAAAATCAAAATTAATAAAACACAAGAAGTTCTAAAAGAACTCAAATAACCTACTTTCTTGTTACTTAAATACTTACTGAAATTCTTCTAGGATAACAAGTAGGTTTCTAACAGTAACTTTGACCTAGAATCGCTTCTATACATGATTTATACACATTACGGAAAAAATCACCAAAAACAGCATCCAGCTACAGCACAATTTAAAATTCTTAAAGTAAAAATCAACTTCCTTGATTTTCTTTCGCAAATTAAACTAATATTATTTATCGTCTTAGTTAAGTATTTATTTGTAACAAAACATGAAACTGCACTAGAAAATGAGAATTGTAAATTAACTAAAAAGATTTTTAAGCGAAAAATAATGCCTTGTCGCTTTCTTAGTCAACAAATAATGAACATTCAAATAATCATATTAAACTACAATTCATGTCACCATTCCAAACTTAATTAGGGCACAAATAATTTTTATTCAAATATTTTTTTATTGAATAAAGTTTCTCTATGTCATTTGGCATTGTTTGCCATTGGCAACAGCGATTTAAATATGTACAAATTAAAGTTCAATGCTCATTCAATGAGCAATTTACCGACAGGCAATAGACAGATGACCGTCTGGACGTACAGACAATAGTTAGAGGGACAAAAAGTTTGAAAGATTGTTCTCTGAGATCATACCTTCCTAACATATAAGAATTTTTAAGATATGACGGGAAGTGCCATATTATGGAAAGGGTGTGCGACTTGAATTGACTTGAAGCTTAGGCAATATTTTTATAAAACAAATAAATGAATAACAGGATAATTCTTTTCACATATTTTACTTTAATTAATTAAAAACATTTAATTATATTTTTAAAAACATTTGCATCAAGTCGAAATCTGGAGAATACAAGATATTTAACAGATTTATCTATATTTCTAATGCCTAAAAACGTTTAAAGTAAAATTCTAGTGTTAATGACGTTTGTTCCATGAAATCTTGCAGAGGGTCGAATAATTTGGCCAGGGACTGTACGTATTACGTTTATTAATACCAGAGTTTAGATTTGAAAAACTTTTATTAAAATCTTATTGATTTTAGAGTAGCGCAATGCAATATTGTTTAGAAGTAAAACGCTTGAACTGTTAATATGATAGACATTTCAAACTGATTTTTTCTGCCTCAATGCGGGGATAATGAATTTAAGATTAATAATGATTTTTAACAAAATTGTAGTTTAAATTTTGAAACTATTTTAAGAATTTTTTATGACTGGACTTAAGAATTTTTTATGACTATGATTATTAATGTATGTGTTATTGTGTTCATTTGCTTTGAAAAATGCTAAATATTTAGCCCCAATTCATTTTTTAATGTCACTGTCTGACACACTCAAATTATTCAAAAAAGCAACATCGACCACCCCAGTATTTGTCTTTCGTTCAAATCTCTATCTCTAGGCCTGTAGTAGGGTCATATGAATCCAAGTGATTAAGATAAGACGTAATTGATTTACTCCACAGGCTGTCTTCGGTTTGCTAAGCGTCTGGTTCTACTATCACAGTAACCCCCCCCCCCCCCTTCAGGAGGCCAACTGAGACTTTTGTCGGTTCTGGCGACCAACAGACGAAGGCCATGGGCAGAGTGAGATTCGCAGCAAATATGCTGTTGCTGTGCTTGTAGAATTCCTTATCCCCCCCCCCATTTTCCCTTAACCCCCCTTTTCCCCCCTCAGTTACTATAGGGTATATGTTTTCCTGGAAGATCAGTGTGTGCATCTTCATGACATATGTGTAAGTGCGTGTTGTTATGGTTTTTCTTTTCCTTCTTTCTGGGAGGTTTGAAGTTGTTGGTGTTGGAAGAACAAGAAAGGCCGTTAGAAGAGAGCTCCAATGATTTTGTTTGGGGTGCGAAGTAAGTTAAGTTTTGTCTACATTTCTAATTTTTGATGCATATATATCTCATAGAAGAACCATTTTTTTTTTAAAAAATTAATTAAGTAAAGCTTCCTGAAAAGAAAATTAACTTTGGGATTGGGATTCTGGGGCGCAACTAGAAAAAATTTCTGGGGGGGGTTTCAAAATTTTTCATACACGTATTTTTTTTTTCAAATTAAAATTCTAATTATTATAATTAAAGTTATTTGTAATTAAAATTATTTTTAATTAAAAACATTTAATGGGCTGGTTTCAACACTTAGCCACAAAAAACAAAACAACCAATGACATCGCAGTTCGGATAGTGCGACTTTTTTTTTTTTTAAACCTATGAGCTTTTCAACACTTTTTCAACGAAAGCAAAACAACCAGTGAAATCGCAGGTTAGAGAGCATGACAACATAAGAAATATTCATATTAAAATTATTTTTAATTAATAATTTTTCAATTTAATTTCCCATAGTTAATCAACTTTTACTACTTTATTATTGATAATGGGAATGTTTAAGCTGATGTAACGCTCTTGTCTTTAGTTTTCTACGTACTGTCATTTCATTGGCTGTTTCAATTCTATTTTCAAAATGAGCGTAATTTTCGTCTGTTTCTGAGTTTTTTACAATGCCACTTATTTTTACCTAGGATCAAAATGTTGGTATGGGTATACCTCAATGTCATTTAAAAAGTTTTCTAAATAATTAAATACGTAACATTATGATAATATTTGATGACGAAATCATGCAATTATTTCGTCCTTTAACGAGAGTAAGCTTTTATATTAAATTTCATTTTTTTTAAATTAAAAAAATAGTTTTTATGTAATAAATTTCGAAACGAATATACGCAAATTTTGAATTAAAGTAAAAAAAAAACGATGATTTCACAAATTGTTGATTCACACAAATTTTCGACGATGCCAAAACAAGTTAAAGCTCAACAATAAAACAATTGTATTATTTTTTCAAAATTCCCAGGTCCAGTGGCTTAGTGGTAGTGCTTCGCATACCAATATACCGGATTGGGAGAGATTGACTCAACCTTTCATCCCTTAAGAGAGTCGAAAAAATGAGGACCAAGCACCAAGCATGATTGGGAACTTAACACTTGAGATTGACCACTTAACCTGCTCATAAGCATAGCACCCCAGAGCCCTTGGTCACGTAAACTGAAATGGGCGCATCAGGCCTTGGCCTACTAATGGACTGTTGCGCCGAGGAGTTTAGTCTATTTCAAACTTCACCCAAGCTGATTAATACTTTTAAATAAACTTACAACATTGTAAAGGCTCGAATTGCTGATGAGAAATAATGTAATAAGTGTTTGGATTTATGTCGTGAAACTGAAAACAAAAGTATCTATTTTTTTAAAAACATATACACATAAAACTATGCAGAAAATATTATGAATTTGAACTCACTTATTAGTATGAAGAAACTAATCATCTTGCTATTAAGATCTAAAATCTTGCTTTTTTTGACGAGAGAACAGGCAGTAAAAAACTCCCCGAGTACACAGGTTTCATATTTTACTTCGATAATAATCGATCCTTATCCTAAGGTAGCACGTGCCTTATAAGTGCCTTCAAATAAATCGGTCCATATTTTAGTTTTTCTTGACATTTCCTGTTGAGAGTTTTGTTATAATCACTGGTGCCAATCTTTTTTCTCAAAGAAAAAAAACCACCCGATTACGCCTGCATAAAAATAGAAATCCCAATAAATAATAATAAAAAAAATCCATAATCCCGCGCTAAATTTCTATTGGATATAAAACTATTCCGAAGGGGTAAGGAAGTTGTGCAATATCATGACCTTTACAGACTTTTGATTTGTGAGCAACGAAAATGTGGCGCCCGCCAAAGTATTATTATACCAGAATTGGAGCTTGAGTGACGCATCAGTAGAAGATCTCACAAATAGAACAAATTAGTCATTCGAACATTTATTGTAAAAAGAAGGAAAAAATCGTCTGCCTTTATGGAACTTTTTTAAAAAGTAGATGAACCTTTTCATTAGAATCAACATAAGAAATAATTTTTTTTTAAAGTAAAGCTATATAATTATTTTTTGAAACCGTTAAAAATAAAAAAGATTATCATTACATGTATATTATTAACTATATACCAAATAATTATTAACACGCGATTCAATGGAGCAATTCATTTTGCTATAAAATTTTTTTTTTTAAAAAATCGTTTATCTTTTGGAACCTAAGAGTGTGTAAAACTTTTCGACTTTCAATTACAAATAAAAAAACGCACACATTTAGAGGTAATATATGCTATAAGGTAATTTCAGTAACTTTAAAACCAAAAATGGTCTATCGCAGATACCTCTTGCATGTTCAATTTCTTCGAGTATCTTCTAACGGCATCTCACAGGTACTAGGAGTACGTGTACCAAATGTCGCCCTTAACGGTTGCGTTGGATGCCTATTCAGGTGTCTGCTCGTCACTTGACTGTGGTTCTAAAATACGACGCCCACCGCCAATAGCCCTCGTGTTGCTCTATTGCGACGATAATTCAAACCTAACCTTGTCCTATTCCCCGCCCCTACTCGCTTTCCTGCGGCCATTCAGTACTATCATGCCATGTGAAATTCTTGCCATACCGGAGGTGGACTGGAAGTAGCTTTGCTACCATGTACTCCTAAATTGCTGTACGTGATCGTTTCGTACTATTCCGAGGGGAGGGGGGGGGGATTTGTATTTATTAATGAAAAGCAACTCAAAACTATAATTCGGGTTCTGGGGGGGGGGGGGGTCCCCCAGGGTTGCGCGCCTGGGGGCAGTTTCTGTTATATCTTCTCTTAATCATTGCGTAATACCGTGACCTTTACTGATTTAATGAATGCTCAATATTAAAGCAACTCGTAAAAAACGACATAAAATGAATAAAATAGTTAAGACACGTCATTTTATCTGAACTGGAGCTTTTTTTCTAAACCCCCCCCTCACATTAGAAGAGTTTCGTTTGAAATATTTTGTTTTTCACAGATATATACTTCCCGCCACCCTTATTTGAAACACTTTAGGGATGGAAAACTGAAACCGGTTTTTTTTCGTCCTCGGTTTTGACCAAAAACTGGTTTTTCATAAAGCCAGTCTTTAAGGTTCAGTATAACCAAAAAACCGGTTTTTGGAAGAGCGGTTTTTTTTTCTGAAAAACCGATATCCCTATCGTTACTTATTTGGTTGGCGGCGAGTATAGTAACTGCGAATTGGGGTTTCTCTAAGAAATTTTTTTATCACTTTGGAATGTTTTTATTGTTAACAAAATAAAATTTGACTATAATATGGGTTCTGGGGGGGGTTCTGACCCTAAAACCCCCCCCCGTGGTTGCGCGCCTGTTGGGATTGTTAGTCTTGTATTAACAGTGTTTTGAAATGAAACTTTGGAATTGCGAAATGAATGCCTTTAAAAGATACAGATCATTAACCATGACGACATATGTAAATTTCATGTCTGATAGGAAAATGTTTTGATAATAATTTACTGGTATGTAATGTAAGGAATTTATATTAAAGTTAACTGCTTATTTGAAAAATTTTTGGAGGGTAAGTTTAAGGCAAGTATATAATTAAAAATAGCATGCATCACAAAGAAAACAACCAATAATTTTTAATTGAATTAATTGTAAAAAGTACCCAAAAAAATCTGTCTCATAAATATAGACAAAATCGATTTAATGTCATTTAATGATCTAATTTCGCATTTGTTTTTCTAGAATTGTATTTCTGTTTGATATTGTGAATTAAAAAACACGCTTTGCAGTTGAATTTTAACCATTTTGTACCATTCCTGGTCCAATTACATACCAGCAGCAAATATAGTTGTTTTAGCTTTTTTACGGGGAAATTTTGCTGTTTATTGGCGTAATATATATCCCAATTCGATGTAAATAACGACTGTATGCCTAAAACAACAGTACCGAGAAGTTTTGAAACCAATTCGCTCATTTTAAAACGTGTAATAACTTATTTCCTGGTAAAAAAAATGGCATTTTTTAAAATTTGAAAGACCCAAAATTTTTAAAAATTGGTCTGTTGCGCACTGTAACAAGATGTAGAGTTTGCCCCTTCTTCAAAAAATCCAAAATGTCCAAAATTTTAACCCAAATCCATCACTTTTCTAATCGATATTTTTCCTCAAATTTGCTTGAGTTTGGAAACACCGGTTTTTTTCAAACCGGTGAAAAAGAACCAGTTTAACCGATGAGAACCGGTTTTTGAGGACTTTAAACATGTTTTTCTCGTATCGGTTAAACTGATTCTTTTTCACCGGTTTGAAAAAAAAAACCCGGTGTTTCTAAACTCGAGAAAAGCAAATTTGAGGGGAAATATCAAATGTTATGGGGGGTGGATTTGGGGTACAATTTGAAATCTTTCGGCGTTTTTGAAGGGGAAGCAAACTCTGCATCGTGTTACGGTGCACAACATACCAATTTTTTGAAATTTTTTATATTTAAATTTTAAAAAAATTGCCTTTTTTTAACAGGAAATGCGTCATTACATGTTTTAAAATGCGTGAATTGGCGGCAAAACTTGACAGTACTGTTGTTTTAGGCATACAGTCGTAATTTACATCTAATTTTGATAAATATTACGCCAATCACCATCAATATTTCCCCTTAAAAGAGCTAAAACGGCTATGTTTGCTCCTGGTATAAAAATTGACCAGGAATAGTACAAAATGGTTAAAATTAAATGGTAAAACGTGTTTTTTAATTCATAATATCAAATAGAAATACAATTCTAGCAAAAAATGAGAAATTAGATCATTAAAGGACATTAAATCGATTTTGTCTACATTTATGAGACAGATTTTTTGGGTACTTTTTACAATTAATTCAATTAAAATTTATTATTGGTTGTTTTCTCTATGATTCCTGCTATTTTTAACTATGTATACTTGCCTTAACCTTACTACTATACTTAAAAAAATTTCAAAGAAACCTTTTCATTGAAATTTTGTGAATCAAAATGTATTTTGTCTGAACTTTTGAGACGCAGTATATCTGTAGGTTGAGACACCATGCATAGATGTTTGCTTCTCAGTTTCTGTCCTCACACCAGCCACCCAAATTATTAGAGGACATGGAGGAAAGAAAACATACCACTTTAAATAACGGTAGGTGCTATGATACGTTAAATACTTATTATTTTTTTAATTAAAATTATACATAATGCAAGAAAATTAATTCATATTATTAAAATGACGAATTAATTATTAAAATGCATGCAATTTCTTTCCTATATACTAATTTCCCTAAGTGTATTTAATCTAACTGTATAAATTTGTTTTTTATATAGTATTGTACAATTTTTATATATTTTTATATTAGCCCTTTAATGCATACTGTTGCCATGTGGCAACAAGTTAAATAACCACTTTGTTATATTAAAGAAGGGCTCCCTCTCGACAAATCTGTGTTTTTTTCCTCTATTACATTCCATTTTGAAGTTTTAGTTACTAATAACCCTCAAAGATGACAGTTGTAAATGTGTATTCAAAATTAAAGAGAAAAGTTATTAACTGATGTGAAATTAGGCATTTGGCGGTATTCAAAATATAATAATATTAGTACTAAATACAAATAAATTATCTTGAAAAAAATAATTATAGTTCAAGAGGGCTTTTTTATAATATATTTATTATTTAGTAGTTTTCTAGGCTATCTTATCAAAATTGGAATTTTGTTGTTGGTTTATGCCATGTGGCAAAAATTCTAAAAATTGAAATTATTTAAATTCCAATGCAGTTAATTTTTTGTCTGTATTTTTCCCATGTATGAGTATTAAAGATACAAATATATTTTTTCGGGATGAAAAAAAAATTCATCCATTGCAGGGTTAATTAACTTTTTACCCTTAATTTTTTTTGTAAAAATAAATATAAAGGAATTTTTGAACAAATATATGCATATACAAAGTTAGCTAGTTAGGTGTGAATTATTGTCGCACTGGGCTATTGGCGGCGGGCGTCGTATTTTAGAGCCACAGTCAAGTGACGGCATACACAAAGAGTTTTGTACTTTTTTTCATTAGAAACTTAAGGCTGCTCATCACCCCCATTCCCCTTCCTCCTTCGATCGGGCTTGCTAATGGTAAGTCTATGGGGAAAAATGGTTTTTGTTCCAAAAAAAGCAAAGAAATTATAGGAATATTTTGATGCGGTTATTTTTTTTTAAATTCATGAAACTCCAATAAAGTTGTGCTTTTAGAGGTTATTTTTTTAAAAACGTTATTTACTTTTTTTTTAATCTAAAAAAAATTAGATTAAAAAAAAGTAAATAACGTTTTTAAAAAAAATAACCTCTAAGGTCGCCTCAAGGATGATTTAATTGGCGTGACGTTGATTTATAAGCAACTAATTTTTCTTTAGCATTTTGCTACAACTTTTTTCTACATTTTAGCATTTTTGCTATAGCATTTTTTGACCCAGGTTGATCCCTGTACAGAGAAGAAGGAATATTTGTCCTTAAATATGCACTTTCAGAAAACGTTTAACGAAAATAACGTTTGAATAAAAAATTTTAGCACTCTTTTATCCCGAAAATATTTTTAAAAAATTAATTTAAGTTACTTCTAGTTGACGTATTGCCTACCAAATTATTAGATAACATTTTTTAAAATCTTATTCCACTTTAAAAACATCAAAATATTGTATGTATTGTATGCGTATGTAAACAAGGACGCTTATGATTTGACCTTTTGAGTGGGTGTAAACAAGATAAAATTTCAACTTAAAATAAAACACAGTTAAGAAATAAACGTTAATATTCTCAATTAATCGAGTTGCTAAATATCTAATCATAATCAAAATACTGCTTCGGCAAATAGTGAAAAAAATTCAATAATGAATTAAAATAGTTAACAAGAGTTATACATATTTATTTATTTTGAAGACACATAAATAGAAGTAATAGTACATTTTTTAAATATATGTTAAAAACATATCTTCTACAAATTAAATATTGATACGAAGGATGGAAATTCCTTTTTGTGGTATTAAAATAAATGCCTGACAAAAATAAAAATGCTATGAAAGCCATCTAATGTCATAACAAGGAAACAAGATAGTAAATATTTTTTTCGAAATTTTCTCTCTCCCCTTATTTAGCAACATAATACAATGTTTTAATAGCAATTCATTTTTAAAAGTACTCTTTTTCTCCTTTTCAGATTCAGGAGACTGGGAAGCCCAGTCGGTTAAGCATTCGCCTAGCATGCGGAAGAACCCAGGATCACCCCCGAGCTTCGCCAAAACAACTGCCGATCTATAAACGGCCAGTGCAGCCAAAAATGTCTGACGAATAATACCCCCTGTGGTGGAGGTGCATGTTAAATATCCTTCAAATTCCTGCTGCTGCGTACGAAGTCGCCCTAAACTCTTGCGTTGGGTGCCTACTCAGGTGACGGTTTGTCACTTGACTGTGGTTCTGAAATACGACACCCATCGCCAATAGCGCTCTAGTGCGACGATGATTCAAACTATATTTTCTTTTCAGATTCAAGAAGAATTCTTCGTGTGTAGCTCTAGTATGATGTTAATTCAACCAAACCAAATAAAATCGCCTGTATAAAATTAGAAAATGCAAAAATTTAAAATTTGTGTAATTTATTTGATAAAACTGTTTTTGTTTTAGTTAATTTTTTTATACATATGAACGAAAATAATTTTTTTTAATGTTTTGAAGTCAATGGGAAAAAAACTAATTGATGAGCATAAATAATTTTTTTATTTAAGTTTTCAGTTTTGTGTCAATTTCTTTTAAATATCTACACTTGTAATTGTGGTAGTATGTGCAGTATATATTCAGTTAATGTTTAAATGCTAACCATTTAAGAAAAAATAATTTTTTTTATGAATGATTATTTATTTTTGTATCTAATACAGCAACCCATCGTTAAATCGCGCTTCTCGGGAGATAATAAAAAAAAAAAACGCGATTTAACCGAATGCGTGATATAACGAGCGACTTGATAAATAATATTCTAATTGTATTGAAAAAATTGGGAGACATTATATAACGCGCGTTATATCAGAATGCCCGATATAACGAGGGGTTACTGTACTAATGTAACATTTGTTTTAATCGTTTCTAGCTTCTGTATCATTACTACTTCTAACAAAATAGTTTGTGTGTTATAGTTTGAAACATAACTTATAATCATGTTTGTCATTGGATATAAATAAACTTTATTGTTTTTTTTATTTTCTGTGTCCATTTGTTTTGATTGTTACTGCCAAGAACCAAAGATTAAATTTTTAATAGCTTTTTAGTAAGAAATATTTTGTTAGTTTTTTAATAACTTTATTTAGTTCATGTAGGAGTCTGGAATTCAGCTAAATTTATTTTATAATGAATGTGTACTATGCAAATTAGCTTATATTCAGATTGAACTTAAATTTTAAATAAAATTTTCAAATACAGTTTTCTTACACTTTGTTTTACACCAGAATTAATAATTATAAGTGTGTTGGATGAGTGGTGGTGGGTCATTGAATTGCTTACCCTGTTGTTTGTTTTGTTAAAAAAAATGAGAAATGTTCAGTATTGTAAAAAATATGATACAAAAGAAACTGTAAACAATGATTATTATTTCTGCTAAGAAATCATTAAGTAATCAATGTATTATAATAAATTGATTACCTTACGCTTTCTGCCTTAAATAATATGCATTATCTACAGCTTTTTTTGTGTGTCAGACTTCTTATTATAATGAACATTTTTCAATTTTTTAAAAAAAGAAAACAAACAAAATAAAACGGGATAGTCAAATTCAATGACTTCCTCACCACCAGCCATCCAACGCACGCCGTATTACCCTCCCCAATAACCCCTTCCCCTCCTCCCCCCTACAATGACCCCCTTTCCTCCCCCCTACAACGACCCCCTCTCCTCCCCCCCTTCAACGACCCCCACCCCCAAAGCACCTCCCCCCAACACTACACCCCCCCATACCCCCCTCGAACCCCCCACGCCTACGTAACTCCCCCCCCCCCCCCCAACTGTCAATCACGACTATGTTTGCATAACAAGTTTGCATCAAGTTTAAAAGCAAGGAAAATAAACATTTGCACTAAGTTTATTGCAAGTTTGCAGGTTTGATTTGTAAGTTTGCTTCAAACTTGCATTGCAAACTTCCAGCAAGTTTGAATCGTGTCAACTAGGAAGTTTGAAACACGTTTGCTTCACACTTGCAGGCTTGCTTTGCACACTTGCTGCAAGTGTGCAGGCTTGCATTGTAAGTTTGGTGCAAGTTTGTTGCAAATGAAAATTGCTATCTGGGAAGATTCATATTGTTTGATAAAGGATGAATTACAATTTTAGTACACTTTTAACCAATTCACTTTTTCTTGGGTCAGATCCGACCGTTTAATGATGATCAACCAACTTTTGTGTGGTTTTTATAATATCAAACGAATTCCACTGTCCTTTCCTTTCTTCGGAATAACATTCAATCCGATCAACCGAAGAAAGACATTTTATTTCGATCTTCTCTATTCCAAGTTGAATTTATAATGCCACAAAACGATGGCATTTTTAATATTAAAAGGGGAAAACTAGCAAAATGAACACTCGTTTAACGTGTTTTGCCGATGCAAGTACGTTTGTTCTGATTTCATCCAATCAGCGATCGTCAGGGAGCAGAGAAAGAAAATGAGGAAGGGGGGTTTTAATAGCTCTTTTGAGCTAGAAGGGAAACTGGAGTGAAGTGTCAGCCAGCCGAAAACCCACTTACACACTTTTGAGCAAACAGGGCAAAAAATAACTATTTTCCCTACACTTGCATGCAATGCTATTGTAAGAGACACCCTCTATCACAGTGGTTCTCAACCTTTTGTAGGTGACGACCCCCTAATGCCACAAAATAACTTCGCGACCCCCCCCCCCCCCGTCCAACACATGCTGTTCTCTTTATTAACTATTATGTATGGGTATTTTTTTTTATTTTATTATGGCTGTCCCGTTAAATGCTGATATTTTTACAAGAAGCTAGAACAGAAGTGGCTGGAGTTTTTAGCTCCCCAACTTGGCTGTTTCAACTTTCATACTTAGCACACATATTTATGCACCTAAATGAGCTAAATACCGAGCTACAAGGTCGAAATATAACAATAATCAAAACCCAAGACAAAATTATTGGATTCTTAAAAAAAACTTAATGTTTATGGCTAAAGTTAAGAAATCTAATTTAGAAAACTTCCACTTATGTTACGAATTTAAAAGTTCCGAATTTAAAAGCTCCGACAAGCACAAGTTTCTCATTAGCTTGTTGCAGCGTAACCCATACTAGAATTAAAATTATGTAATAATAACATAAAAAAAGTTTAAATGTAAATTAACCAAGATATAAAGTAAAATAATGTGTTGTGATTTTTCTCTTCCATTCTAGTTGTAAAATTATTGTATAAAACGTTGCTTAAATATATTTTTATTTTAAAAAAAAACTTTTTGCGACCCCCCTAGGATTCCTTCGCGACCCCCCCAGGGGGTCGCGACCCACCGGTTGAGAACCACTGCTCTATCATATTGAGTGTACATTAAAAATTTTTTTTATTTCTTTCGAATTAAAAAAAGAAAAGTACGCCAAAAATTATATTAAAATTTAGAAATTGACAGTAGGCAGCGCATTGAGCTGTTCCCACTGATCTGAATGAAATAGACTACCTTTCCACATACCCCGCTTCGATGATTGCTTTTGGGATGAGTTTGTTTTTAGAATGTTTATCGCTTCATATTTCGATTCAAGTGCACTTGTCGTTGTATTTTAAGTATTATGAATAAATTTATAGTAGGCTCAACTTTTCCTGATAAAAATCGAATTTACGATTCAGCAGTTGATTTTGAATAAACTTTTAGAAAATACTTTTGCGGATCAATATAATGTTTATTGCGATTACTTCTTGTTATCTCTGGAAAGTAACATTAGCTAGATTTTTGTTATTATTATGTTTAAAATGTACTACTTTTTTGTTAGTTAATATATTAAAACTGACTGCATTGATTTTAATCAATCGTGTCATACCAAGTTTAAAGCAAGTTGGTTGTTACAGAATCTGTCACTTACACCGCTTCCACACAACATTTCCGCTCAACAGGAAACACACTAACAACACCTCAGAAAGAAATTCGCCAAACAGGGCCGTTAGCTAGCTAGCTCTAATTCAAACTTTTATAAGCCAAAATTAATAATTATCTTTAATCTTATTTTTCAGTTTTGGTAATTAATCTTTGTCGTTTGCTAATTTTTTTGAAGTTCGAAGAAAAATAATGTATTTTTTCAATAAATACATTTTTGCAACCACAAGATTACATTTCAAAAAATAAAAAGTTGGTTTGTTACAGAATCTGTTTCGAATTCAATCTTTTAAAAGCCAAAATTAATATTTGTCTTTAATCTTCTTTTGAAGATTTGATAATTAATCTTTATCGTTTGCTATTTTTTGCCTCAAGTTTACATTTCGAAAAATAAATTAGTAAATGTCGCGTTAAAAATAAAAACGAAACTTTGCATATTTTATATGCAATTTAGAATTTTTTTTATGCCATCTTTCTTCATTCATATATATAATGAACCTTAAAAATAACTTTATTGTGCTATTACAACAATCAAAATTGAATTATATCACAAAAATAAATATTTTTTCTAGAATTTTATTTTTATTTTAATAAAGTTTCTCGGACGTTTGATGTCATGGCAACAGTGAAAATATGAAATAAAAATGGAATTTGTATGCTATTTCAATGTAGATTAAATATTTAGTTATTTAAATGTTAAATAAACTTCTAATTTAAATTTCTTTATGAAATTTTGAATGTAGCCTAAACTGATTTTTTGCTTCAAAATGACGTATCCCACTTGTTTGTGAGACCTGTGGTTCGTTCTGTGAAAGTGGGTGACAGACAGACAGACGGACTGAACGATTATAAAACCTTCCACTTTTTACTTTATAAACGTAGCGTGGAAGCTAAAAAAAAAGAGAAACAGTAGAAACATATGGTACAGCTGTGGAAATAAAAAAGTACCCACTTGAGGTTATTTCCTCCGTTAGTCACCTTATAGAATCGGACCTTTTTGAGATTGTGAACAATTAACATTCTGAGTTAATTGCATGACACAAAATTTGCATAAGGGGCCATCTTCATATTAAAAATGTTACTAACTTTAAAATTTCCAATAGCAACACCCCTTTTTGAATCCATATTTCAAATCTCTGACCTATGTTAATACGAAATACTAAATTTTGTAAGTTTTTAAGCATTATTAGAGGAGTTAGAGACGCGCAAAGTTTAGGTCCCAAACGATAAATATTAATTATCAAATTTTCAAAAGAAGATTAAAGACAAATAATAATTTTGGCAAAAAAAAAGATTGAATTAGAACTAGCTAAATTCCCTGCCTGGCGAATTTCTTTCTGAGGTGCTGTTAGTGTTGAGCGTAAATATTGTGTGGGAGCGGTGTAAGTGACAGATTCTGTAACAAACCAACTTGTTTCTTTTAAAAAAATCAGTCATCTAATAATACTAGCATTTATTTTGTACAATTTTAACCACACGTAAAAGCAAGTAGAAACGTTGAAACTTTTTTTCTCAAACAATAAAACAGCACTATGATATCAAAAAAAACAACATTTATGTGTGTGTTTAGCCATGATAATGTTAAGACAATGCGTGTCAAAGCAGGCAATATCATAGTGCAATTTTTAGCCTACTTTTCTTTTTTTTTAATTCGAAGAATTAAAAAAAAATAAAAAAGTAGGTATTGACATGCGGTCGATGTCCGTCCGTCTGTCCGTACCCCCCTTCCAAAATCGGTTCTATCCATCCGATTTTAAAAATTCTTTTTTTGTTGGAAAGCTATGACCTCAGAGACCCAACTTTAATACTTTTTGTCCGTCTGTCTGTACTATCGGACGGACATAAATCTACTATTTGTCGACGAATTTCCCATTGAACTAGCATTGAAATTCAATTTCGAGTCATTTAAATCGCTGAATTTAACTACAAATGCTACGGACAAGTGAGATACGTCAAAAAATTCAGCGCATCGAAATGAGAATACATTGAAAATTTCAGAAAAAAATTCGAATTCTTAGTACCTCAATTATTTAAAAAAAACTGCGAAGTTTAATGCTCATTTAAATAGCATAGGAAGCCGTTTTTATTAGAATTAAATCACCATTGCCATCACAACAATCGCTCAAGAAACTTTAATTCTTTTAGACAATAAATTAAAATAAATTTATTTTTGCGACATCGATCAGTTTGAAATGACGTCAAATATATTTCACTTTGAGATTCTGTATGATGGTATGCAATGTTGTCATTTAAAAGCGAGAACTATTACATATTTATTCCATGAAATATAAATGTTTGCAAACGATTTAAGTAATAATTATTTAATTTTCGAAAAAAAAATAAATGTAACTTGCCGAATTTAGCGCACATAAATGTTTAATGTAGAATTAATGCTGTGTTTGGCGCCTTTTTACCTGTTCAACACTACTGTTGTGTTGAAGCGGGTTAAGTGAAAGATTCTGTTACAAACCTACTTGTTAATTTACATTTCCTATTTTAAGTGCATTTTGGAGTAGTTTTATGGTTTTTGTTCTACTAATAATTAAATATTTATTTATAACTGCAAATCATCATGCGGAGGATAAATAATATTTATTTTATTGGCGATAGAAAATTAATAAAAATACATAATTGGCTTTAAGAAGTTGAAATTATAGCTGGATGCTGTGTTTAGTGAAATTTATTCTAATGTATGTAAATTTAATGTAGAAACGGTTGCTGACGTCACTTACTGTAGCGAACCTAGTTTTTCAAGATAAGAATTTTAGTAAGTATTTGAGTAACAGGAAAGTAGGCTATTTTAGTTCTTATAGAATTTCTTGTTTTTATTTATATGTTGCTGTGAATCCTACAATAAAACCCACATTGAAATCGCAGTATGTAAATGTTCTGCGGAAAAAAGGGTAAATAGTTCTTATTTCCGAGTGCGAGAATTGGATAAAAAAAAAGGCATTTTACTCCATAAACCACTTTATTCGTTATTTCAAGACATATTTGTATCAGTTTTATTTAGTTTTTTTTCAGTTAGAGTGTAATATTAATTATTTTTTCTTTCAATTTTGACGTAACAATGCGCAAGAATATCAGAGAATCTCAAAGGGGCAGCCAAAATTTCGTCGCCTGCTCTGATTGGATTGTGACAATACCCCCTACAGAAGAATCCTCAGTTAATGGGGGTAATGATTGTGAGGTATATTTACTCACGACGTTTCCACCGCGTATGCGTGGAGGTGGCGCAAATGCAAACTTATTCTGTGGTTGACATGTTTTTTTTATGATACTTTTTGGAGTTGGAATGTGTTTTGGTGAGTAATTACTAAATTACTTTTCAATAGATGTGGGCCATTTCTGTTTTTCTGTCTTTAAATTTCTTTTTTGCTTATTAATTAAGAAAATTTTTTTTTTATCTTTCTTTATTACTTTTAATATACCATAAAAACACACTAAAAGTAAACAAAAGTTGTTAAATTTAATTTTTATTTAATATTAAGCATACAAAAATAGGAACACAGAAACATTTTGGATATGAAAAATAGAATGTAAGTACTACAACAAAAGTACTAAAAAGAGGTGCAAAAAATTAAGTAAAGGTAAATTCTTTTTTGAAAATTAATGCAATTTTTGCGATAATATAACTATGCTCTTTAAATGAAAGTAACAATTGAATGCTTTAAGAAAAAAATATTTTTACATTTGCACATGGGATAAAAAATATATCAAGGAACTCAGTTGTAAAATTTTAGAAAACATTATTAGGATAACTAAACAAAAATTTGATAACAGTAAAAAAAAAAGCATGCGATGGCTTTTCTTATCACATTACAGCTTGAAAGCCGGTAAATGTGGCATCGAAAACCATAACGTATGGTAGAAAAATTATATACAGAAATTTCTATTCAATTATTCATACAATTAATTGTAAGTAAAGCTTTTTTTAAATTAATTATGCATTGATATACTTCACTTAATTTACAACATTTATTAAAAAAGGGGGAAATACAACAAATATTGTATATCAAATAACAATTAATTAGTAAAAGTAAAAAAAAAAGACATAAAAACTAATAATGGCACTTAAAATTAATCAAAGTTTTAAAGAAAAATACGTTCAATCATTTAAAGATAAATATCAAACAAAATTGTGGTTTTAAAACACTAGAGCTACTTAACTTTGAATCTAATAAGCCCAAAATTGACAACTTTTTCAGTTTCACAAAGCTACTGGCCATTTTTTTAACCGATGCCATTAAAATGTTTTTTAAAAGGAGTGAACAGCATTCACAGCTTCTTCCAATTCAGCACAAGTTGCCACCATTTCTTCTCGAATGCTGAAATCTCTTTCACATTCCTCCGTTAGAGACTTCTGTAAATTAATTTCATTTGTTATTCACAGTTGAAGAGTCCAGGGGAAGAACACCTTCATAGCATAGGAATCTGTCTGCATCTCGTCTGCTTGGCGACGATAGCGAGTCATCTTTTTTTTTTTCCAAATGGGGCTGCAACATTGGCGGTCAAGCCTTTGCAGACTCGGCATATTCCCCAGAACTGAGAGCCATTTTTTCGTGGCACCATCTAGGCGACTCTCGATACCAATTTTTGACGCCCAGATTCAATGAATCTGAGCTCTCTGTGGATGTAAAGTATGCCGAGATTTAATTTTGCCGAGAGAACCCAAGCCAAATGGGTCCTCCAGGGATCTTTTACATGCCACAAAATCATTTGACATGCGTGCCCAAGATTCTCCCATCCAGGAATTCTGACGACTCAGCCGCGGCTCGAACCCGCGATCTTGGGCTTACGAGGCGGACACGTTTAACCTCTCCGCCACTGAGCCGCTACGAGTCATCTCCTAAACTGTGTGAAAGAAACCAGTTTTGCCTTGGTTTTTATCACGCGGCTCAAGCATCGGATTTGTGGGGATCTCGGTCATCAGAAAAATACTGGTGTAGAACTTCTAAAATTTAAGAATGTCAATCGATCCTGATTTCTGATGGTTCGGAGTTTTTATTTACTAAAATACACATTTAAAGACGAGAATTGGAATAGCAAATATGTAAAACTTGAAAAACAAATCAAATTAACCCTCTAATGTATGAATTTTTATTTTCATCCCAAAAATATATACATGTATCTATAATACTCATACATTATGGAGAAAATACTGAAAAAAATTTAACTGCATTCGAATTTAAATAATTTCAATTTTTTTAAAAAAAATTCCATATGCCGAA
Organism: Hylyphantes graminicola; assembly: GCA_023701765.1. Lineage (NCBI taxonomy): Eukaryota > Metazoa > Arthropoda > Arachnida > Araneae > Linyphiidae > Hylyphantes > Hylyphantes graminicola. The sequence continues at coordinate 45,073,660 of CM043117.1, read as the reverse complement.
AACCGACTAAAAAATTCCAATTTTGATAAGAATGACTAGAAAACTACTAAATATATTTCAAAATTACCCTTTTTAACCCTATAATTAATTTTTCAAAACAATTTATTTGTATCTAGTACTAATATTATTATACTTTGTTGAGAGGGAGCTCTAATTTAATAGAAAAAAGTGGATTATTTTACTTGTTGCCAAACGGCAACAGTACGCATTAGAGGGTTAACAAGGCGCAGATTTTAGATTCCTTAGTCAATTAAGAAGTTTTAAACTTCGATTTCTAACGACCGAGATTCGCGATCGAAGGACCAAGGGAGAAACTGGTTTCCGATCGCCCAATGTCCGCCAAGCAGACCAGAATATAGGAAGATTCTTAACCAAGGGGTCCTTCCCCTGTACTCTTCAGTTCGACATACTTAAATGGTTGTTGTTTTAAAGTATTGCGTTGGCAGTTTATTACACTTACCAAATTATCAGAGGACAAGAGTTTAACTAACAAACTTGTTTTGACAAATTCCGAAACCTGAAAAAGTATTTAAAAACTATAAAAAAAAAATTCTCCAAAATTTGTAAAATTTCTAGAATTTATAAATTAATGGAGGGTTTCACAAAGCATGTTTAGAAATATAGGGGTAAGTGGTGTACCTCGGACATATGTGTACCTCGAACCTATGCTGATTCTTGCTCGATTAGCTTAGATATTGAAACAACACCACATGCAGTTAAAGTATTTGCTACCAGGGATCTCAGTGAAGTTCTATCCGTTTGTTTAAAAGGTCAATTTATTAAAGAGGTTTCGAAAAACTAAATTCACAGTTCAAAAGTTAATTTTTGTCGGATTCTTTAGTGTATTTTTATACTCAAACATGTAGTGTTTATTCAGAAACGATGGTTATGCAATGCAAAGCAAAGTTTTAGCTATAAAACAGTGTGCTTGAAATTAAGTTAAGTCTAACTTTAACTTGGTGATTAGCTATTTTGTTTTTAATATCCAAGTGGTGTACCTCGAACCTAATACAAGTGGTGTACCTTGGACTGGTCCAAGGTACACTACTTTAGGGCTTATGTGCTTCAGATTGTTGAAAACCCTTTTTAAAATTCAAGTAATTTTTTTCCTTTGAAAAATTAAGTATTTTAAGCTATTAATATTCAACCCTGATTTGTAAAATCTAGAAGAATGGAAATTTGTAAGAAATTTTTATATAGTGCGATAAATAATTTTTCTGTAGTTAATTATTTAGATTTATGGAAGCCTATAAAATTTTAACCATATTGATATAATATAGGAAATAATTATTGCATGCTCATCTAAAAAGATATTTTTTATAATAAATATTTAAGCAGAACATCCTTTTTACGTTTAGGCATTGTTGTATAAACATAGAGGGAAATATTTGAGTTGTTTTTTCAAATTTAAGACAGAAAGGTAGCCAAATGTTTTTCTATGGTATGAAATAAGTTTCATTTTATGCTGCATTTTAACGGATACACCTGAGAAAGATCGCATTGCAGCTGAAAAAGCCAAAAGGGCACTAAAAAAACTAAGGCAACAAAACCCCTTACTAAGCCAATTGACCTAACATAACCAATTACTACCATCTTGGCAAGAAATAAGAATAGGTTGTAAAATGTATTTTTGAAGTTCATGTGGCTAATAAATATTGGTTTTCGGACTGTAAATCGAGTCTCTCTACCAGTTAATAATTGGTCCAAGGTACACTACCGGTTGGACCAAGGTACACCGCCGGTGGTGTACCTTGGTCCTAATTACAATTTTCTGTATTTATTTTTTTAATAGTTGAAATCATTTAAATAACATGTTAAAATAAATATATGTTGTATATAACAACATAAAGTATTTATTAAAAATATTTTTATTCACTTTTTGCAAGTGATTAAGAAATAAAAAATTGAAAAGTCAAAATAGGTCCAAGGTAACCCACCTTCCCCTAATCAAAAACTCTATAATTAACATAATTTAAGATTAAAATTAATATATTTTGAGAAGACAATGCACAAACTTTATACTGGTGATGAAATCGGTTATTTTTGAATAATAATAAACTAAAATAACAAAATAAAATATTTTAAAAAATATATTGTTACTGACCTTTTTTACTAAAAAGCACATAATGTATTTAATTGAGACATCTACAATCTGCTTCTGTATTATCTGCATATACTCCGTAACAATCTCAGATAATATTTTGGAATTACCTTTGGCAAGGCTATTCTTTACCAATTGATCCTATCAAAGACATAAATAAGCATGTTTAATAATATTTGAACATATATAACTTTTAATACACTTTACAGTTTTTCTTAATACTACTACTAACTTTTCTATTATATAAAAAAAATCCTATCGAGGCATCTGACCAGTATGAGTTGTTGTTGTTTTTTTTTTGTGTAAAAAATTATGAGTTCTAGGGACAGGCACGAATTTGGAGGTCCTTAAAAAAGTTTTTTTCATTGGTAAATTTATCAGACATTTTGCATAAAAAAATGTTGAAACGATCTTTTAACTAAAAAAAACTGTCAGTGCTGGTTTGTGTATCCATAGCAAAAAAAAGTATTTGTTAGGCTTTAAACCCCAAATTCTATTAAAGTGATGTGCCCTCAACAAATAATAAAGACTAATATGCTTAACAATTTCTTGCAAAACATATTTTCATTATACCCATGCGTTACAAATATGTTTATATAAAGAATTATGAATGTGTACATTTTGCTGGGGAGAGAAGACCTTATATGGGCAATTCTACCATAATTTTTAACTTTATGTCCCTTGGGATTTACTTATTAAAAAAATATTTTCCCTTTTTATTATTATACTCAAAGACTGATCCTCACATACTTTCAAAACGGAATTTTTAAGCAAAGAAACCCCAAAACAAATATTAGAACGAAAAACAATGCAAAAAAATCCCTACCGTCGTATGTTCCGAATGTCAAATTTTTAGTTTATTGCTCAAACTAACACATTTTTGAGCTAAAAATTACATTCATTTGGATTTTAAATTGAATTAATAATATATCTTAACAAATTACTTCCATAAAATTTGGGCTTTTAATATTTATAATGCGTATTTCTCTTCTCCGAACTTTGTCCCTGGGTTTCGGTACATTCACTGACCTCATTGCTAAAGTGGTGAAGAGAAGTACTGGATGGATCTACCTACAGTGATTCTTCAATCGTGAAAACTGTACTAAAGAAAATTCTCATTTCAGTTAGAAGCCACATTTTCGCTATACTTTATCAATTATCTCAAAAGTTAAAAAAAAACTCAGTAAAATGAGCTGCGAGGCTTTATTGCTTTCCTCACAGTCACCCATTGTAAAGGTTAAATTTTGGTTGATAATTGAATTTTTTTTCTATAAATATGTTTAAGTGGAGTACAAGAAATAAAAAAATCCATTTTTATTAAACTGGAGTTAAGTTTCAACACAAAAAAAGACCGGAAAACAGCATCATTTTTTTTACCGTTGTAATGATCTAGGGATGGAAAACCGAAACCAGTTTTAAGACTAACCGGTCTTTTGGGATTTTGGTTCAATGA